>JAJTUV010001348.1:0-354419 GCA_021653895.1 Mastomys natalensis
CATAGACTAATTGAATGTTCAGGCACTGTGCAGAAATATAAATGCACATCTGATAAGTTATGTCAGTATTATGTGGTGAATCTATATGCCAAATGAAACATCTTCATGATCCTGGATACTTTATTGAATGTTTCCCCTGTTATCATTTATCCATGTATGATATTTTAAAAATTCCTCATTATTTATGTTAAAATTCTAAAAGTTTTGTTCAATGCATCTTGCAACAGCTTTCTCCTGAAAACACTAGAAAACACAAAGGAAGAGACACAAAGAAGGACAGAATCAGCCAGAAATTAAAATGATGAACTATTTCCTTAATGTTCTATCCATATCTGGAAGCTATTGTTTTCACATGCCCTACCTTTTAAATCTGACAGTTTATTTCACATACACAAATGCTAAAGTGTTGTAAGCCTTGAAAGGTAGCTGTTTTCTTAGGTAAAGAAGAAAAAAATACCAACTCAATCTTATTGATTAGCTCATTCTAAGAATAATAACAGAATAACGGAGAGCCTTTTTGAGATTGACAGTTCTGGGAGGTGGAATTGCCTAGTGGTAATGGGAAGACTTAGTGGCTATTGTGTATTGAAAGGCAGAGTGAATGAAAATTCTGTTTTTAGAATGTTTTCTTTCTGTGACAGGATTTTCTTCCCATAAGTCACTAATAGGCTGTGCTGCCTAAAGCTCAAGAAAATAATAATAATAAGTAATTATAATAATTATATAATAATTTTTATTTATTATTATTATATAAAAGGAGGAATTCACATCTATTTCATTCACCTTTGGTGAACTATCATTTCCCAAACTATTTAACTAACACATAGCCAATCTCTATTTTTCTAAAATAAATAGATTAATTATTTTCTGTAAAAGTTTTATTGAAGAAACCGTGTGCATGCTACATTGATTGAGGCATTTACATATTCCCCTTATTAAAAAAAAATTAACTTTTTGCTGTAAGTGTTTTAGCAACTGGAGTCCTGAAAATTTGTCTTATCATGTTTGATTACATTTTTTAAAATCTTCAACACATAAACAATGATAGTAGATTACAGTGTTAGATTTTGATGGATAGAAATACAAGAAAATTCTAAAGGATCTAAGGAAGAGTACTTCAAGATGAAAACTACACAATAATAATTCAGCAAACAATCTTGATAAAAATTATGTAAGTACTAAATAGGTCATAATAACACCAACATAAAAAAGTAGCATAGTAAAGAATGATACTATTTTCAGTGCCCACTGCACAGCAAAATGTGAAAAACTACAAGATTTTATATCTCATGGGTGAGCCAAATTGGTTAGTCGTTTCAACATATTTCATATAGAAAAGTAAATATTTATGCCCAGAGTAATGGTAGGGTAGTAATCTTCATGTAACTTTTGTGAATCATCACTTTAAAAGCAAAATTTAAAAATGTTAACACTGAAAGAAAAATTTTAAAAAAGCAATTTCACACATTATGATGAATTCATAATATACTGTGAAATAGATGAGCTAAATTGTCTTACTTTTCAAAAGTGCTTTGAGTATTAGGTTAGAAGCAACCCATATAGAGAGCTCACATGTAGCACTGCCAGTTTTATGTTTCTTCTGTGATAAGTCCATTTACAATCAAAGCTTGCTATCTCTCAGGAGTTCATAACACAGGTGATACATTCATAGACATGCTAACTGAACACAGGGGATGTGCCAACAGCAAATATTAGTACTAAAAAGCTCGATTCAGAGAAAAACTGGATTGACAAAGAATGATAATAATCTTCATTTAGATTGAGAAAAAAAATGAATATTTCCAAAACAAAGTGGAATCCAGGACCTTTTCCCACAATACATCTTGTGGTAAAACTCTAGAAGACACTTTAACTTAAACAATGCCCTTCTATCTCCTCACTTTTATAGTTTTGGTCTCAGCCTAAATTCCTCCTCCATGATATTCAAGGTACTAGAGAACTTGAATGCAAAGTCTGAATAATCAGAAAAATGGTGAACGTCAAATATTTGTATTGTTTCTCATTTCATTTTAAAGTTATAAAATCTGTATTCAAAGCGTCAATGAATTTGTTGCTGTGTTCTGTAGATCGCACTCATGAATAAATTTTAGGAAAATCTTCTTGTGGACCAATTCAGAGACACCAACAGGGAAATATTTTCTTAGGATGGAATTAAATATTGGTTGAATATCAGTTATAGATTTAAGATTAAAGTTAGTGCTATATGGGATGGTTATCCTTAATCTCTTGAATCTTATAATCTCACTTAAGAGGCTCACCTTGTAAAAACCTGGAGAAAACTGGAGTAGAATACAGGAAGGTGAAATGTCTATCTATTAGGCCATTTGTAGGTAGACTAGCACATTAAATGACTTGTTGACTTTAATTTTTTACTTGTTTTTCTTCTGTTTCTTTTAAAAGAATTTGTAGATGACTTTATAGAGATGTTAAATCCATGTACAATTGAGTCTCATGCAGATTAGAGAATGTGTCCCAGAATGATTTATACTTGAGGAAACTTTTGAAATATACAAATTCCTGTGCATACAACTAGTATGATGTATTATAATTCTTCTTGAAATTCAGTTCTGTTCCACACTGAATTATTTCAAGAAATATACTGTATAAAAATCAAGAAAAACATGTATAATAATGTATAACATTATGTGTGTCTGTGTGTGTGTATGTGTACATATTTAATGCACATGTCTACATTACTGATATATTTAATGATAAGCACAATTGAATTCTAGCATGAGGCTATAATGGTTCTATAGAAGAAAAAGTGCCATATAAATCAGAGGCTGTAACTGAGCTACTTATGAAATGTCATAGTAAAATTTTAAAATTTAATAATGTTGGATGGACCTATGGTAAAAGCAAAGGGCTAAAACCATGAAAAGACATATTTCAAGTATTTTAATGAAAATATTTAAAACCATTTTAACAAGTGCTTTCAGAGTGCTCAGAAAGATTGCATTATTAGAACCACAAGGATTTTTGTGACAATAGTAGTTAAAGTCTAAGGTATATATTAACTTATGTATAGTTATATAACTGATTCATTATATGTTATCTAACAATGACCATTTCTGTTAGAGGCATCATCTAGCAGGATGCTGCCTTTACAAACCTATTTAAGTTATTTATGTTTTTGAAAGTGTCATTTTAAGAGCACTTCATGCCTTATGATTTTGCCATATCATTCTACAATTCCTAGCAAAATGTATTTATCTGTGTTTTTAGGGAGCTTCAATTTATCATACCTAATACATTAGAGGACTTTAATTTGTTGTCTTACAATACGACATGTAACATTAGTTTACTCTCTAGAATAATTAGAAACTATTTTAGGTAAAAAAATCTAACTTGTTTATTTATGTTGCATTAATTTTTTGTGTGTGTATGTATGTGGGGTGGTGTTATGTGTGCGTACGTGTGAAAATGGTGCTTCTTACCAACACTCAGATATTTCTAGTAATTTATATGTTCACTTATGATTTAAGCTCATTTTACACTAATCATCTAATTCAGGGGTCAGAACAAATCCTAAATGTTTAGGTCTCCTGGCCTAACATAAGAAGTAGGAAAAAAACATATTAAGGAGATAAGAAAAAACAAATATTTATCTTTTATCTTTCCACGTGGGGGGCAGAAATAATAGCATTAAAGGCTATTTACCTCCCAGAGGAAGTGAGCATTACAGGAGTAAAGACAGTAAAGTAGTGATGGATAACCACATAGGGAAGCAATTAACAGCCAAAGGCAAAGGAAAAAAATTAAGGAGGTAGAGTAAATAGAGTCTATTGAGAGGAGGATTTGGAAATATGGAGATCCAGTTCTATGAGGTTTCAGCTCCAACCATAGTTATAATTTTGATTCTAAAATGAACATGGGAGAAAAATAACAACATTTTTGTCTACCCTTAGCCCACTATATCTCATTGATGCGTTTAATTTAGTGAGCATATTTGGAAGTCAGCAGGAAGCATGAAGGCTCTGTGAGTCTCCAGTGCTGTAACTAGACACTATCTAGGGCAGAGATATGCAGAATGGTCTAGTATGAATAAATGAGAATAAAGAGCATAAGTGCTCATATCAAAGTTCCAGGATATCTGAGAATTAACATCTATATTTGAGTAGATTTCATATGGACTATATTCTTTAGGACATCACTTGGGTGTTCATAGAAGGTAAGCAATAGTATGTTTTCTCAGACTTCCCCAAACAAAGAATGAAATTTTAACATTGTCTTTCTTGTTATTCTATTTTCTATTACAGAGAGTCAGGAATCTTTGTATAAATGGGACTTTATTAAAATATGTTCCACTAATTATCATTGTTTTGAAAGATTATAAAAGAATATACTTTAGTCTTTCTGCATATAAAATCCACACTACTTCTGCTTGATTTATGACCTTTCCAAGGCTATCGATATCTTGATATATCTAATATTTCCAAGATTTATGGACTCTGGATTCAAAAAGTTAGTTCCCATGATAGTCAATGGTTAATCAGGCCACATATCATGAATGTCTGCTACATCTCTATGATGAAACATCTTTACAAATCTTCTGGCTCATGCATGAAATCCAGTAGATCAATGGCAGTTCAGAAGACTAACTTCATTATCATTTGATCAAGCACAAAAAGTATTTACATGGCCTTCTACAAGTGCTGTTACTGGGGCTGATTTTCAGAGACAAGTATTCAAAGATATTCATATTCTCTATTGCTAAATCTACCGGTAGATCAAAAAGCGATCTGCCTTATATTGTTTTAGATATTTCTGCATATTGAAGGGGAATTTTCTAATGTGTCTGATATGTACAAGCCTAGGTCCAGATCTCTTTATTAATCTAGTCATGGTTGCTTGAGATGTTGTCTGTCTGTCCCAATATCTGAAGTCAGTTGCTGCTATACAAGGTGATAAAGGCAATCTGTGTGACATACATCCTCATAACTTAAAATTAGAAAGTAAAAATAATTATGGTAGTATTCAAAGGGGCTTTCTATGAGGCCATCATATATGATGTACATTCTTTGAGTAAAAAATAATGCTTATCACTTTTTTCTCTTTATAATGTGTGTTTGTTTTAAACATTTATGTTATATAAGTTTATATTTAAGAAAGCTTTGAAGAGTTACAATGTTTATGCTATAATTAGACTACAACTTTTCATCTCTTATAAGCACACAAAGAATTTTGTCATCAAGATATATAAAACCAAAATGCTATGAATCACAACAATAATTCTATGAACCTATAATAATCACTTAACCCTATTTCTTATCCCCTAATTTTTATGCCTAAACCTTAAATTTTTACCCAATAATAGGAATTTCATCCAGCTATTAATTAAAACATTAGTTAAGCCAATAAAACAAATACTCTGTTTCCATTTACAAATGACAATAGTTTCCCTTGAGTTCCCATTTATGTACTTGAATTTCTATGTTATGTGTATTTAAAAATTGTATTCAGTGTTCTTATAAATCTTTTACAACAAGAAGGATAAATATGTTCTAATTAAGTATGCTTCATAACAAAATAATTATTGCGTAACTCTAAGTAATATTTCCTAACTGTTTTCCACAGTTCTGTACTAGCTCTTACCTCGTGTATAATTATGATTGAATAAATGACTTTCAATCTTTGGGTATGGTTATGTCCATCCATTCCATGATACTTGAATCATTCGTTATAATAGCTCAGAATTATATAAGATATACAGGTTCATTTCTGTCATTCTGTTATTTAACAAATGTTTAACGAACTTTTATCAAAATTTCTAACATTGTTTAGAGGTACAATTGTTCAGTGAACATACTTTGCAGTGAAAAAGGATGGACAATTCTCTAACCAGAATGAGTCGGTAGCCTTATCTACTAGGTATATGTCACCCATTCCAAAATATTCCATTTTATAGGAGCATGTGTTAATGGAAGAAAAGAGTGTGATGGTTCATGTAAAAGTACTAGGTATGAATAAAATATGTGAAAATAATTGTTTTCAGGTGCATCAGGATAGCGAGGAAATACTCAGTGAGGAAAAATAATTAAGAAAATAACAGAATACATGTGTTGATATCTGGATTTAGAGTTGATGATGAAGCAGTGATGAAGAGGATGGAAAATGTGGATGAGGATGTTTCTGATGCATTTGGATCACTAGAGGGAGTAAATTTCAATGATCCAAAGTACTGTGACAAATTCATCCTATAAAAAACTCCAATAAATAAACAGGCTCATAAAGTGTCAAGCAGTTAGGACATAGTGAAAACTTTGACTTTAGAATCTTTAAGCAGAAAGAAAATACACTTTCACCTACTTTTAAGGCTCACTGTCCAACTGTGTTTAGAATTAACAGTGATGACATTTCACAAATCAAGTTAGAAACCTGTTAGAAAACTATAAAAATATTTCACAGGAAAGGAAGTAATAATGTGGGCCAGAGAGGTAAATTTATAATGAGAAGTTGACTCATCATGTTTGTACATAATCTATGAATATTTTGGAATGAATCTCCCAATGGAATGGATGGACACTGTGCAGTAATTAAAAGAACCAATTATAACTCTGATATTTTGATACAAGGAAAAACGAACTGCTTGTTATTGAGATTGAGAAAACCAAGAGTTTTAGGATACAGATGATGAGAATGGACCAGAAGCCCAAGTTGAGGAATGTAATACTTAAAATGCCTATTTCCTCTTTGAGTGGATGTTATCTATGTACATGTCCAATGTAAGCCTAACATGCATGTAGGAAGGATGAGTTTGTTACTATGTATAACCATGTTGTTAGACATAAAAGAAAAATAACACAAGTACTAAGACCAGAAACATTTCAAAATTAAGAAGCTTAAATAAAAACAATAGTCATAGAACCTCAGAACAGCAGGAAGACAACTAGGAGACTGCAGTATCCTCACAGCTGAGCAAGTATTTCAAGGCAGAGGAAGTGATCAATTTTATTGCGTGCTGTTAATAGGTGTCACAAGGCAAGAACTAAAGGTGGTTTCACAATGTAGAGGTCAACACAGTGATGGGAAGGTTACGGGATTTAGAAAGGAACAGTTTCTGTAGAAAAGTCTGATTGAGACAAGTGCAAGAGAGAATAAGGGGAGATAAATCAGAGAGACTCAGGATTCAACCCTCCAAGGAGTCTTGCTAAAAAAGGAAAGACAGTGCTGAGACAAAAGCCTGACATTGCTGCTTCAGAGAGTGGTAGACTTCAGATGAGAGAAATAGTAGTGTCTGTCTGTACTGCTGAGAACGATGGAAGAAAACAAGAAAAAAGGGACCCTAGATGAAATGCCTGACAATAGGGAGAGGGAACTTATAGAGCCCACCTCCAACAGGAAGACAGGCCGTCAAATGAGGAAGGGGGTTGCCATTCCACTGTCAAAATTCTGACCCATAATTGTTCTTGTCTGAATGAACTGGAGGGATGGAAATGGAGAGGATCCCGAGGAAAAGAAGGTCCAGTGACAGGCCCAAAGTGGTATCCAGCTCAAGGGGAGGTTCCAAGGCCTGACACTATTACTAAGGCTATGGAACGTTCACAAAAAGAGACCTATCATGACTGCCCTCCAAAAGATCCTACCAGTAGTTGAAAGAGTCAGATATAGATTTTTGCACTAAAGCAATGGACAAAAGCTGCTGACCCCTGTGGTTGTATTAGGGAAAAGATGGAAGAAAATGAGGAGGTGGGTGACACTGTAGGAGGACCAGCAATCTCAATTAACCTAGACCCCTGAGATCTCTCAAACACGTGACCACCAACCACGCAGCATACACCAGCTGATATGAGGCCCCCAGCACATATAGAGTAGAGGACTGTTGGGTCTGGGTTTAGTCAAAAAAGATGCACCTAACCCTCAAGAGACTGGATGCCCCAGAGAGTTAAGATGTCTGGTGGGTAGGGGTGAAGGGTGGGGATATCTTCTTGGAGACAGGAGGGTGTGGAGGAGGTATGGGATGTGGAACAATTGGAGGGTGTACTGGAAGGGAATAAAATTTGGAGTTTAAAGTAAATAAATTAATTTAAAAATGCAGAGATTGCCGGGCAGTGGTGGCGCACACCTTTAATCCTAGCACTTGGAGGCAGAGGCAGGTGGATTTCTGAGTTCGAGGCCAACCTGGTCTACAGAATGGGTTCCAGGACAGCCAGGGCTACACAGAGAAACCCTGTCTTGAAAACAACAACAACAACAAAAAATGCAGATACTCACAATTATCTCCACTAAGCAAGAGAAACAATGCCCTAGTTAGGTTGCAGGACTGCATTGCTACCACACAAAATACTGTACAGGGACATATATGTGACAGCTAGAACTTTGACTTGCATGATGCACAGTAATCTGTCTTGCTGTGTCAGGAATGCTTGTCACAGAAACCTGTGTCAGTGTCAGCCTACTTGTGATCCTGCTCATCCAGCACATGTGTGTATGTTACATAAGTTTGCAACAGATGGAAGGACATTGGTGAGACACATGTCTGGCATCAATTTGAGCAATATGAAATTTTGTGTGGGTAATTCCTTAATTACAGGAGAGTTATCCAAAGTAAGGCATCATAACCATATGTATTATTGAAGAACTTCAAGCTTTAACATTTCTTGGAGTTAATAAGGAAAGCAAAATACAAAACTATGAGCACAAAATGATTGTTAGACATCTCCAATTTTCAGTTGACAATATATTCCTATTTTCCCTCTCATGAATCATGTATTCATTTTATGTCGTGATATTCAGCTGCATATATATATATATATATATATATATATATATATATATATGTATGTATGTATACACACGGGCACATATTTTCTTATATTCATAAAACATAAGACGCAATCATCACTGAATATGCATGGATTATTAGAAATGACCTCACTAATCCTACCTTTCTAGCTCATAGATGGATGATTTGGGTTCATAGCAAACACATCTGTGCAAAATCCATTTCCAAATGCAATGTTTATGCTGTTTGCTTAATTTATCTCTGAATGATGATTCTTCCCACAGCAACTTCAAAAATCTATAGTCATAGCAGATGATTTGCGTGGATAACATATATATATATAAAAGAAGACAATTTTAAACCTACATGCAATGTAAGTAATAGCAAATGGGTAATTATCTTACTCAGCAATTCCTCCGCATAAAATCCTTATTTAAACGTTATCTATTTCTGTTTAGTTTCCACACCAGCACCTGAATTAATATATTTGCATAATAGGATGTCTCTCTTTGGGATAATAAAACCTTATGTTTTATGTATTTAAAACTTTTAAGGAGTTATATCTCTTTTTTTTTTCTTATAACCTAAAATAGAACCTCATTAAAATCAAGATATATATTTTATCACAATGTTTTATATATAGTTTTAACTGAGGGGTTTACCCAATTTTCAAATAAAATGCTGCCCCTCTCACCACTTACCATTGTATGTTTCAACAAAATTGTTAATGACTTCTCTATTGCATGTAAATTCCCTCAGCAGCCTCAGTTAGTACGTTTCTCCTCAGATGCAATTGAACATTGTAAGATCAAATGAGTTGAATTGGTTCCACACATGCTGAGAACTCATACAGTCTGGACAGTTTAACAAGTGACTTGAGCATGATTTAGCTGTTCTAATAAGGGGCACTACTGTGGAAAATTTTATACCCAAAAGTGGACCAGTAACTGCCTTCTGATGGCTTTCTAGGGTCTTTAGAGATTAAACTTTGGAGGTTGTATAATAAGCTAGTTACATTCTCGGTAGGAAAAAAAATGAGCACTGAAGTAGCAGACATTAATTTCTGCTTTTAAGATTACCTATTGAAGGTAAAGGTAAGATGGTAGTAGAACAACCTACTGGAGCAGGAAATAAAAGAGGTTGGATAAATTAATAAAAATGGGTGTGATCAGGAAAAATCATGGTTGTTTAAGATCAGCTGGAGAGGGAGGGAAACTGGGAAAGCAAGAAGTTCAGAATCCATGAAGAACTCTAAAAATTTCAGAATGTACAGTGTTAGGAATACATAAAGCCAGATATCTGTAATTATCATCCATAATGAGTGATGTGAAGAACTCCATTTTATCAAGTTTCTGTATTTTAACTTAGATGCATAAATTCACATATAGACTTTTGCATATATTCTCTTTCCCTCCTTTTTGCTTATGCGCTTTCTTTCTTGTCTCCCTTTCTCTCTCCCTCTCTTTGTCTCCCTACAACCATTATCCCTTTATATTTGACCCTAAAAACCACCAGTTAAACACTGACTGTTTTAAAATAAATAATTAAAACTTCCTATCATATTGTTTTTTTTTCTCCATTGGAAATATTTATAATGATATTCACTGATTTAAAAGTCTGAATGTTGTGAGAAATGGGAATATAAATAAATAGCAAACTCAGAGTTGATCTATCATTCACTGTTCTATGGCTCCTCAATCCTTCCCTCAACTGTCCCATTCACTTCAAGAGCTTGGTCTAATGTTTGTGGGTCTTTAGCTATGTTTTGGTCATCTGTATGGAGCCTCTAAAAGGACAGTAATACCTGAATGATACCTGAATATGGTCAGGAGGATTTAAGATGTGAGGATTTATAGACTCCTATTAAGAAGTTGGAACAGTCTATTTCTCTTGAAGTTCTTTATCACTACCAATTCAGAAGGGTTTTGCTCTTCCTTTCAGTCACTTCAAATTCCTTTCAGGTAGAACTCAGAATGACACCCATACATGTTCTGAAGACAATGGAAAAACACATGAGCTATCCTTCAGCAGTGTGGCACATACATACAGAGGGACTAGTTGCTTTGGTAACATAAAAGCAAGTCTTGTTTCCCCAATGCTGGGCAAATTAATATAAGTTTCTCCCCAAGATTAGACCTGAGCCCATAGCCAAGTGCAAAAATGAAGCTTCTAGTAAGATACCTGCAACAAATATGTAGTCTCGTGAAGGAAGTATCCTGGAGTTACATATCAGTGTCTGATTCTGGAAACAGCAATAGATTTTGACACAACATAACAAGCCTGCATACTAGGACATCCAACACCCCATATGAGTTACACTGTCCATTTAAGTCCTTATCGGGTCTTTTCCAGGCTTATTGTATGATGCCCTTCATTTTCCTCTCTTATATGTGTTGCCATATTAGGAGTTTAAGACATATATCATCTAAGTGGATCCTTCCATAAGAAATCTGAAGATAATTGGCTATAGCTCAGTGTTGCCACATGCAGGTTGCAGTGGGAACAAAAGCAGTGCCACACAGATTTATTTCAAAATCATGGGAATCTGCAGGGGCTTTTCTTTGAGAAATCAATGGAGTTTGATATTGAAAGCTACGGAACTAAATCGTGAATTGATATCTCCCATATCAAAGAACTATCACTTTCGAAAGAGCTAGTGGCATAGCATCCAATTGAGTTTTGAGCTGCAATAAGTGAATACAGAAATCAGACCAATACTTTTTATTTCCCATCATATTATAGGATTACTCTGAAGGTTTGTGCAAACAGTATGTAAAGCCTGATTGTTCACTTGCAAATTTCAGTATCAGCCATGTATAATTTTATTTGTCTATGTGATTCAATTTGTAAATTACTCTGTAATAAAAAATACAAGCATTAACAGCTTTTTTATGGTAACTGCAATATATGACTCGATTAATACATGCATACACTTAAGCATGTTTGATACATTGATACATATTAAGCATTCAATTAAACTCATTTGATATATATATATTAATATATATATTAGAGATGGAATGTAGTAAAAGTGTGGTATATCAGTTCAATGGGCCCCTCTGAACACGTGTATTATTTTTATTTACTTTTGTATTCATAATTTGTGTGTCATTACTACCTACTTGAAATCATTAGAACCATATCACCCATACACACTTGCACACACACCTTAAATCACTCTTCTGGATCTTTTGAGATCTTGAAAAGTCTGGAAGCTTTATTCATAATTATCATTACAGGTAGTTATGAATTCTTCAATGCAGATGTTATATTATCTGCATGGGTTGCATATAAACTAAGGTCAAGATGCTACTGCTGGCATCTCCTTCATTTCCTTGGCTTTATTTTTGGAAGTCATGGAGAGATAGATAGATAGATGATAGATAGATAGATAGATAGATAGATAGATAGATAGAAGTAATGTGATGATATGATAATGCATAATGTTCACTGCATCAAGAAGATAGCAGCCTAGGTACAGGTTAGTATTGTCTCCAAGTATGTACCCGCAAAAATTTAAGAAGCTGTATCAGTTTTCATTCTCAAATCTATATTAAGATGTTTTATAAAAACAAATCTTGTTTGGGAAAATCAAGAAAATGTCATAGATCTTATTCTTATATTCCATTTGAAGAATAATGAGATCAACGGAAACATCTTTGCCTACACAGAAAAATGAGACCACACACTGCTGCATTTTATGTTCTTTGCCTATACAGGGAAATGAGAATGTGTACATAATGCAACATTTTGTAATTCTGTGGTAATAATTTTCAGTAAGGATTGGGAAGCAGGGGATCTGTGAAGATTCTAGAAACTGTTAAAAGAGAACACTCTCAAGAAGAAAAAACACCCTTTCTCCTGCAACATTAACATAATAGTTAAAACTTGGCAATCCTGAGACATGATAACGATTTACTAATAGAAAAAACAGGGACATGATATTAAATGATTTGCCTTGAAATCCTATACAATTTTATTAAAAGAGCTAGAACTATTATCATTTGACTAATTAACTTAAAATTGTATTTGATAAAATTTCATTTAATTATTTTGATAATTATTGTCAGTTCATTAATTTCATGAATTGTACACTTTTAGTTGTATATGGCTTTCTGCTTCTACAAGAAGAGCTGTACTTTTTTGAAAGCATAAGTAAATCCTATATATATTTTAAAAGTCTTCATATCACTCTTGTATCTTTTTATATCACACACTATTCATATGTTTTAATGTATATTTTCTAAATTTCTATAAATGCATTTTCATATAGTTATGGTTTTAAATACCTAGAATAATCATATTTTATGAATTATACTTTTATTAACTGAATCATTGAAAAATGTATGTTTTTCTTTAAAATTAAAGTTTTCTCTAAGTTGTAGATTGACGTTGCTTTCAGTTTATTAAATTTAATGATACCCTGAGTTATTTTAAATTTATATGCTTCCGATTTTCAATAGCTGACAAAACATGTTTGAATTATATTTTTTAATGTTTCTCATCTAATCAGCTTAATAATTTTCCATTATATTTCTATATAGGAAGTTGCTACTTTTCTTCATTTTTAGCTGAATCTTTTTAAACTCTTCAATATCTTTTTTTTTATATTTGTTTTTGTCTTAGAATTAGGACTTAGCCCTAGAAACATATGTACACATGTAATAGTGAATAAACTCATGGTTGTGCTTATGTGTTGATAGATGTAATACAGGTAATAAAAATGGTTAAAAAAAAGCAAACGTTTTGGGGATAATGTGTCAGGAGGAAAGAACAAGAGAGGAGAAATTATATAATCATATTTTAAATTGCAAAAAGGAAGATTAATGTGTATATATAAAAAATAAATCTATTATTATATCTTAATCTCCCTATCATTCTTTACAATCATATTATCTTATCTCAGCTCCAAATTACTGAATTTTATTAAGTAATATTCTGCTACATTTTTATTTATAATGTACAATAGATAGATCCAATAATATTTATTAATTTCCAATAAGCAAATCCTTTTCTGTCATAAACTTCTCAGTAAGAGACAATGTTTGATAAAACATCACTTGAGAAATATTTGCCATTTCTTTTGGTATAAAATATTTCAAAGGTTTAGCATGATTATTTTATTACCTACCCATTCTCAGACAGTATGAGATATGTTCAACTTCCAGCTTTACATAAGCCAGGATTCTTAGATCTTTTACTGTCTATGGAGTAAAAGAAGTGCTTCCTCAACTCCAGCTCATTTGATAAGGATGCTGTGCCCAATATTCCTGTATTAGTTAATGAGCTGGCTTTATATTTAATTTCATATATGTGTACTCTATTTGGAATGATACACCCTCCCTTCAACTCCTACTGTGCTCTTCATACCTCTTATCAACTTCATGACCTCTTTTTCTTTATAATTGTTACATATATATGTGTGTGTGCATACACACACCCACACACCCACCCACCCACACCCACATATATATATATATATATGTACCCATTTGAATATGTGGGCATATACATTATATTTATATAGTATATATAAACATAAATACAACTTACTGAGTACATTTAATGTTGCACATAAGTATATGGCTTAGGTCTGACTCTTTGGTATTAGATACCCACATAGAAGGATCATTTCTGAGGAAAACTGATTCACCCTCCCTCAGTAATCAATAACTGCACATTGCTCTTCATCTAAGAAAAGAGTTTTGTGAAAGTTCCTTCATCAACCATCTCAAGTCAACTTAGGTATCTTTGGGATCCTATAGGTTTAAGTTCCTTCTCCTATATAGAAAACACAATTTCATAAAATATAGCCTTGCCCTATGGTTATCATATTCTTACTACTCACCTATTCTATGATACTCCCTGAGCTTTTGATATAGACATATTGTTGTAGATGTATTAATGGACCTTGGACACTTCATGTCTGGTTCTTTGTCTTCTAGCAAGTTGTGGATTTCTGAAATAACAGTTGTCAGCAGTAAAAAAGGAAGTTTCATTACTGAGTCCTAAGAGTTTTCCTTATCTTTAAAAGATGGATCTTATTTTCCACTTCTTTTTCTCCCTCATAAGCAGGTATATTTGTCTACCTCTCAGTATGAATGCCTGACTCCTGCCTTTATGTATATTTCTAACTAGCATTAGTTTCACCACATCTAACAAATGTGTGAGCTATTTTCTCAGTCTATGGTTTGTGTCATATTTTAAGAACTGCTTTTTAGAGGAAAAGAAAGAGGTATAATTTGATAACCATTTCCTTTAATTTATTGACCATGTATATATTTTTGTTATTTGTATATGTGGTATGACCTCACTTTGACTGTGTTCTATTTGCACTGTTAAAACTATGTTTGTTTTGTGCCTCTGTTGCCCTGGCTCTGACCGTGAGGAACTTTCTCTGGCAGGCTTCTCTTTCTTCTGTCTGTTTCTATAGGTCTTCCACTTACTTACTTTCTCTGGCAGGCTTCTGTTTCCTCTTTCTGTTTCTATAGGTCTTCCACTTATTTTTAGCTTTCTCTTTCTTTGTGGTTGTGGAACCAGACATACTTTTTCTAGAAATTAGGGTTCATTACTAGAGTCTAGAGTTTAGAGATCAAGATGTGAGTGTTGGGAATTCCTTTTGATAAAAAGAATAAAATCGGTGATCACAAGCTGAACGACTGCCTGTATCTATGTCTGCCTGGAAGTTAGCTATTCCTCCAGTTCTGTTCTCTTTAGGTTAAGCTCTTCAGCGTTACATTGTCATGGACAGAAACATTTACACGTAATGGTTTATTTATCCAATGAATAACCAGCTTGAATTTATGAAACTGATGCTGAAAATTTCTTCCTCTTTTAAGTTTTGAATAAAAATAGAAAGACTGAAAGTGTTTAAAGAATGAAGGAACGTGCCGGGCAGTGGTGGCACACGCCTTTAATCCCAGCACTTGGGAGGCAGAGGCAGGTGGATTTCTGAGTTCGAGGCCAGCCTGGTCTACAGTGTGAGTTCCAGGACAGCCAGGGCTACACAGAGAAACCCTGTCTCGAAAAAAACAAACAAACAAAAAAAGTGACAAGAATGAAGGAACATTTATTTTATTTTTTATTCCTGTGTCTCAGGTTTGTTTTTGTTTTGTATGTGTATTTTTATTTTCATTACATTGTCTGAGAGCCTCTTTATATACTGAAAAAAAATGTTTTTTAATTGAAAATGGATTCTCCTTTCCTACAATACATCCCTACCACAGTTTTCCCTTTCTCTACTCCTCCAAGCACACCCTACCCAACCTCCAGGCTTGCCAGATCCACTCTCCTCTGTTTCCTCTCAGACATGAGCATGACTCCAAGAGACAACAAATATTCTGCCAGCTATGGAAAGAGAAACTTGGACACCAACCCAGCTATAAAACCCATGAAAACTATTTAATAGAATCAAATAATATAACAGAACTAATTTCTTAAAGGGGTAAAGCAAGAAAATTAATAGTATTGAATAACAACCAATACTTTTTTTTAAAGAAGAAAAACTCACATGCAATTATTACAGGGTTGGGGGGAAAATACTTTATCATCAAGAATAGAATATGCATAGAATAAAATTATAGAGGAAAAACCATATTGAGTTGAATTTAGATATGTGAATACATTTCTAATCTATTGTCTGTATAAAATCAGGCCAGTTTGCTACAATATATCTATAATTCCCCATTGAAAGATAAAGAGAATATCCTACTACACTCTCTTCCCAGTATTGTTTGAAAACAAATAATATAATGTTATGACTTACATTTTTTAACTTTAAAATGTTTTGCAAGTAGAAATTACTTTAGTTAGTTTTGCCAAATAGCCATTTTTTTTTTTATGTTTTATTTTCTTATTTTTTTGTTCCGAGAGAGAAAGCATGGGTAACAAAGTGATTTTAATAGTTTAACTGCCCACCAAGCTTACAGCTCAGTTTTGTAATCCTAATGGCTACTAGAGTACAGTGTTAACTATAGTAAGTAAATGCTAAAATAAAAGTGAAGACTATCAATTGGACTCATTTAGCTGATCTACTTTGATGTCCTACAAATTAACCGGCATTTTTTTCATTTCTTTTTTCTTTTTTTTTTTCATATTATAGCCATTATCTAGAACAGAATTGTTGGACTTATCTTTCAAAAGCTTTCAACTGGTCTGAAACAACAAAATCATCATTGCTACAGAAAATAATTCTAAATTTTTAATATATTATTAGGACTTCCATGTTTGTTTCCACATGTTTCTTTCTACGTACTATTCCATCCCAGATGATTATGATTCTAATAATAAACTTGTTTTCTGTCTTTGACAAACATACATTGTTTTTACCTGCCTATAACTATGAAGAACTGATAGTCAGAACCACATCATAACATCTCACTAGGTGCTGTACACACACCCCCACAAAAATAGCCAAGACATTCAATTACATGTTTCAAGTTTATTAACACTAGTAATTTAGCAAAAGAGAATTATTCAGATCATTTGCTTTCCCACATAAATCATGGTTTTTCTTTATCAGACTATTTGAAAAATTAAAGAAAATATTATTGACAACTAAGTGAAGGTTTTAGACATTGGCTCAGACTGAAGTGTCCTTTTATTGATGAGAAGTATATCTATATTATTCCATACATATGAACATTTTGATTCAAAAGAAAAGTATTAGAATGGCTTATGCACTAAATTATTATGGAGATAAATATCCCAAAGTTTTCTGTTTATTCTTTATATTCTTTATTAGGTTCTACAACAAAAAAACTATTCAATATCTAAGAACATTTTTCAGTACCATCATTTTCACCATCATCATCAATAACAACAACAAGCTTTGATTTAGAAACAAACCAAGATCTGTAATAATTTTAGGACTTTTTTAGCTTTGCAGAAAACAGAAAAGGTCAAAGTTTGAACTAGCTGCTCATACAGTCAGTGTAAGTAAATATCTGGGTTTG
The DNA here is from genome assembly GCA_021653895.1 of Mastomys natalensis. Taxonomy (NCBI): domain Eukaryota; kingdom Metazoa; phylum Chordata; class Mammalia; order Rodentia; family Muridae; genus Mastomys; species Mastomys natalensis. The sequence continues at coordinate 17,701 of JAJTUV010001348.1, forward strand.
CATCCATAACTCTGCATTGCTATTGCTAGTAGCCCTTTGGTGAGTAATGATAGAAAGACAGAAACAAATGGTGAGAAAAGCTAGGTCTGTCTTGAATGAGCAGTAGTGCAGAAAATCACAGTATATGCAACTCATTGGTTTTCCTGATGGATGTGGCATAATACATAGTTCCTTTGGTTAGTCTAAAGGCTTTCACGAGTGATCCCTAGCTATCCCCAATTATGTCTGCCTCCTTTTTTCCTATTTCCTTTATTCTCCATAATAACTATTTCTTTATAGTCATCCAATGAAAAATTTTGTACAGATTTTTCTGGGTTCTAAATGTGCTTTTTATCTTTACTCACTAAATTAAGTTGTTTTCACCTCTTATATTCTAGTCCCAGAGGAATCCTTCCCAGTGTAATCGTCTATGTCAAGTTATTTTCATATAATCTCTTTCCATATATTATAGTTGTACTTAAGAACAATGCCTATGGTAGGCCCTTTGTATTTTATGTGACTTCATGCCAGGATGAGAGTCTTATGAGGGACAGAGCTACTTAGAATTTATTTTCATCAACAGCCAATTTAATACTTAATATGATTCATCAGATATGTTGCTGAGAAAGAATGTACAAACCCTAAAGTTTTATGCAGAGGGAATGTTACTTAGCATAAAACAAATGGGTGGGTGCCAATTTCTAATACTAAAGCAGTCAGGCTTATTTTCTTCACATAATTTCAGTATTTCAAGATTTCCAGCCTAACAGACTAAGTCTCCCTCATACCCCAAAGTTAAAACAACTTATATTATTAACAAGTATTTATTTGCTTTTTGACTTTGCCATGATATTTCCATAATTTCACTGGCAAATCATATTACATATGTTTGTATTTTAGATTAGTAAGAAAGTGGAACTATAAAAGTACAACAGTGTGGTACACAAACCACATAGAACAATTCACCAATCAAATTAACATCATAAACTATACAGAACATATGAAGCTAAGAAAGCATAATAGAAGCATAGTAATAGCATAATAGAAGAAAGCCACAGGTTTATCTGTGGCAGTATATTCAAGAAGTGGGTTGCTATCTCTTTGTGGTGAAACAAGAGGCACGTGTGTTCAGGGAATGGCAGTCAGAGCACCCAAATCAGCTACTAGTGGCTCAGTCTAGAGAATCAAATCCCTTTCTGCATTGCTGTCCCTAACTGGAGACTCCATTATTCACATTCACGATTCCTTATCATTCATTCATATCATCAATCAGGTAAATTGCCACCTGTCCATTTGCAGTTTAGAAACAAGCTTCTGTTCATTTTTATTGAGTAGGTATGAGTGCATCACAAAACTATTATTTGAAACAAAGACAAGGACAAGAAATTACACACAACAGAAAGTGTACATAAGAATGTTCCACTTAAATCTACATATAGTATGTAAGAAGACCTTCAATATATAACCTAAGAGCAAATGATACTCTCTCTAAACACAACTCTGACCAGCACTAAGGCAATAAGGATTAAAAAGGAAAGGTCAGAGAATATTCCAAAGTACAGTATTTTCCTCTTTTATATAGAAAATAGAATTAAAATTATTTTATCATGATATATCTTAATGTATCATTATATATCCCCTTCAACTTCAACTATTAAAATGTTATCCCCATAATGTGGCCATTCATAAGCAGAAACTGAGACAATTAAAGTTAAATAAAAAATTTCCCAAATCAAGTAGGATTGATATTTCTTATAAAGTACATGAGTGTGGATATAAGAAAGGTCATCACAGAACTAAAATGGGCATAGGCATCATTTCAAAGCTAAGAGTGGAAGTGTCATCAAACACGGTTGGCACTTTATATTGGACTTTCAGCTTCCAGGACTCAAAAAAATAATGTTCATCTTGTAAGCTACCCAGTTCATAATACTTATGTTGGCAGCCAAACCTTACTAGTACATGTATAAACAAAATGCTTTCCTTCACATAAACTTAGGGCACTTTCATCAACATCTGTTCATTCCAGAATGCACAGAAAAGTTCTTGGAACAGATGTAACATTAGTCCATGTCTTCTTATCTTAATAAATAATCTGTGAGGATGTCTGATAAAGGAAAGGCTAGGATATGGAAGAAAATATTCAGAGTTGTATCTACTTCTGTCATATGTCACATATGAGAGATAGATGTGCTTATGATAATGGGACCCCTGAAATATGAGGATGCTATATTCAAAATACCATAATCATGTGAACAATGACAAAGATTGATCCTTGCCTGATAAAGCTGGTAACATTTATACATTTAGACTCAGCACATGGATTAAAACAAGTGAAAAGATTTATACATATCTACAAACAATCGTGGGAAAGCAGATCACAGCCTTCTCTTGGATTCTGTAGTTAATAGCACCACATGTCAAATAAACTCACATACTACTGTCACTTAAATTAGGGTTTGTTATTTTTATGTACCCTCATATCTTAGCTTCCTGACTAGATGCTGCAGATGTACTGAGGTACGATCCCAGAAACAGTATCAGTGACATTGTTTATATTCAGAGAGAAATAATCTTTCCTATATGTAATACATATAGTCTTCTAACCTGCCCTCTATTTCCTTTTCTTTCCATTCTAAAAAGTATGGAATTATTTTGGTTCCACAAAATTTCCTGAGAAATGAAAACTTAATGAATCTTTCCATCTGGCAGGATAACACTTTGAACTCTTAGACTACAGAACATATTTTGTTTCTGCACACACTTTATTTATTGTTGCCATTTATACTTTGCTATTGATAATGATAGGACTAGCCATGTGAAACTTATTATTTAGTACAATAAGAACAAATAAGGGAAGGAAATGACTTTAGCTCAGGGGCAAGGAAGGGTTCTTGTGTTTCCTTATAACACACAGGAAAGCAAATGTCACTTATATTATTGAATCTAACCCAGGAGGTGTTTCCCTTGATTCTGTTTTTATTTATCATTTCAGAACATCACTTGTCACGCAACTCTATGACTTAAATATAAGGCGTTTTAGAATTCTGAAGGACAGAGGAAATGGTGAATTGCCACACAGCACTACAGAAAACAATCTTTACCAACACACATTTTCCTAGTAAATCATCTGTACGCTTATAAGTTAAGCTCATAAATGGTTATCAATCTAATACCTGGGTCAGAAGAAGTCTTAATAGTTTATGACTCTTAGCCTTACATAGGAAGGCTGTGAGAATTAGAATATATTAAGGAGATGAAGTAAAGTTAATATTTATTTTATCTTTCCAAGTTGGGGGTGGGAATAGTAGCATTAAAGGCTACTTTCCTAGACTAATAAAATGTGTGCCAAAAAAATGAAAATAAAATTTTCATGGTAGTAGAAAACTAAACCTGGTTCAGACTCACTTTAGTATACAAGGTATGACTTAATAGTGGGCTCTACACTGCATTCCCTTGAGTGGAACAGCAATTATCTCTTATGAAAAACCTTGATTTACATCAGGTAGGAGGTGAATTGTTAACTCTAGGCAACAGGTCAACATCTAGCCAAGTGGTCCATTGCTCTTGCAGCCTGAACTCATGAAATCCAGACAGACTCTCAATGGCAACTACAAGAAAACATAGCTTGTGATGACTGTGTTATCAAGGTAGATGTGCACATACTCAAGTACTATATTTAAGCTACAGGACTCATTCTGAGTGGATCTTCTACCTTCGGTGTTCAATTTATTCAAACTGCTGAATATATTAAATATCCCTCATGGAATTCAATTTATAGAGATTTCAATGTAGCAATTACAGGGTTAACCTTGAAATTCTGACCTTCAAATGTTTAAAATGATCATGGCTTTGAAATATACATCTTGAAAAAATTATGAGTTAAAATTTTTATAAAATATAAATTTTGGAGTTATTTTGTTCTGTATTTCTGCTTCACTAAACATAGAAAACTAGAGAGAATGTTTATATGATATTTGTGGCATCATATTTCAAGGGTTTGTAAATTTTAGCTTCTCTGAAAATATGTTCATAGATTTGTTGATTCATTGTTTCTTTCCTTTTCTACATCATCAATTTCTGTCCTAGTTTTTTTTTTTATTTCTTCACATCTGTTGAATTTGGTTTCATTTCTTTTTTCAAGTTCTTGACTTGTATCACTAAATCATTTATGTGTACTTTTGTTGATATTTGATTGCTACTAAGAACTATAAATTTCTCTCACAGGATTGCTTTCATTGTGTTCCCGAGAAGGAAGGAGATGGCCAAAACCAACAGAGTCAGAGATGAAAGGGAAACATATCAATAGACAATAAAGAAATACTATCAAAATACTATAATAATATAGTGTAAAAGCCTATATTCTATTACATTATAAATCATAAGATAATTGAATGAATTTCTAATGTATCCAACCCACCAAAGATTGACCAACACCATAAACAGATCCATGACCAATAAGGAGACTGAAACAGCAATAGAAAGCTTCTGAATAAATAAAACCAGGTAAATTCATTGCAGAATTCAAAATGCTGGGAAATCAAGATGTCCTTATGTAGCATTAGGAAATTAGATCCATATCTAGTACTCTGCCCAAAATCAACTTCAGAAAGATCTTAGTCCTCAATGTGAAACATGAAAGATTGAATGTATTGGAGGAAAATGTAGGTTGACAGTTTCTTAATCACATACTTATTATTCAATTTAGTATTTCACTTTTGTGGCATCCATAAGTAGGTCTGTGAACAGGTAAAGAGGTAGTGAAAGTTATTCCATAGTAAAAAAAAAAAAAAATGAAATATCAATGAGAATGCGTGCAAAACAGGATATTTATGTAGAAAACCTGAGGTTAAAAATCCCATCCCATGGGCAAGCACTAATCCCTGACACTGTTAGGGACACTCTGGTATGCTTGAAGAAAGGAGTCTAGCATGGCTGTCTTCTGAGAACCTCTACCCAGCAGGTGACAAGGACAGATGCATATACCCACAACCAAAGAGTGGGTGCAACCTGGGGACTCTTATGGAAGAGAGGAAGAAGGATGGAGGCCTCTAAGGGATAGGAACTCCATTGAAAGACAAACAGAGTCAACTAACCTGGACCCTTGGGGCTTTCTCAGGCTGAATCACCAACCAGAGCATAAATGTGCTGGACCTAGGCATCCAGCCCATATGCAGCTGATGTGCAAATTGGTCTTCATGTAGGTCCTGAACAACTGGAGCAGGGGCTATCCCAAAGCTGTTGCTTGTACTTGGAATATGATCTTCTAGCTGCCTATTTTGTCTGGCCTCAGTAAGAGAGGATGTGCCTAGCCTAACAAAGACTTAATGTGCCAGGGTGACTAGATAACCAGGGGGTCTCCATCTGCTCAGATGAGAAGGGGAGGGGGAATGGGGAGAAGGATTCTGAGAAGAGGTGACTCAGTGGGGAACAGTGAATGGGATGTAAAGTGAATAAGTAAAAGTAAATAAATAAATAAACAAACAAAAATTATAAAGTAAGGGAAAATACAAAAAGCAGATTAAAAACGTAAATCATAGTGGTTACATAACAAATATAATTCAAACATGAGAAAAATGGTTAGCTGTGAACATCCACTAACCATTGAACTGATCATGAGGTTCCTAATGAAGTTAGAGAGAAGACTGAAGGAGCTGAATGGGTTTGTGACCCCATGGGGAGAGCAACAATACCAACCAACCAGAGCTCCCGGGGTCTAAACCACCAGCCTGGGAGCACATAGGGAGGGGACCTATGGCTCCAGCTGTATATGTAGTGGAGGATGGCCTTTGTCAGGCAAAGGTGGGAGAGAGAAGTCCTTGGTCCAGTGAAGGCTGGGTGCTCCATGTGGGGCAATTTGAGGGCGGGAGGTGGGAGTGGGTGGGTGGGGTCACATCATCATAGAAGCAGGAGGAGGGGGGATGGGATAGAGGGTTTCTGGGTGGTGGGGAAATGGGGAAAGGGGATCATATCTGAAATGTAAATAAAATATCCAATAATAATTTAATTTCAATAAAAAGAGAAAAATTACCCAGAAATGGAGTGTTGAATTTAAAGTGCAATAAAAGGGTAAGTATGGCATAGAATGGTGTGTCTTCAATGTTTGTGTTTAGCATTATTTATATTTTAACTAATCAAATTTCTTCCATATGGATTTATAAGATATGAAGTCTCTCTGTATATTTGTTTTCATGGATCAAAGGGCTCTATTTTATTTTATTATTTATTTGGTATGCTTTAATTAAAATTTTATTATACAATTTCCCACTTGTCTCTCCTCCTTGCTATGTCCTTCCTCAGAAATTGATGGCCTTTTAATATATTATTATTGTACTCATACACATATAGGCACAAATATATAAATATAATATGTTGAGTCTATTTTTTGTTTATATACATATGAAAAATTAAGTATAAATATAGATTATAAAGTTTTATTATTAAACTATGTATTTTTCTCCATATATTTTATAATTTTGCTTTTAACTTTGTATAGATAGTCCATGTGATAATAAAATTTTCAATAACCACAGATATTTTTACATATGATAAAGGGTATTTCTTATTGTGCTATTTAGTAAGGATGAGTAAGACAGGAGTGCTAAGAACAATGTAGATTAGGACAGTCCACCTTGAGAGTTTGCAGATTAGAAGAATATTAATGAGTGGCTTAAATAGTTCTTGAGATATTTTGATGAAGACAATGGCTGCTTTCAGCCCTTGTACAAATATATATATTTAATTTATTAATATATTTTAATTAAAATGTCATACAATTTTCAACTTCTCTCTCTTCTCTTTAACTCTTTCCCTGTCCCCTGTCTCTCCCCTTCTTCAAATTCCTGCTATTTCCTCTCTTACACATTGATAAGCATATATTGATAGGTGTATATATGCACCTGAGGCTAACTTGAAGGAATTAATGGCATTAGCATTAGCAGGGAGATTTCAAGACAACCTACTATTGGCTAAGTCATGTGGCTACTGGTGGCCACTCTTATGGAGATATAGAATGAAAAGAAGCAAACTGAGCAAGAAACGTTAAAATACACACTTTAAAGAGGAAAGAAATAACAGGAAGATAATGGAGCTAAGTCAGTTGCTCAAGGGAAGTTTCAAGCAAAACCTAATGTTAAATGGAATAAACAGAATGATGATCTCAGTGCAAGGCACCACTCAGCTAAGCTTCCAACTTGTGAAAGAGAATTAAAGAAAAAGCTTAGCAGTGAAAAACTATCAAAACCAAAAAGCTAATGAAGATGAAGATATATCTGAATAAAGAGCAAGTTCCCTGAAAGCAGTAGAACTTTGTAGCTTCAGCTACATTATTCTAGCTTTAGAGTCAAGGACACAAGAATGAAAGGAAATTGTGAAATGTCCTTCCATGACTAAAGAAAAGCAATGAAGCCAGGCATGTGTCAGGGGTGTCCCTGTATGGAGGCCCAGAGAGGTCATTGCATGATGTTGTGCAGTGAATCTTCATTTGCCTTCTAAGGAACTCCAAGATGCTGCTGTAGAGTACATAATCATAGTTTAGTTGCCAAGGAAATATCTCCATCCAGTGTGGAAACAGCCCAAGAAAGAGAAGAATATTGTGGTCAAGGAAGCTGAAAAGAGTTGGAGATCTGAAGGAAACTTTGACATCTGGCATGGGAGGCAGTGTTTGGAGTTTCTGCAGATGGTTTTCAATCTTGCTTTGTTCTAATGTTTCCTCAATATCTTCCCTTTTCTCCTTTTGGAATGGTAATATCTATTCAGTGCCATCATATGCTGGAAATATGCAATCTGGGTTTTTATTTTTATTTTACAGGGATTTCAGCTAAGAGATTGCCTTGCATCTCAGAAGGGACATTGAACTTTGAACTTCTAAAACATGTTGAGGCTATGATAGATTGTGTCTTAGATAGGGTTTTACTGAAGTGAACAGACACCATGACCAAGACAACTCTAGGACAACACTTAATTGGGGCTGACTTACAGGTCCAGAGGTTCAGTTCATTATTTCCAAGTCTGGAGCATGGCAGCATTCAGCTAGACATGGTACAAGAGGAGTTGAGAGTTTGACTGCTTCTTCCAAAGGCAGCTAGAAGATTGGCTTCTAGGCAATTAGGACAAGGGTTTTAAAGCCAACAAGGCCACACATACTCAAACAAGGTCATACATCCAAATAGTGCTACTCACTGGGCCAAGCATACACAAACCATCACAGATTTGAGAACATTTAAAGTTGCACAAAATGCACTTCGCGTTATGATAATGACTACTATTCTGTGAGGGCCAATACAGAAAATGTGGTAGTTTAAATACAAATGGCCCATATGTGTTCATAGACTTGAAGACTTAGTCACCATGGAGTGGTACTGTTTGAAAGGATAGGAGGTATGATCTCGTTGAAGGAAGTCTGTCACTGGGATTGTGTTTTGGGGTCCCAAATATCGCATTTCAATTCCAGGGTAGAATCCTCAGCTCCAGCTCCAGCTCCAGCACCATATCTGCCTGTGTGCTTCCATGTTTCCCTCCATGATAACAGACTAAACCTCTGAAATTGTAAACAAGCCCAAGTTAAATCCTTTTTTTTTTTTTTAATAAGAAAAAGAGTTATCACAGTCATGGTGTCTTTTCACAACAATAGAACACTAATTAAAACATATGGACATATGGACAGGACATACTGAAATTTATGAGTTAGGAGAGAAACAGAGAGAGAGGAGGAGGGAGAGAGAGAGAGAGAGGAGAGAGAGAGAGAGAGAGAGAGAGAGAGAGAGAGAGAGAGAGAGAGAGAGAGAGAGAGATTTTGGTGGGTAGGAAGCAAGGGAAGCAGGAGTTGATGGAGGAGGAGTTGAGGGAGGGGAGTCAATATGATTCAAACACATTATATGAAACAGATGGACCTAGAAAATATTATTTTGTGTGAGTTAAGCCAGAACCAAAAGAAAATACATGATATGTTTTACCTGATCAGTGGATAGTAGCCATAAAATACAAGATACCCAGGATATACTCCACAGACCCAAAGAAGTTATACAAAAAACAAAAAATACCCAAGTGAGGATGTTTGAAACTCTTTAGAAGGGGGAATTAAATAGTCAGAGGAGGCAGAGGGAAGGACAGAACTGAGTGGGAGAGGGCATGTGGAGGGCAGGATCAGGTGTGGGGAGAGAGGACAAGATGGCCTGTTGAGTGGATGGAAATCTGCAGCTGCCAGGGCTAGGTACATGGGAGAATCACTAGGAAGTACCAGAGACCTGGGACAGGGAGGTTTCCAATGCTCAATGCAGGTGACCTTTGCTGAGACTAATAGCAGTGGGGAGGGACATGGAACCTGAAGAGGCAACCTCCTGTAGCCAGGAAGGATACACAGTGGAGGGATAAAGAGACCAACCCACCCACAAAAGACAGAGCCAACCTCCTCACCCTGCCCTGCGCACATATGTAGTAGATGTGAAGCTAATCTCTATGCAGGTGCCCCAACATCTGGAGAGAGGACTGTCCCTAAAACTGTTGCCTGTCTGTGGAGTCCATTCCCCAAATGGGCTGCCTTGTCTGTCATCTGTGGATGCACTTAAGAGAGTTGATGTACTAGGGTAGGAAATACCAACAGGGTAGCCCATCCTCTCAGAGGAGAAGGGGCTGTGGATGAAGGAGGGAGTCTGTGAGAGGAGTCCATGTAGAGGGCAGTATCCAGGATATAAAATGAACAAACAAATAACCCACCAGAGCTCCCAGGGACTAAACTACCAACCAAAGAATACACATGGAAGGAGCCATGGCTCCAGTTGCATATGTAGTAAAGGGCTGCCTTATCTGGCATCAACAGTATGGGAGGCCCTTGGTCTGTGAAGGCTTGAAACCCCAGCGTAGGGGAATGCTACGGCAGTGAAGCAGGAATGGGTATACGGGTGGGGGAGCACCCTCATAGAATCAGGGTGGAGGGGGATAGAGTAGGAAGTTTGTCGAGGGGAGACTGGGAAGGGGGATAACACTTAAAATGTAAATAAATATAATAGATAGATAGATAGATAGATAGATAGATAGATAGATAGATAGATAGAAAAAAATAAAATAGTAGATGAGAGTTTCTGGAAGAAAAATAGCTTTCAATCTTGTAAGACACAAAATGCTATTGTGTAATAAACTTTTGTCTTAAAGTAATATTTTTGAACTTTACTGTTTTAAAAATGTTTCACACTTAGAAAATACTCTAATTATTAATTGTTCAAAGATTATTATAAAAACACAAACATTGCAACTTTCCATAGTATTTGAGTTGTTCTGTTTACTAACATTTGCTAAAAGGAATAAACCACTTTCTATGCATATGTTATAACCATGTGATCTTATATTCCTATTAATGTGATAAACATTGTTCAATTTATCATGTCTGAATTTCCTTGAAATGTTGAAATAAATTTTTCAGAATATGATAAGTTACATGCAAATTTAGAAGTTGGTACATGTGAAGGAATATAAAGTATAGATTTTCAGGAACTATGTATATGCATGAAGTTATATATCAAGCTCTTTTTATGTATAATTTTGCATAGTTTTAAGTTCAAGAATTCATTAGCTTCACAAAATGGGCATTACATTGTTATATAGTTTCCTTTTTCTGGGGAATAAACAATATAGCAGAATTCATTTTCCTTAGAAATCATTTTAAATCACATAGAAAGGTCATTGGTATCAACTTGGCAGAAACTAGATTATTTACGTACTGATCATTTGATCTTCTAAATATAATAGCTTTTTTGAAGTTTCTATTTCATGTTTCCTTATTTTGATTGAATCTTAATGAATTTTATTTTCTATAGCTATGGATTTTTCTCCAGTTTTGAAAGGAGTCATAGACGGTTGTTCCTAGTATTAACATCTTCACAAGCAATTTGATTTTACCCTTTTAGTAAATAAATTGTATTTAAACAATCCTTCATCTCACCATATCTTTTACTATAAATTGATTTTGCTTTTGAAATACTCCCTTGTCTTCCATTTGCATCTTTAGTGTACATGCACTATTAGTGTATATTAGTGTATATACTATAAGTGCATATTACTTCTGAGATTCACAGAGGGAAACATGAGTAGAATGTCAAGAACTCTCATACAACATGTTTCCCACACTCATTGAGGCCCTACAAACTCACATGATTTTTGTCACAATATACTGACATATTCATTATAACAAAATAGCCTCACTACCCAAAAGATATACTTGCTTCTGTCTGTTCCTACTTTCCTTTCCCATAGACACTGAAAAAGTCACATATTGTTTCTTCAACTATAGCTTTATATTTTCCAAAGGCCATAGTTAAAATCACAATGTTTACTATTTTCAGATTAGCATCAAGCTCTTGGATATTCTATTTAATTCTTTTCCTTGTCTTATACCTCATTTCTCATTGCTTTGTAATACTGAGTAATATTCTATTGTCTGGCTGCAGTATTTAATATCTATTACCTTTCATAATATCATCTTAATTATTGCGAGTTTTGGCAATTATAAATAAAGTTTTTTGTAAACATATTTGTAGAAGTTATATGCTATAGATTATCATCTTCATTGAGGTATATAATGTGTCTTTTGTCTACTTTTTAATTAGGTTGTTCATTCCTTAATTTGGATACTGCAAGCAATCACAGCAGTGAACAGAGGAAAGTGACCACCATCTCTATTCTTCTAGGGCTAAATCCCTTCATTCAAGTTCATCATTAAACGATGTTTAGATCTCCCCTTTAGTTCCTCAGAGATTCACATATTTTGGCATGCAGTCAAAAGCACCATGCTCTTATTGACCTTCCATCTAATGATGTATACATAAAATGAATAAAGTACTTTAGTTTCCGTATCATGTTTTTTTGTTCCTGACATTTATACTACATTGGATATAAATGGCACACACTCCATTAGAGCTCAAAGAGAAGAAAAATTTAAAGATGCTTAAGTCTTCAAGGGGGAGTGAAAGAGAAAACGCACAGCAGGCCACTTGCATTTGGGGCAGGTTTAAGGTTAGTTTTAAATAGTTAAGACTGTTCAACGAATAGAATGAAAGCATAAGAGTTTATTATTTTTTAAAGGAATATATGTCATACTCAGGAAAAAATCAGTTTAATCCCAAGTACAGAATCTCTTATGAGAAAAATGTCAGTTCTACACTTTCCATGTTAGCAAAAACTAAATCTTATCACTTTAAGACAATCATCCAGTAGAATGTCTCAGTGGGTGATACTTCTTGTCTTGATAATCAGGGAACTTGGATCCCAAGTGAAGGTAGAAAGAGAGAACCATCTCCATATTGCTGTCTTCTGACATCGACACACGTGCTGTGGCATGTGAAGGCATCTGCAGCACACCCCCCACACACGTAATAAACAAATACAATTTTAAAACAATTGCTTATACTGATAGTAACCTTATTAATGAAGCCTGTAAGATCTAGCTGTTCAAGTCTCCAAAGTTGTGCTTTGGAGAACGCAGATGTACTCAGGTTTCATTTGATGTATAGCTTTTGTTATTTTTATTCTGTTCCAAGTACAAAATGTAGACTTTCGGCTTCTGTTTATTTTGAAACTTAGTTAGTATTCTTATCATATATAATTGAAGTGTAAATGTCACTATGCTTCTTTAAAAACAAATGCCAATTAAAGAGAGAGATGCTGGCATTGGGCACAGGCTCACTTCATTTATTATAACATGGTCTGACCTTTTCATTATTTTGGTGGTAATTATTCTCTTTCTGCATCCAACAGAAACTCAGAGAGGTTACTTGATACTGTTCTCTACCTTGACTCAAAGTTTCTACTTTCTTTTCCCTTTTAAGAAGCTATGGTGAATTTCATACCTAAATTTGTAAGCCAACTTTCATTAACAGCCAATTAGTTATTCTGATAACTTTGGGTTTTATGTCGTGGGAAGTTCACTTTTGTTTCTTCTGATGTTTGGTGTCCCTGGAAACACTTTAACAGTAAAGATCTGTACAATCATCTTCATCTTATGCTCCTCAGCTTCTAATATGTAACAAATATCTATTCATATGGGGTTTTTTATAATTAAAGAATAAGAAATCTTTTATCCTTAATTTGAAAACTAAGTTTTAGAGAAGGCCTTGGAAGTAGCAAAGATTTTTTCATTTTCTTTTCATTCTTTGCTTCCTTGGTGAAATATTTTGCTTACAGGTTTAAACTATTTTAAATATTTTTGATAATGCATTTCTTAGTTCATAATGCATCATTATTTTATGTGATTTCCAGGGAATCTAGGCAGTGCGCTGCTCTTTTAAAAGGAACAAAATAAACAAACAGGAAGCTACTCCCCACTGAGAAGCAAGTTATTCTGTCGTTTTGGGATACAGAAAAATGATTGTTTTAATTTGATGTTCTAACTTCATCTTTTTGGTTTTCATTTAATTTTTAATTTATTTTAGGGTTGTTTTGTTTCTGAGACAGGGATTTTCTGTATAGCTCTGGCTACTCTGGAACTTGCTCTATAGATAAGGCTGGCCTCAAACTCACAGAAATCCACTTGCCTCTGCTGGGACTGAAGGCATATGCCACCACTCCTGGCCCTAATAAGCTCTAATCATCATTTTTAAAGCATATTCCACATGGGGTCAGACTAGATCTTTGACTAGGAAAAAACATAACTAGTGACTTTTTTTTACATTAAATAGATAACACAGAGGTATTCATCTGTAAACAACATAGAATAAGTGTATTATGGGGAAGAACTCTGCAATGTGGGACTGAGGGGGTAACATTTGGAATGTAAATAATTAAAATAATCAATTGATACAAAAAGACTATCTATACCAACAGAACAACTAGATATGTTTTAATGCATAGTAGTATCCTTGAAATTTTTTGAAAGCTGTATTAATTTTAAATAAAGGACCACAGAGTATGGCACATATTAGTTCTGGAACTTGCTCGGTAGATCAGGTTGGCCTCAAACTCACAGAAAACCACTTGCCTCTGCTAAGACTGAAGGCATGTGCTATCATTCCTGGCTCTAGTAGGCCCTAATAATAACAGATTATGGCATACATTAGTTCATATAAATGTTATGTATTATCTATAAGACATTAATATACATATATACAGGTATATGTAGACTTCATGGAAGAACAATGAGTCAGGAAAATATGTAAAAGTAGAGGTAGAGATGTTAGCTTAAAAATGCAGAAGCCACCCTGTAATCACTCCATCATTTAGAGAAAACATTGGGTCCTTATATTGTTGTTTGGAAATATAGATGTGGTTTGAGAGTGACCAGAGCTCCCAAACCATGTGTAACCAACTAAATTTGAATTTAATGGGGGTAGATGGTAAACATTTTTTGGTTATCCACATCCTTTTTTAGCAAGACATTATGTACCATTTTGATATTTGGTCAAGTCCCATTAATACTAAGTAAAGAGGTTTTGATGTTTCATTGTTCTTCAGACCTCCCTACACTTCAAAAATGTCAAGAAGATTCACACACAGCAAAGTTGAGCACCTACATTTAATGTTGAATGTTCGTTTTGACTGTTTTCTTTTTTTTCAATCCACTGTGAAACAGAAAAAGAAAGTTAGTGACTCATATGTTGTTGTGGCTGCCATATCTTTTGTCAACTCATGGTTATGTTGCTATAAATCACTTCATTATTCTCAAAACAAGCTTTGCTCTTTCGGAATACAAATTAGTGATAGCCCTCATGTGTATAGCCTCATGGCTAGCTAAAAAATTGATATAATTGTACAAATTTTTCTACAATTTATTATATCTTACAATATGTATTATGTACAGATTGTACATATTACACTTGTGCTCACATATTACACACATTATTCACATATTACATATTACAAAACCATAGTTATTTTGTTCATTGAAACAAAATACATGACAAAAACAATTTAAGAAAATGACTTATTTTGTGTTACAATCACCATGAGAGATAACCAGACCTAAAGCAATTTGGGGAGCAAAGAGTTTATTTCATTTTTAAAGTTGCAGTAAACCATTGAGGGTAGTATAAAGTCAGGAACTCAGGGCAGGAGATGGAAATAGAAACAACAGAGAAGTGATTTTTTGTGTATTGCTTCCAGACTTACATTCAGCTTTCTTTTGTATAGAGCCCCAGGGCCATTGCCTAGAGATGATACTGCCCACAGTGGGTCATGAACAACCATATCAGTTAGCAACCAAGAAAATGCTGCCAGAGATGTGCCCATAGGCCAATTAGGTTGCCCTCCCTAGATATGAGAACTGGATTACCAAGTTAAGCATTTCGGGAAGAAAGCATTTGTTTGTCCAGGTTGTGAAGTTTATCATGGCAGGGCTTGGGACAACTGATCTTATCATTGTTACAATAAGTAATCAAAGAGTCATGAATTCTTGTGCTCAACTCATTTTGTTTCTTTGCAGAATTGGAGCTTGGCACAAAGAATGATACTGCATATATTTATGTTTGACTTTTGCAGGTTAATTAATAAATCTATATAATCTCTTTTAATTATACCCAGAGATGAATTACCATGGAGAGTCTACAAAGTTGACAAATAAACTACCCAGCAAAATTCTATGTTTCAAAACATTACCAATGTTTCTAAGCAATCTAATATAACATATTATGCATTTATACATATATACATTTAGTGTATAATGTAATATATAATATATATTACATGTTTGTTGACGAAGAGATAGAAAGAGACTGTGACAAAGACTGACACAGAACAAACTTTTTCTATTCAGTGATCTGTAGTCTAAGTAACTAACTACATTATTGTGGTTTTACTGCAGCTATTCTCAATATACAAATAAATTAGAAGCCTATGTTTGTCTCAATAAAACTTTAAACTCTCCACTGTTTGGGATTTAACTTATAATGTTGTGGATAGCCTCAACCTTGTATTTTGATCCTAGTTCCCAGTGGATAGCCTCAGCCTTGTATTTTGATCCTAGTTCCACCCTCTTGGGAGGAGCTGCAGAGGATGATTGAATTTGTACACAGGTGACATTTGTAAACCTTCTGTCCAATTAAAACCTGTAAAATAAAGACTAGAGCTAGAGACTGGGCACTAGAAGGGGAGGCTTAGGGGAGGAGAGAGCGAGAGGAATTCTATATAAAAGGAGTCGAAGTAGAAGCAGGAAGAAATAGGCAGAAGGAAGCCGGAGGTAGAAGGAAGCAGCAACTGAAGAGCCGGAGCTGGAAGGACACAACCACCAGGCCTGGATGAACCGCAAGTTATAAGGGATCTCATAGCCAGGGATTAGAGTAGTGTAGTGGTAAATCTGCCCAGTCTAGGTGTGTTATTTATACCATAATTATTGAGTTGTGTCTTCCTTTACTGGTCTCCTTCAGGTAGGAGATTTACCATGACAAATTTGGTGGTTAAATATTCTCATCTACTACACTATAATCTATAGGATGCAAAGTTCACTTAACAGTAGTATGAACTAATGCTCTATTCTGTCTTCATCTCTGGTGTTCAGTAATTAATAAAGTAAGTATTTATACCCATAATATTTTGTTTTAGTGTGAGTTACTGAGAGTCTATTTTTCTCTAAGGCCCTATTTGTACCTTCATAGTAATCCTGCTATTTATCAGGGACAAAAGAAAAATGATGGACACACCAGTCTGACCATGTTCTCACAAATTACCAATAAGAAGTTATAAGGGAGACAAAAGGAATCACTAGGTATTTGCCTACCTTTTGTGAAATGAACATATATTGATATATATATATATATATATATATATATATATAAATTCATATATATAATTTAATTCATATATATTTATAACATATAATTCATATATATGTAGCTTTTCATTTTGTAATGTGTTCTATATATAGATGCATAACATGCATAAATGAAGTTACATATTCAATGAAAAAAACAAATAAATTTCTCATAAAGATGATCCAGTAAGATAATCTACTTCATAAAATTATTTACCAAATATTAATTGCTCAGCATTTAAAAAGGTGCTCTTTACAGAGAGCTAAGTCACTAAAGAGTTTGTACCATGTAGCAATATTATTTCAAGACAAAAACTAGTACAGCATCAGCAATATAATAAAATTTAAAACAATAACAAATACTGTCATTGAATCTTTCCTCATGAAGTCAATGAGGAGTCTCTGAAGAATTCATAAATAGTGTGACAATTATGACCACTATGAAAATGTACTGTGGAATAGATACTTACATTGCTAGAACTTAACAAGTATAGGATAGCAGGGAAAGTGCCTTGAGATATGGGAACTTAGATGAAAGCCACCAAGATAAATGGGAATTAGGAATAAAAATTAATTAGAACACAGAGAGATCTTAAGAATGTCACAAGTTTGGGGAATCACAGTACAGTACCTCTAACATTGGTGCAGAAAAAGTAAGTGTATATTCTGCTTAATGAATTGCATGGTTATAATGAACAGTTACTGTCACTTATGGGTATTAAGATACAAGTATTATAAACAGGTATAAATTGTATGTTTTATTAATTTATTTATTATGGCGCATTGTAAATTGAAGCATGGGTGTGCATTTGTTTTTAAAGGCAATATTCACCTTACGATTTGGCTGCAGCACTGCGATGCCATCTCTGCCTCCTCCATCAGTCATTATCTGGCAACAAATTATCAGTAAGCGATATAGTTCCATCAGCCTGTCCACCATCTATGACAAAAATATGATATCGATGATAAAGGATACCAGCTAGGAAAAATAAGTGAAGACCTGACAGGTATTAAGAGGAAAGAGAGACGTTGATGGAATGAATAAGATCAAAATATAATATGTACATATATAATATACCTGGGCCATTATTATACATAATTATCTATGCTAATAATAACAGAAACAGATTAAGGATAGTAAATAATATGATACATGGTATATGACTTACGATAAATAACATTAATAAATTATGATTTGCATTTTCAATTAATGATTTCTTTATAACTACTCTTGGTACAATAGGTCAGGTCAGAAAGGCAGTGTCAGTACTTGGTGAAATGTTGGCCACAGGTGATTGTCCCAATGTAGTCTGTTTCGTCTCAAGCTGTCCAACCAAATTGAGAGCTCTACCAGTAAGGAAATTTTCCTGCAGAGCACCTTAAGCCTCTTAGGGTCTCGACAATGTTTCCTACTCTGTTCTTCCTGAATCATTACACAGCAATGACCTTTTATTCCCTGATCTTCTACATATACACATTTTCTGGCACTGCCAATGTGTTTGATTTTTCTTGCTTGCTTGCTAATATATTTGAGGTTTTCTGAAGACCTTTAGGTTGTAAGTACACCAGAAGAGTTGGACCAAACCACAACTAACATGAATCTGGAATATAAATAGTAAGGGTTCTCTTTTTTGATATTTGTTACAATTTGCTGCTAAATACATACATCTATGTACATGATTAACTCTCCAACATATGATATTAGGTGGTTTATACAGTTAACTTGTTGCCAAGAATTCTCAAGTTACTATCTTCCAAGAACAGAGTGAGTAATCTACACAAGAAATCTAAGAAACAGCCAGTTAAAAACTATTTGATATGTACATACATTATACACACACACACACACACACACACACACACACACACACACACACATATATATATATATATATATATATATATATATATGTATTAATATATATATTAAATTATGTAGGCTTGTAGGCTATTTAATAACAATTTCTTCATTTTGTCTGAATGCATATATGTGTACCATTGCATGTCTGGAACACACAGGAACAAAAAGAGAGTATTGGAATTGGAGTTGGAGGCAGTTGTGAAGTACCATATAGATAATGGGAATAGAATCTTGGTCCTGTGCAAGAGTAGCAAATGCTCTTGAAAACTGAGCATCTTTCTACCCTCTACATTTCATAATCTGAAGACCAGATTTGAGCATATAAACCTCTGTGAGCAAAGCATTACATAGTGTCATAAAAAGAATCTTCATGCTAGACAAATAAAGGTTAGGCTCTCCCAATGTCCTATTTTCATACTTATGACTTCTCAACCCCACCCTGTCACATCTGTGTTTGATCCTTCCAGTGGTGATGAAGCTTCATGTAATCACTTAGTCAAGAAAGAACTTAATGAAGGCAAGTTCTCACTCTCAACACTAACTTCTACTTCTTCTACTTATTTCCACTCCCCTAAACTCTGCATTGGAATAACAGCTTGAGTTGTTGATAAATGGTTCACTCTCTGCATCAGTATCTATTGACCTTGTGTTGATTTGCATTAAAATAAAATAATCCAGGGAATATGAGACAGGAAATCTATCATCACCTTGCTCAGAGCTAAAGGGAAGTGATATCTTCTCTAAGGTTAAATCAAGGGCAGCCAATGTTGATTTGTTTTGAAGTACTTGAGGCATTGAGAGAGTTGTTTACATCCTATTCTATTTGAGTCAAACACCTGCACTTACTTGCTTTGGATAATGAGGAAAAATGGGGTCTCTTAAATGTAGCCCTTTGGTATAAATAGGCAATTCATCTTAAATTTAATTATTTTCATTGTCAAACTATAGAGCCAAAGGACTAAAGCATAAAGCTTCCTTAACTGGGAGGGAGTCACTCCATTCTAATAGGAGCACTGGTGCTCATTAACACTGACCCATTTGATTAATTCTCCATCATTGAGCCCCTGTTCATCACAAACTATCCATTTTCTCTTCTTCCTCATTTAAATGTGCCTTCTTTGTTCCTTTTTCTCATCCTCACTGAGATAGCCCTTGTCAGGAACCCATCTTTTCTAACCCTACATTTTGGGGGTGTTCTTGGCTCCTATTTAACTTTCATTCTTCTGGTCTTGGTTCTTTATGAACTTGAGGCTCTACCAAATCTTTCTCCTTTGCTGATGAATGTCTTACAGCAGCAGTTCCTCAATTAACAATGTTCAAGAGTTTCCTATGCATTAAACATGAAGTCTAATTCTTTTGGTTTGATACAAAAACTAAGGAAAGACACTATCTATTTGCCCTGTTTTCTAAGAAAAAAAAACACAAGGTCAGTAATTTTACAGCTATTAATCTTTTCTGTACAGCTTTTTCGAATCTATACACCTGTGTGTGTGCTCACCTCTGCTCTACTTTTCTTTATACATATTATCCAAAATCTGTACTTTCTGTCATATAGAAGCAACTCTATATTGCCTTCTTCTGATTATCTTCTATGAATTTTATCTAGTCTTCTAATGTATTGGTTTGTTTATTACTTGATTTGCTTGTTTGTTTGTTTTTTTAATCATTGTTGCTGTAGATCTTGTTTTCTACAAAGATATCTACTAAGAGGCTTTGCATAAAACATTGGTGATGATCACTTCTGACTGGTGTGAAAAAACCTCAGAATTTAAAATGAGTGGATAAAAGACTGAACATTAATATACTATCAATTTTTAAAAGTATAATCATTCAAAATCACTGTGCATACCAGACAGTAACAAGATTGTATTTTATCTTCCTCTTTGATCCCGAGTATGGAAGGGTGGATTAAGTCTGCAGAACAGAAATAATTGAAAAATTTTAAATCTGCATTTGATATCAAGTAGAAGCTAACACCCCCTCATGTCAGTTACACTCAATGTCCAAAAAGTATTCTTGCACATGGACATAGGTTAATAGATGTCAAATGCAGCTCTGGGAATATAAAGAATAAAATAATGAGTTTGAGGGCAGAAGAGAAAATGAGAATTTGAAAAATAGAAAGCACTTTGGATTGACAAGATATTAGATCCACAAAATGCTCATTAACTAGTTTTTCTTTAAGCCAGTATCAACACATAGGGGAAAAGTTAAAATAGGCAGTTCTTTCTTTACCACAATGTTTAGAAAACAACAAATACTGTAATTTAATTTAATGTTAGTTACAGTGTTGTCTAGTTGCTAGAATTTCAAGATTTAGCAACATGGGGCATCTTGTTAGATTCATTGCAACTGTTGTTGGGTCCTGATTGTCTCTGGGCTTTGTGTACTGCTTCTATTAGCAATGGGCCTAATATCACTAATTAACAGAATTTTCCTTTTGAACTACGACAGCAGATTCTGAATTTTCACATCTGGGTGGCAACCAAGGCCAATAGCAATAGGCTGTAATGTTCTGAGAGTCTCTTAGAGATCTCTGGCCATTATCCTAAAAAGAGGCTACTCAGGCCTGCTGCCAGGGATTTGTTAAGTGGCCTTTGGTTGGGGAGGGGGTGGCAAGCATTCTCAGCACATGTGGGACATTTTCATTGATGGTATAAATATATATTTATTTGTATAACAAAATGTATATTCTAAACTGGTTCTAAAATAAAAGAGGTATACTCTCATAGAAGCAGAAGGGAGGAGATGGGGAAGTGGGGAGGGAAAACTTGGAAGGCGGATAACTTTTGAAATATAAATAAATAAAATAAATAGCCAATAAAATATAATAATAATAATAATAATAATAATATGATGATGAACTGGACCAGAGATAGTCCAGTAGTTAAGACTCATACTTTTTTTTCACATTCTGTTTATTATAGCTGAATGCTTTCTTTTTCTTGTTTTTGTTTATTCCTAATTTCAATTTTTTATTTAAATTATTTTAGTTATTTGCATTCCGAATGTTGCCCACCTTCCTGGTCCCCTCTCCTAGAGTTCTTCACACCAAACTCCTTACCCTTTGCATCTGACAAGGTGATCTCCACCCACTTACCCAAACTTCTTCTGCACACCCCCACCCCTACCTCACTCCCCCCAGCATCCCTCTTCCCTAGGGCATCAAGTCTCTACAGGATTAGGTGCATCCTCTCCCACTAAGGCCAGACAAGGCAGTCCTCTGATACATATGTGCCATGAGCCACAGAGCAGCTTGTGTATGCTCTTTGATTGGTGGCTTAGTCTCTGGTCTGAGAGATCCAGGTTACTTGATAGGGTTGTTCTTTCTGTGGGGTTGCCATTCCCTTGAGCTCCTTCAATCTTTCTCCTAACTCTTCCATAGGGGTCCCTGACCTCAGTCTAATGGTTGGCTGTAAGTATCTGCATCTTTCTCAGTCAGCTGCTGGTAAAGCCTCTCAGAAGACAGTCATGCTAGGATTCTGTCTGTAAGCACAAAATGGCATCAGTAATAATATCAGGGTTCGGTGCCCCACCGTGGGATAGATCCCAAGTTGGGCCAGTCATTGGATGGCCTTTCCTTCACTCTCTTCTCAATTTGTGTTCCACCATTTCCTTTAGACGGGAACAATTCAGGGTAAAAAATTTTGAACATGGGTGGGTGGCCCCATCTCTCCACCGGGGGGCCCTATCTGTCACTTGATATGGTTTCTTCAGGGTCTATCTCCCCACTGTTAGGTATTTCAGCTATGGTCATCTCCATTGAGTTCTGGAAGTCCATCCCCCTGTATATTTTCATCCATTCTCTTGGCTTTTCCCCTGTATCCCCTCATAACTGATCCTGCTCTGTTTTCCTCTCCCCCTTCCCTTTCTCACCTAGGCCCCTCTCTTCCTCTGCCTCTTGTGATTATTTTGTTTCCCCTTCTAATAGGGATTGAAGCATCCTCACTTGGGGCTTCCTTCTTGTGAAACTTCAAAAAGTCTGTGAGTTGTATCATGGGTTTTATGTACTTTAAGATTAATATCCATTCAACAGTATGTACTTTTGTGTCTGGGTTACCTAACTCAGGCTGATATTTTCTAGTTCCATACATTTGACTGCAAAATTCACAATGTCCTTGTTTTTAATAGCTGGATAATATTCCATTTTGTTGATGAATCACAATTTTTATATCTGTTCTTCAGTTGAGGGAAATCTGGGTTGTTTTCAGCTTCTGGCTATTATGAATAAGGCTAATATAAACATAGTGGAACATGTGTCCTTTGATATGGTGGAGCATCTTTTGGGTGTATGTCCAGGAGTGGTATAACTGGGTCTTCAGGTAGAATTATTTCCAGTTTTCTGAGGAGCTGCCAGATTGATTTGATTTGATCACCCATGTTGAGAGGCTCACAACCACCAGTAACTCCAACTCCAGGGAATATGACACCCTGTTCTGGATTCACAAGGACCCAAACATGTGTGAAATTTACTTACATACACAAACACATACATGCACATGAAAATAAAACATTATAATTCTTTAACACTACAGGGTGTGTTAAAGTAAGGACAAAGTCTACAAACGGGATTCAAAATAAAATGAGTTAAGATTTGGAAGGTAAAGATATAAAAATAGTAGGAAAGTCAGAGACTGACATACATTACATGATAATAACATCCCTGGCTGATCCTTCTGAACCATTGTCACTTGAATTCCCATCATCCAGTTTACTTCTATCTCAGCCAGGAACGGCTTAGAACTGTGTTTTCCTAAATCTTCCACAGTTGCAAAAAAGAAAAAACAATTGCTCTTGCTTTTCTTATTACTTCTTAGTTACCTGTGATTCCCTCTGTTTGTGACTTTGCAGAACTCCACTTAGCTAATACTTTATGCAACCCATAAGCAAAGAGAAATGATTTGTAATTAAAGACTTAAATATTTTAACAGACTACCCCAAATGCTTTTTAATAAGTGTATTGCAGCAGAATCTTTACATAGCCGACTTTTAATTTTTCATTTGCTTAATAAATCAGCATGTATTATTTTATATTATATTGTTAAAGGAGACAGAATAGCTATTAAAATTAGATGTTACCATCTTTGAATGGGTTAAGTCTTATTTTAAAATTAGTATTATTGCATATTTTAATAGAGCTTAAGACAAAAACTCACTTTTGGCTGATTCTGAGTTATTTTAATAATAAAAAATCCTATCTAATTGCAATGCACAAGTTATTTTAAACTTTCTCCAGAGGAAAAAATCTCTGCTGCTAAATTGATACGCTGTGATATAAAATTTTCTGAGAAAGACAATAATGCCTAGCTTTCACATGGGTTCTGATCATCCAGGAACTACATGTTTGGAACACCGTCGTTAAATATAGTATGACTGTCGCAGCATATTTTCCCATAAGGTGGGAGGAGCTAAGATGGGAGGAGTAAGGAGAGGAAGAGGAGAAGGAAGAGGCGAGATGTAAGAGCGATGGAGAACCACGCATGGATCGAGAGCAGTCCTAGGTAACAACTTATTCTAGGTTAGTTAATTGGAAAACATCTCCAATTGTGTGGCCATCTTGTTAATTTGAGCATTACCTAATTTATAAAGCCTTTTGTTACTCTTCAAGCATTAGAGTCTCATTCCTACCAGGTACCATATGGATGGCAGGATGGTCTGGGCTCAGCACAGCCTTGTGGAGACAGCGTGGAAATTTGGCAGAGCCACCTCCCACACTGGCATCTCATGGGTGGCAGGGTTGGTGTCTCTGGCTGGCTGAGTGGTAAGGAGAACACACCACCGCCGCTGTGGCCTCAGGACTAGGCTAGTCAGGAACATGGCAGCTCCATAACTACAAGCCAAAATGGGTGCTAGCAGTTTTAAAACCTTACCACAACAGTATGAGAGCTTGAATCCAGCCCACAACAAATTAATCTCATCATGATTCCGGGTTTTCTAATCAAATTAATCACAATGATTATGTTACAAAGAGTGTGTTAGAACTGACATAAGGAATTAACACCAAAGTGTATAGTTAATGCACAATCCACACTGAATACTTCAGAATCAACATGATGAACCCCAATATTAAACAAATTACACATTTTGCTATTTTTTTATTTGTCTCTATTTGTAGTTGTAAGTATTAAAGTTGAACTCACATTTTATAATAGCATTGTGTTTCATAAATTTTCTAAAAGAATTGGGAATAACTAAATCAAAATTATGTTTCGATCATTTTCATGATGTCGGGAGAATAATTTAACATACTTGATACAGTTATTCTGTGTAAAATGAGACTCAAGGCTGCTCTCTTGAAGGACTTGAGAGTTAGATTTAGTTACTGTACATTGTATACTAACAGTACTGACTGAGAGTAGACAATTAATGAGCTCTCCTTTTGAGCTGCTCTGTGTATGTGTGTGGATTATGTGTGGTGACATGTCTGTGTATGTAGATTCACATATATGTGCAGGTATCTTTACAGGTATGCATTACCATGTATAGAGAACAAAGTTTGACATCATGTTCCTTCTTTGGTCACTCTCCATCATGTTTATTGAGGCAAAGTTGGCCAGTTAAACAGAAGCTTACCAGTTTCTGGCATATTAAGCTATCTTGCTCTGGAGACATGTTGTTTCCACATTCTTAGTACAGGAAATTCCTTCTCACTTGACTTCTTGACTTATGGGTTACACAGGGAATCTTCTCCACAGGCCCTGTCAATTTTTACTGTAGTTCATATTGTTCTTTCTGGTACAAATTTCTTAGTATGGTTTATGCCCTTTATGTTTTGTTTCATTGAGATAACATTAGCCTGGCACATTGGCAAATTCCTTTATTCCCAACACTGAGGAGGCAGAATCAAACATACCTCTATGAGGTCAAAGTTATCCAGGTCTACCTAGTTAATTCCAAGACAGTCATGTCTAAAACATGCAAAAAACAAAATAAAAAATAGAAAAAAATTGTTATTGCTCTACTTGAAAATTATATTCAGTAACTTTTACCCTCAGTTAGTTGTCATCTTTTTTTTCCACTGTTTTGAGTTATTTTTCTAATTCTATAACTCCTGGCATAGTATTCAATATATATCTCTGCCTGGCCTCAAAGTACAATAGTCTTTCCTTGCAGTCTCCTATATCCTAAGTTACAGTTGTGATCTCAATGCTAGGTCCATTTTTGATAAACTAACTTTTGTATCAGTAGAAATTTATCTCAAAAAGTATTTATATTTCCCAACATAGAGAAAATGTATCATTAATTTAATTTATTATTGTCATTAACAGTCTCTATTTAGATGAAAATACTCATTTCTTATTGTTAATCTAGGAAAGCTTCCATATGGAGACTGGCATGTGCCAGTTCCTGAAGTTAGTCAGCCATTCTCCTAGAGACTTCCCTTCATGAGCCCATGCAGATGAAAGTAGTCAAGGTTTGCCGCAAAATACGTATTTGATTATGTATAAAGTGAGCCTTTCATATAGTGCTATTACTAATGAGTACTGTATGTATAATTTTTTTCTGGATTTTATTCTCAGTATTCCTTGAGCAGTCTTAAAATTGTTGTGCTGAGTACAACAGTAGGTTGATTACTTGTTCCTTTTCTTTTTTGTCTTTTCTTCTTTGTCTTTCTTTGTCTTTCCTTTCTCTTTTATTTATAAGTGTAGGTTTGCTTCAAATGCATAACCCTCCTGACTCAGACTCCCAGTTCTGAGTTACAGGCAACAGCTACCAGCTCTGTTCATTTTTTCTTAGGTAGGTTGTTTGACTCCCAGTATATCCAGTCATTTCTGGATTTTAGTACTCTGCATTGTGCATACAAACACTAGAGCCACCTTCTTTCACCCTGCACCTAACAAATCTAGGAACAGGTGCATTCCAAACTATACTTAGTCTAAATGGTCACATACATTCAAGGCTGTATTCAAGCACATAATTACAGTATCACAAATCTCGTCACACTGTTTTCTTTAGTCATTGTGACTTCTGGAGCTCTAGACTCGATTCCTAGTAGTTTATTACTGATAGTCAATGTAGAGATGGTCTTACTGTGTTTCCCATTATGTGATACCCAACTACCCGTGGTAGCATCACATGTACAGTTAATAGAAATTCAGGAGTCTCTGTCTCACTCCTCACTGTCACATCCTGAGAAATTCTTAGTTTAAATATGTGAAAAGTGTTTTCACTTTTCACAGTCAACTATGCTTTTGGACCCAATGAGAAGAACTGATTCACTCTGTGGATACTTTGACTTAAGTATTCCAAAACACTCTCCACCTCTTCCTACTGAGAAAACTAGCAGAAGCTAGGGTCTCCTAGGATACCTGCAAACATCCAGGCTTATATTTTTAAGTAAGATATTGTATATTAATTAAAGTGTCTTTATAGTTAAACTAGAACATCTTTTGAGAGACTGAACAAATTCTGCTTAAACTATAATTTTTAAAGTTTTAAGAATTTGTTTTAAATTGTTTATACTTTCTTTTACAATAATGATAATAGAGATTATTTTAGTGAGCATTATCTATAAACAAGTACTGTCCTTGGCTTTGACATGGATTCTCAACTTTATATCACTTAAGTACCCTATCACATTTTAATAAATGAGGAAACTGATGATTGGTATGATCCACTAAATCACAGATAGATAATAAATCATATAGTTAAAATTAGCATTGGACTGTATAATCTTTTATGTTATGATCAGATGATTATACCTCCAAGGATTATTTGAAAATTAACGGTAGTAAAACCAGAAAGTTTGACATTTATGTTATTAGGTCATAAGGGCTTTATATTCATTACTTGTTTCATTAACTCTGCAAAATGCTTTATGAAAGCAACCATATTAGTTTTCTGTTGCTGTGATAAAGTATTATGATCAAAAATAATTTATGGAACAGTTTATTTGGGCTTACCAGAGGGATAAAAATTCATCAGGGCAGGGTGTCCTAGCAGAAAGAGGCAGGTATGGCAGAAGGAGCACAACACTGAAAACTCACATCACTAACTAGAAGTAAAAGACACAAGGAGAAAATGGAAGTAAGGCTATAAAGTTAAAAAGGCACCCTGGTGTGGCATTTCCTTAATCAAGATTGTATCTCTCCTAAATATCCCCAAATGTTGCAAACAACTAGGAATCCATCTATCTCAAGATCCAGCTGTACCACTCTTGGGCATACACACTTCATTGAACTATAGAGACAAATACTCAGTTATGCTTTATTTATTGTGAGCATCAAATATAAACAGTATAGATGCCAATCAATGGATGAATATATAAAGAAATATGTGCTAGATTTACAAATGGAATATCACTCCACTGTTAAAAAATAGAAACTTACAGGTAAATGAACAAAGCTAGAAGAAAAGATTTTGAGTGAAGTAACAAAGACCTCCAAAGGCAAAAATATGTATTCACTCACTTGTGGATGCTAGTGTTTTAACCATTGATGAGAAAGCTACAATCCATATAACTAAAGTGTCTATGCATTAAGAGAATAAATGGAAGGGATAGATATCCCCAGGAAGGACAGAAGAGTAATGGATGAACAAAGAGGTGGGGTGTCGACCAGAAGGATCAAATGGGTAGGGATGGAAGAGGGGCAAAATGGAGGCATACAGGGAGGGAGGATTAAAACTAAGATCCATTTAAGAGGTCATTTGGAACCATAATAGAGTAGGTGTCTTCTAAAGTATATACATACATGAAAGCAATCTAAATCAAATTGACAGATAAGAGGGGAGAAAGAGCCCCAATTGGACATCACTTGTCACCAAATGCAGTTTTCAGTGCTGAGAATGGATTACATATAATTGACATATTGGCCAAAAGAGACCGTTGGAATCTCAAATGAACCAATCCCTGACAAGGCTATTGGTTGCTCTCCACAAGCTGAAAGTATGCCTCTATTGATGAAATCAACAAGTACACAACTCATTGAAAATGAAGAAGGTGAACTGATGTGTTCCTAGAGCTTTCACACCATGGACAAGTGTTCATGGTACTAGAAACTACTCTCCACACTACTGATGGAAAACAGCAAACACCAATCCAGCCTCAAAACCTTCAGTCTACAATGGTGATCCACCTGCAAGATATGACGGGCCACTGAGACACAAAGCTTGTAGGAGTTACCAATATATGATTTGATTTAAGGCACATTGTGAGCCCTGCTCTGCTTTTGCCCTCAGTATATTCAGGCACCATTGTGATCTTGGTCTGAATGAAGGGATAATTTGCTGGCTCTTGAACCAGAACAGTGTGTGGTTTTGTGTGTGTGTGTGTGTTTTGTGTGTGTGTGTGTGAGAGAGAGAGAGAGAGAGAGAGAGAGAGAGAGAGAGAGAGAGAGAGAAGGGGAAAGGTGGTTGTTCAATATTACAGCTCTCCTTTATCATGGGAAAGTGAAACAAGTCTTCTAGATAATATGCAGTGAAACAGCTCTCAGACACTATTTCCCGAAACAGCATCTCTCTCTAATGATGGTAATCCTTGGAGAGTGAATAGAGGTTTTCAGTGAGGTTGTACATTATTGGCTAGGGCCAAGGTTTCAGGATTGTTTTCTTAACATGAAGAGGGATATTAGGTGCTTAAACCTGTACTTTGTCGAAGAAGAGAGGGTCATGGAGGGTCAGGAGGCTACATGCCCCAGGGTATGTAGGTCCAAAATCCCGAGGAGTTAGTGATCCTTACACCTACAGGTCTAAAGATGAGATTTAAGGGGTTTTCTACACTTCTCAACCTCACTCTTGTTCCAGGCCCATTCTCCCATTTACTATTACTACACAGCACATTTTATCAGTCGTATTCCATACCAAACACCTTTTTGGCACCTAAGAATGTAAGACTATGTAGATCAAGGAGCTGGAGAAGTACCAAATGATACTCTTTTACTAAAGGAATGTACTAAAGGATGTCTTGCTCAGCCATCATCCAATAATCTTCTCTCTACAGCAAATAAGAAGTAATACAGTGACCTAAAGCCAAACCATGCACAGAGAGTAAGAGACCTAAATGGGATATCTCTATCAAAGGGATTCCATTCAAAGACATTCTAGGTCTGTGTTATCCAGCTGGAATCCAGACATGCCCATAACCCCAGGAGATACAGGCAAGCAAGTGGCTGAATTCAAGGTGGCTGAAATCAAGTAAGTTTCAAGAAAAGAAAAGGTTCTGTGCATATGTGGTGGCACTCAGGAGACAGAGGCATGAAGATCTCGGAGTTCTAGTCATTTAAGTGAGTTGAGAAGTAGTACAGTAGAGTGGAACTTGTGTCAGTTCAGTTCATAGATTTCAGAGGCAGTTTTTACAGGAACACTTTTTTTTTTCAATTTTTTTATTGGATATTTTCTTTATTTATATTTAAAATATAATCCCCTTACCCAGTTCTCCCCCTACCCCCAAAACCTCCTATCCCATGGCTGTCTCCTGAGAGGCTCTGCCAGAGCCTGACAAATACAGAGGCAGATGCTCACAGCCAAACGTTAGAATGAGCACGGGGTCCCCAGTGGAGGTGTTACAGGGACACTTTTACAGAGAACAGGTTGCAGAGAGAACAAGCTAGATACAGATGAAGACAGTATTAGCCAGGGAATGAATAGGAGCTAGAGAGAAGAATAGATTGCCAGAGTTTTGTGGAGTAATTTAGACCAGAGGCAGAGTTGCACCAGCCAGCCAGAGTTCAGAATGAACTAGAAAGGATAAGCTTTTTAGCAGTGAGCCTCAAAAATGACAAGTACATCTGATGAATAAAAGTTACTTTTACATATTTGCATTGCTGTGCACATGCATAGGTTAGGGAAAAACTTAGGCTATTCAGTTCTCTCCTTCCACCTTGTGTGTCCTAGGGGAGCGATCAAACTTGTGTAATTAGGTGTGATAGCTGGCATTGCCCCTTACCACTGGGAACTCTTGATAACCCTCCATTTAAACAAAAATGTTTTTATGCAGTAATGGTTATTATTTAGTCTCCACAATGAAGATTATTAAAAACAAGTGCTACATCTTACGAATATTTGTGTATTTTTCTGTTAGTTGATATTAATATCACATACCATGTAGAACCATAAATTCTAGAGAAACTTGTTTATGCATTTGATTCAGCCTAAAGCCTACTGATCCCCACTGCATGGACGTATTTATATGGCAGTCTTTAGTCAGTACAGATTTTAGTTTTCAGGTTTATAGTATGTTTTTTCCCTGACTACCAATCTCATCTACTTTCCCATGTAAGAATCCTTATAGTAATAATGACAGAAAACACGAAGGCAGATAGACTCAATTCACAAACTAATAATCTTAGTTAATAAAATGTCAAGATAAATGCTCATAATAAAATGAAATTTAAGTCAATGACTTCAATATAATTTAATTAGTCCTGTAGTTAATACTCAAAATCCCACATGTCTTCTCTTGTTTAATATCTATGTTGATAATGTTGTACTGGGAACTACAATGGCTTTAATAAATAACTGATTAAAGAAATTGATTGAAACTTTATAATTTTCATGAAAATTAGAAGCAAATACGAATAGGTATATCTCAGTTCTAACTGATATATTTTTAGCTAAAATTGCCAACAAAAGCAAAGCTTTTCCTTTTTAGACTTAAATTTCATAAAATATCAAAATGTGTGCTTTAAGGCTCTGATAAACCTGAGCCCCTGACAGTCTGTCATTTGATAGTGATCCTTATCAGTTGAGTCATAAAATTATCATGGTAGTAATGGTTTATTAAAGCCATAGGCAGTGTACATGCTTACTTGAAAATTCTGCTTAATTAAACATTGTGGGTTTTTTGCTTGTTTTTTTTTCCTTTGGTTTGGTTGGTTGTTTTGTTTTGGTTTTGTATATATACTGTTTGTGCCCTCCAATCTACTTTCTCTAGCAAAGAGTCTCATATAAAGTCTCATTACCCAATTGGTTCAACGTTCCAATGTATGTAACTTATACTTCAATAAAAAAAGTCATTTTCCACTTTTACATTTCTTATAAATACAGTGATATTTAGTAACAGAATGCTTATCTTTGTTGCTTTCTAGTACCCATGACTCCCTGGTAATACATGAAATGTGACTGTCAGTGATCGAACACTGCATTACAATGCGTAGAGTGATGGGCTCTGTTACAGATACCCCTGTATCCCTACCACTCACCCTGATATCTGCAAGTTGCCTGTCACAAAAATCATACTGTTTATTTGCTTTGTCCAATATGATGTCTGCAGATTTGACCCAGAGGCTTGAAATCTTTTTTAAACATTATATATGTCTACCGTTTTCTTTTATGGGGTCACTGGATCAGTATTAGAATAACTTGAAGTTAGGACAGGGAGTTACTTGACATACTCTGTTAAATACAAAAAGAAAGGAAGAAAGAAAAAAGGAAGGAAGGGGGAAGATAGAAAAGAGAGAGAGAGAGAGAGAGAGAGAGAGAGAGAGAAAGAAAGAAAGAAAAAAAGAAAAAAAGAAAGAAAGAATCTCAATCTAAGCTGTGGACCTGTGTGAAATTATAGACAAGCTCCTAACAATTGTTTGCCAATTACTAAGAGACACAGATAAACCCTCAAAGAAGCAGGATTCATGGAATTATGGAAAAATATGAAGAGGTGTGTATTTAGGCAAATATGTTTAAACACTTAACAATGACATAAAATAAACACTTGTAAATGATCTACGCAGGTAGGTATTTTATAAAGTATATTTGAATTCAATGTTCATCCAATTTACCAGTATAAGTCCATGAACATAAGTCCATCAGCTCCTATACTGAACTATAAAATTTGAAACTGCCATAGCACACTAATAGTTGGTGAATGATATATTTCAAAACAGATATAGCTAACTAAATTATTGAGATTTTGGTCTCACTGTGCCGGTCACAACAGTGTGAATTGAATTTATCAGTCAACCAATGAGCAGTAACTTATTGGCAAATAAATTTTTTATGAAGCAATGATAGCTATTGACAATCAATAATAACCATGCAGATATTGATATTCAAATTAAGAGTGCAAAATACTATGAATTATGTACATATTTTATATATAGTATTTCTTATACTTCTTTCAATGTTAATGACAGAAATTTTGAAAATTAGACTCTTCCTGTTTGAAAGCTCTTTAGCCTGAGTCTGTTCACTCTTCTAAAATTAAATGTTATTGACATTTTAACTTTCTGTTTTTAGCCCAAGTTGAAAATAGATATTTAATGATTCTTCCACAGATTGTATGTCCTGTGGCCAAATGCAAATACAGCATTAGATTTTCTATAAAGGATTCTAGCTGCACCTGGAAAAACTCTATTTTATCTGAATTGCATCATGATTATAAATTATAGAAGGAGGGCAAAGTGCAGGAGACCCGTTTCAAACCCTGATGAAGTCATCTACAGACTGCATGACCTTGAACAATTAACTTCATTTCTGTTTGACTCTGTTTACTCATCAGTGATATGAGAAATCAGAAAACAGTAATTGTTCACACTCCAATGAGTACAGGTAACAGACTGAGGATTGCAGACAATGAGAGAGGCTGAAATACCCCATTCATATATCTGTCAGCCATTTCCAGTGTGCCTTGAGCTGTGGAATCATTGAACTTTTTCTCACTTAGAAAGTGGTGCTAATACATTTTTTAAAGAGCTATTGACCAGATTAAATGAACTAAAACCTTCTTTGCCTAAATGTTGTAAGCTTGCAGTGGGAGATTGTCTATGGATGCTGCATATTGGCTCTCTTATCTGTGCTATCCTGAATATTTTAAGAACAAGATAAAGCCAATTTCATGAGGGAAAAAATACCCTAACTATAGACAGCAAGGAGGTGGCTCTGAGAACAAACCAAATGTGTTTCTTAAGTAAACATGAGAACTAGGCAATTTTTACCCATGAATGGCAGGGTGGGAACAGAGTGAAACACTAGCATATGTTTCTGACAGCCCAGTTAATATTTAGCACAGTATACTCGAAAAGGAAGCATGTGCTTTCTAGCAGTAAATATTTTCCCAGAAGTAATGATGAGCAGGATTAAAGAAAACATGATGATATAAACTGAGGCCAGTTATTCAGATGAAATTTTTTCTAGAAATAAATCTTGATAATAAATGATCAACAAGTACAGGAGGCCAATAAGTGATAAACATCAGCAGTCATGGAGTTATTGTAATTATTTTTCAAGTGTTACTTTAAATTTTAGGACTCGAGAAATGTTGCATCTCTTTGAACTTCAATAACTGTCACTCATGTTTTGTTTTGTGCTTTGCAAAAGCAGTAGCTGCAAAGTACGTTCAAGAAATACTTCTCGAGATTCTTGGTAAAGTCAAACACTGGATACCTAAATACCCTACCTATTATTAAATTTTCATGTCCAATTTTATAGATAAATACTCATAATAAAACTATTCTGTTGGGCATTGATTATTCACATCAGGGAACAACTATATCATTACTAATATTATTTTAATATAATATAATAGATTATTATATTATAGACATATAATGAAGCCAGGCATCACACCTGTAATCTCAGCACACTGGAGGTCGAGCATGCTGAGGCAGCAGGATGATTGTAACTTCAAGACAGCCTGAGCTATCCAGTGAGGCCTGTTTAAAAATAACAACAACAGACATGATAATAAAAATATAATGGAAGGCAGAGTGGGGGAAACAATAAAACATGACAAAAAGCAGTGACCCAGACAATTCAAAAGTTACTAGAATTGTGTATATGGTGTCCTCACAAATGAAACTAACTCTATCATTTTCTTGCCAATTCCCAGAACAATTTAAATTATTCTGAACATTTAAAAAGCATAAAACATAGAATTGAGTTTTTGTGCAATAAAAGCAAAATCAATTTGTCTGAAAAAAATCCTCAATTTTTTGTTTCTATTCAGAATATAAAAATTTATCTAAGCTATCTATTTATGGTTAATATTATGACTGTAGAAAAAAGCATGGTGCCTTGAATACATGCTTTAAAGTGTTCATTTTATCTTTTGAATATTTAAGTAATGATATTCCTTACTTCCAAAACTTGTATTATAAGTTTTACAATAAGACAAATAAACCAGTGTTTAACATAATGCCCAGACTAACAATTTCTTCAACATCATTTCCCTATTCATCTCTGCTAGAAACAAATAATATAATCTAATCTTACAGTCTAATATGACATGGACCTAGCAACTGTCTAGTGTGGCTATGGATTCAAAATCAGTGTACTAAGAAAGAAGGAAAAAATGGCACACTCTAGCTGTCTTACCTATTGGACACCCTATGCACATAGGGCTACTGAGATGGGGGAGATGAAAGTTGGCTTCACTATCAAAAACACACCACCAAGGTAAAGAAGGAATCCAGTCACTACCCTTAGAAGTTTTCAGAGTGTTCTTAACAATACAGGAGGAGCTAATGTAGCTCTATTCTTCCTGTACAGTTAGCCTTTCCTTGAATCTTACAGCAACTATCCTAAGAGAAAATGAATAATCAAAAAGAAAAGAGAATTTACAAAATGTGTTCCTGAGTTCATCTTATACCTTACTTTCTGTTTCATTTCTCTAAGCAAAATGTCTACTACTTACCCACCCTGCTGGATTCCTTCTCTTTGAAGATACCTGCCCATCATATTATTATGTCCATTCAATACTAAATTGAAATTGAACTATTGAAGTTCAACCCTTTCCTTGTGAAGATGACACAGTAGAAGAGCTGTTTTTTTCTCTCCAAACCTAACATATAGTATATATTAAATGCTTACAGATTTTTATTTAAGTATTAAAAACCTTACATAAAATGCAGGAGAGATGTGACAAGAATACCCTTATTGACCTCAGGACATGCTTTTCATTCCTCAGGGCAGCTATGCTTTCAAGCAGAATGGAAAAGATTAGAGTCAGGTAGATCTTTTCTTCTCCATGTTACAATATAGTTACAAAGATGCCTTCCGAACAGAGGACATGCTGTAATTTCATTTTAACGTCTCCAGTTGAATGGTGCCATTTAGTTCAGCTTTTAATGTGGCCTTAAATTGCTATTTTATTGGTCTTGTTGACATTCTGGAAGCATGAAATTAGTGAGTCGCATTTAAAAAGCAAGCAAAAACAACAAAAGCCTCAGTCCTGTTGAACAATGCCTGCACAAATTGCATACTTGAATAATATTCTTACTTTAAAGCACTGAGCATATATTTATTTGTAAGTTTCTTTGTTTCCATGACCAATTAATTAATGTTTTGGAATAACTGCATATACCATTACATTGCAAATGCATGTACTCATGGTGACCTTGAAGGATGCTTTGCACTTGTATTGCTTGAGAGAAAGAGGATAGTTTTGCAACATGACTGCTTCCTAATGAGAAATGATATTCCTCTTGACTCTACTCAACGAGAACATCCTGTTACTCTTTTTCCCTTTCACAAGTGTTCTTTGTCAGTACTTTCACTGTTTCTCCCACTACATTACTGCTCCCTGTTATGAGTGATAACATTAGTTCATATGATAGGAATTCCATAAGAACAATGTGAAATTCTTTCAATTGATGCATCTTCGTTCAGGTTTGTAACTCAAAGCACAGAAGTGTGTGTGTGTGTGTGTGTGTGTGTGTGTGTGTGTGTGTTAAATTCAACCAACAGTAGTACCTAAAATAAATTATTGTGTCTATTTATTAAATATTAAAAGAGTCTAAATACTCATTTCAGTGGGATGTCATAAGTCAGGTTTTTACATCACCTCTCTTTATTCAGAGCTCTGATATTCATTTCCCATTTCTAGCAGTGCCCTAATTTTAAAATCTGATCTTTCTTTGTTTCTGGCTAGTTGGGTTGTAATCAAAGGTTTTCTCTCCAACAATTTAAATTGTGAAAATCTAATGATCCTGTCACTTGCTATGAACCATGAGCTAATGTGTAAAAGGACTGAAAATTGTTAGAGTTTTGTTACAACAAGTAACGTGGGTATTGATAAGTTATCTCTGCAGAAATGAGCCAAATCATGCCAAATTAAAGTTTATTGAGGCCGGTTTATTGGGAAGTCACTCGCAAGCAGGTTCATTGGTACTAAGGAACCAGGCCAGGGACGTTACAATGGGGAGGGAGAGAGAGGGTACGGGGGAAAAGAAAGAGAGAAAGCAAGGACATACAGGGAGAGAGAAAAATGCAGAGATGAAGAGAGAGGAAAGAGAGAGACAGAAATGACTGGATTATAAAGGGAAGAGCTTCTGGGGAAGGGAAAGGCCAACCCTTGGTCTGGAAAGTTTAGGGAAGAGAGCAGGGTATGCTAGCTATGTCTTTTAACAGGTAGGGACTGAGTGATGCTGGGAGAACCTGGAGACCTGATATGCTTTGGTATGTATTCCATGTCCCCAGTTGATTCTCAATATTCTACCTTATTTTGAGATATCACTGATACCCTGTTTCCCACAAACTGTCAATGCCGTCTGATACATAAGTTAGAAGGAAGTGGCATAGTTGGGGAAAATTAATTAGAACAATTAAGGTTTAGAAATTAGCCAATAAAAGTTTTAAGTTTATTCTCTCCAAATGAGACATACATGAACTCCAAATATTAAAATTTTGAAAGTATGACTTTGGACAACTTCCTTGCAAAATGACTCCATTAATTATCAACCAGGGTCAGCAATATAGCCAGTTTCTTCTTCTAAGAAGAAAATGTGGGGCTATGAGATATTTAATGTAATTAGGAGCTATCCTAGGAATACTAATGTAATTAAGGTCATAATTAAAGTATTTTTTATCTTTGCAGTATAAAAAACCTAAAGCAAGAGAGAAAAGCTTTAAAGAAATCCAGAATAAAAGGGAGCACAATAGTAAAAATCAAAGGAAACAAACTTTAACAAAAAAGTGAAACAGAAGTGAACTTTTTCAGAACGCAAGACTAAGACTATGTAAAATTTTGTCTCTACATATATTTAGAAATATATATATATATATATATATATATATATATATATATATATATATATGAATCAGTAGACTATAATCAATAAAAAGAAGCCATGGATTTTAAGAAGAAAAGAATGAGGTATATGGGAGGGTTTGGTCAAGGGAAAAGAAAAGGAGAAATGAGAAATGACTTGTAAAACAAGAAAAAATGTAGCTTCTGATTGTATATTGAAGAAATATTTCTTATCCAGATAGGTTTCACATAACTTAAATTATAAAATATATATTACATAATAGGTATACATTATAGATTAAATTTGGGAGGAAGGAGAAATGTGAAGAATTAAAAAAATAGTTTACAAATAGATTAAGTGTCATGATAGTGCTTCCAAAATAATGTCTTGTAAAGGTATCTGGCAAAGATTGGATCAGAACATTTCTGGCGACTCACTTTCATCTTACTAAGAAAAAGAGGAAGTGTCTTACCTTATCTTCAAGCATCTTAGCTGGTTGCTTTACTAAACCTTCAAAGAAACAGTCCTCATATATGCCACTCCAGAGTACAAAGTAGATACATGGCAGGTATCCAAGTACCCATTACACTTATGTTGGTTTAGGCCAAAGGATTGATGATGAGTGTTCTCTGGGAGACTAACAAAGGAAGCAGTTTGGTGAAGCACTGGGGTTAAATAGAGAAAACATGGGTTTAGTCTCTTGTGAATTCACTGCATAGCAAGAGATTTCACATGTGAAATACTCTTCATTGGCTGACGTTTAAAATTATTCATTTTTACTTTTTTCAGTGATATACCGTAACCTGGCAAATTTCTAAAGAGGAACTAATAAAAATGGCAAAGAATATGATGTTAATCCCAATTCTGCTAAATGGAACTGATAGCTTGGAGAATCATCTAAGAAACTTGTTGCAGCTGTAATTTCTGAAATGTGTGGGCAGCAAAAACGTCACCTGCCCATTCTTGTCTGTAACGTAAGTGTAAGTCACCAGACCAATTAAATGACAACTATTCTAGACTTTATTTCTGGAGCAGGCAAAATATCATCAGCTATGTACATAGGACTCTGAACTATAGCTTCTTTATTTGTGCTTGAAAACAAAAAAATATTAAAATAATAAATATAATAGTTATGAAAGGTTCAAAACAAAGAAAAATTATTCAAGCGTTATACAGTGCTTAGCTTACTTTAAACATCTAGTCTTCTATCTGAAAATTAGCTGATGTAATCAACTCAAAAGAGCTATGAAGACATTGGTATTATTACTATTTTCATGGTTATTGTTATCTCCATTTAGTTACAAATCACACAAGTATTACAATGACTGAGAACTCTGTCTACTGATTTATTGACAGTGTGAGTGAAATCTGCACTCAAATCAGAATTCTGGATATTGAGTTGGGCTTGCAAATGTATCCTGCTTTACTGGAATACCTCAGAGTTAGTGTGACTCTGGAAGTGCAAGGAAGTTAATGCAGTAAAGCTCTTACCCAATGAGTACTTTACCAAAAAATAATTCATGGAAGTTTTGTCTGAATAATGATTTTTGCTGTTCCACAGAAACAGAGGAGATTTTGAGCTACTGTGAGGGCTGTCAGGTCTGAGCAAATCTTGTCCACAAAAAGGGTGTTTTCATCTCTGCTTCAGACACTCAACAAGTACTTGTACTTTAATGCCCTGAGAATAACAAAGTCAAGATGTTCTGATATTGGCA
Organism: Mastomys natalensis; assembly: GCA_021653895.1. Classification (NCBI taxonomy): domain Eukaryota; kingdom Metazoa; phylum Chordata; class Mammalia; order Rodentia; family Muridae; genus Mastomys; species Mastomys natalensis. Next base: position 56,884 of record JAJTUV010001348.1, read on the forward strand.
GTTAAGTGTTCAGATTGTCAAGTTGCAAATGACAGAACACTTCCTTCAGGATGTCTGCTGTGGCAAGTGACATTACAAACAAGCAAGCAGTCAGATTGAGGTTCACATCTTATATAGAGTATATTAGATCAAGCAAATATGGTATTATGACACAGAAGATAAGTAAAGTATCAAAAAGAAAGAAAATATGTCTAATAGAGTATCTCTAATTCGGGACTGTAGGCAATCTTGTTACGGGAAAATAGGATTCTATATAATCCAAATATGCTTGTAGTTGAGTTAAATAATAAGTCATTCTGAAGATGCTTTCAGTAATTAATTGTATTCCATTGGAAAAAATGAACATATGTCAGGTTCTATTTTCTAAAACCACTCATGATGCTCTGCTAAGGAAGAAAATGGAAAGTTAAACTGCCTTTATTGGAAAGTCTTCCATATCAATAGAATGAACACAGTTACTAAGTATCTTAAAAAGTAACTGTATCACATAGTTCCGAAAAATCACAGATGGAAATACACCGAAGGAAGTTTATAAATAACTGATCTTAGTCTCTGTTATCTCTTATGGGTGTGACTGAGTAACATTATATTTGTGTATGTGTGTCTGTATATATATGTGTGTGTGTGAGAGAGAAAGAGAGAGAGAGAGACAGAGAGAGAGAGACTCACAATATATACTACCTTATTAGTTTGTATACTACAGCAATATTGACTATTAATCATATGTTAAGTATTATGTAAATGACTAGAATTTATCAGGAAGTTGAATTTACAGGAATGGCTTTACTTAATGAGGTAATGTTTACAAAACTTCCAAGAAAAGAATGTTTTATTTTAAAGGGGACTATAGATAGAGATGAATGGTAATATTCAAACAATGAGTCCCTACTCTTGAATAGTTTTCTGTTCACAGATATCTCAATATTCCACATAATTCCATAGTATTATTCATTCAAAGACTCAGAGCCATTAAAATTAAACAGACGTCAATATAAAACATAATTTTGATCAAGATCTTTCACACACTTTTTATTTGACTCCCTCAGTGAAATGGAATCAATACTGCCTTGAAGGATTATTTGGAAAAGAATAATTTTGTCAAGTTTTTGGAATGTTGTAGGAACTCAATAAATTATATAATTATGTATGCTATTATTTTATTGGCGTCAATGACAGCAGTAAAATACACTTGTTGGGTAACAGGGTTCCTTCCTCTTTAAGAATGTAAAAATGAAATTCTTCAGACTGATATATAAATTTATACTGGACAAAGTGTATTTCTTGCCAAATGAGTTTAGGTCATACATCAATATGCAAGCTGCTATTAGTATATTGTCAAGTATTAAAAAAAGTCAGAAAAACTGGAATTAGTATTTGTAAGTTTAAAGACATACTAAGAGGCTCTGATTTAAATGCATTATTAAATTCTCTGTTAATTGTGTATGAACATGTGGACATGCAAGATAACAGGGTTGTCATCACAAAAGTCCCAGTGAGATTTTCTGAAAACTTTCATTGAAAGAAAACAATTTATTCAAATCTTATGACTTTCTCTGTGTACAATAGAACCCAAATGAAACATTTCCCCAAAGAGGAAAAAATAGCTGGTAACTTTAGTGAGTGAAGAACATTCGAAAAAGAGAAAATGGTTTGGTTAAGTTTTAGTAATTTTGAAGAAAATCTGTAAATTATTTCAGTTTGTTTATTACTGCTGTTCTTCAGAAATTATCTGGAAGAATTCACATCAAAGGTCTAAGAACTTTGAGTTATATAGAAAAAGAATTTAATTTGTATTTTATGCTCTCCTTTTCAGGATGGAATCTGGTTTTAACTGATCTGTTAAGTTGGGTTGGCCACAGATGAAGGTCTCCTGGGAGGTAGGTGAGGATTTGAGTGTGGCAATATAGTTTGATACCTAAGTGACTGTACTTTGATTGATTGATTGATTGTTACATCTCAAGTGCAGTTTTTCCTTCTTCCTCCCAGTCCCTCCTCTTACCTCCCCAGTTGTCAATCCTCCATCTACTCCTGCATTTCTCTTCAGTAAAGGACCAGCCTGGATAGATATCCATCAGCCATGGGATATCAAGTTTCAGAGAGAATAGATAGCTCCTATTAAGGCTAGACAAAGCAATTCAGTAGGAGAAAAGTGATCCAAAGGCAGGAAACAGAGAAAGAAGCTGCTCCAGCTGTTAGGAGCCCCACAGTAAGATCAAGCTACACAAGTACAACATAAGCGCCGAGGGCACTCAGACTCTATGGTTTGCAGTTCAGTTTCTATGAGGCCCTATGGACTTAGGTAGGTTGATTCTGTGGGTTTCCTTGTGGTGTCCTTGACCACTCTGGCTTCTACAATTATTCTTCTCACTCCTCAGAGGGATTGCCCAAACTCTGCTTAATTTTCGGCTGTGGGTGTTTGTATCTGTTTCCATCAATTGATAGGTGATATCTCACTAATGATAAGAGGGATAATGTACATTTTGAGAGTAAATTCTAGAGATCTAGCTCATGAATAAAGTCTCCAGCTAATTTTTTTCATACAAATGTGGACACACTCAGGTAGACAAACCAGGCATGGATCCACACAGGTTTGAGGTTCATGTAACCCCTGCATGAAGGAGAAACGCAAGAGAACAGGAAGGACTTCATGAAAAACCTGGATTCCATAGGAACTTTTAGCCCAGCCTTGGTTACATTACCATGTGAGACCCTGCCCTATATATCAAACAGAAAAAAAAAATAGAGAAAGGAAAGGAAATGAAAGGTATGTGGGAGGGAGGAAGGATGAAACAGAAGAAAGATAGAGGCAAAAGAGTGGAATTGGGGAAAACATATTGGGTAGATTTTCCTGAGCTCACAGGCTGGTATCTTCCTTAGAAATATGTATTCCATCATACACTCATTAGCACATACTTGAGTATCTAAGTATCCCTGCTTAATAATGACACCAGTAAACTTTGAGAGGGTTGTTCTCATTAAGTCATCTTTCTGCCTCTAGCAATTTAAGAGCCTTCTAAGAGCACAAATAGACAAAGTTGCCTAAGCACTCTTGTCCTATAAAATATATTTTAAAGCTATATTTAATAATATACTTTAAAACATTTTTTGATTAATTATATTTAATGTGTAGAAGTGAATTCTATAATTGGCATGGTTGAACTCAACTTTATTGCAAATGCAAAAGATTATATAGGACAAAGAAAACTTGAATGTTATTAAAAACTGTCATGGTAGGAAAACTAAGCTCAACTCCACTGAACAAATGAGCAGAAAGAATTTTCAAATTAGAGTATGATTCTCTGATTTTAGTTTGCCTGCTTGTTTGGTACTAAATGAATAGCATTTACTTAGAAACTTAATGAGGAGACAAAAGAGATTTGTGGATCTCTCAGTTTGACAGGTCCAAAGTCACAGGAACACATCTGGAGCCGATCTTCCTCATAGGAACTCTCTGCAGTGTCTCGGATGGTAAGGCACATCATCTAATGAGGCTTTGCAAACTTACTCGCTAAGGTCTCTCTTAATCACAACAGCCATCAATGCTGGTTTATAAGGCTCATCCTCAGAAGCTCATTGTACTGTAATGTGCGTACAAAGACTCTTGTCAATATTGATAAAAATGGAATGACAGCTACATTCTTAGCACAACACAAAAAAAGTACTAGTGGAAAAATACAAGTTGATTTGTCATAAAGGTTTGTCTGTTGCTGCTTAAGAAAGCTGTCCTCCACAACCCACAAAGAGTAACAAACCAGAGTCCTCTCCAACTTCCTCCTTGTCCTACTCCTCTTCCTTCTATTCTGGCATTTCAAGGGATACTTATATCCATTTTTACTTGGAAAAGGTATTTCTGGATGGTAGAAGATTGATATCCCTAATAGGCAGAGAAAACACTTATATAACTTTTCTAAATTAGATGCTTTTAAGAATAGAGTTTAAGTGCCTATATCAGGAATTCATTCTATTTTTTTTTTCACATCTTCAGAGACATTCTGGTTTCAAATGGCACTGCCTGTTTTTTATTTTTTTGCTGCATATACTTATGCTTGCCAAAACAGGAGTCTCACTTCTATGATTGTCATGGCTTATTGATGAGCATTTACTTGATCATTTTCCTTTTATTTCTCCCTGTCTCCCTCCCTCTCTCTCTCTCTCTCTCTCTCTCTCTCTCTCTCTCTCTCTCTCTCTCTCTCTCTCTCTTCTGTATTCTTATTAAATTAAGGATTATGAAATATTATCTGGCTCTAGATAGGAATAGATGAATGGACAGCGAAAATGCAATAGATATACCCAAAAAATATAATTTAGCTGTACACAATTTTAAATCACAGATGGATCTACAAATATACTTTTTAAATGTAGCCAAAGGGGTGGGGGCAATTCAATTTTCTCTTACATGAAGACCCTAGTCTACAATCCATGAATAAGGATAGCTGTTTGTAAAGTTTGAAAATGGAAAAAGGAGACCAAACTTGGATTATTTAGACAACAAGGAAAGATAAGGGCATGGTCAAAAAGATACATGGGATATAATAAAGGAAGAATCTGCTGAGGGATACAGGGTGATCCAGAGCTGCAGGGGAGATGGAAAGAAGCAAAACATCAAAGGCACACTTTGTTTGAAAGTGTCTCGTTGGTATCTAACATACTATATGCTGATTTCCATTTGTGTAATACTGGTATCAGAACTGACGTATTGATCATGGATAGATCCATATGAAACATGTTTTTATTTAGAATAGTGAATGAAGTTTCCATTTTCATAGGGAAATAGAGAAGTCTGTTTATTCAATCTGTTCAGGATATAGTTCACACATGACTATATAGTAAAGTAGATTCTTGGGACTTGATTATTTTGGCCTTTACTATGCCTCAGGGGTTACTGTTTTGCTTCTGAAGAAGCTAACACAGATTTCAGGAATATATGGTGAGTGACATTAAGTATGACAAAAGTGATTGCTTCTGTCAAAGCTAGTCACAATATACCCTGGGTCTCCACTGAACACGATGCTTTTCCTCAAATCTTCTGACAGTACATTTTCCCTCCATGCTACTCAGTGGTGCTCTGCTCTGTGTCAAGTGTTTGGATGTAACAACATCTGGCCACTTAGTGTGAAGTGCTGTCAGCTTACAAGGTGCTCTGTGCTGTTCCCAGTTTCCACAACATCCTACAGAAATCAATACAAAGCCGCCGGTTTGTTAATAAATCTGCAATTAAAATGTAATGAATTTTGAATGAGGAATGATTTCTTTCAAGTGTCACCAAGGACTCTGCGGTAATAGTGTAAGGAGAGGACAGTAAAAACTTGACTACAGGAATCAGCTCTTAACTTTCCTGTATCGTTTCCAAAAGCTTTAATTTAGAATGAGCATTTATGTTCCTGTCTCTGTATGACAGAAAAGATATTCCTGTTAGATAAAACATCACAGGATTGAAGATATGTTTTATGGTCTAAATGTATATTCAGGCATTAAAAATACCTTGAGATTATTTATAAAAACTAAGAACTACAGTTGTTTTCTTCTAGATATGTGTGCAATAAGGTGATCTGATTCTTGCATTCTCTGAATGCAATTCTCTGAACAAAAAAATCCCCAGGCCAGCCTTTAATTAAGGTATCAAACTTTACTGATCTCTTCACAGCTTAGTAAATAGTGCTAAACATTTATACCTTGTAAGGTAGCCAAGGTAGAGCCATCCGTCTCTAGAGCAAACTATCATTTTATAGTCTAAGAGTAATTGATGTCCCTGACAGCCTCTAGATATCTACTGCACATCCCAGCCCAGGGGCTGCTATAGAAAATACAGGATCTTTCCAATCACACCAGTCATTAGTCCTATACAACTGATATTTTTGTCTTCCACGGACTCTATTTGCTCCATTCACCCCCCTTTGTATTTGGCTCAACCTCTGCTATCACTGTAATCTCTTTGTTAAGCTTTGTTACCTTCTCTTGCATCCAACTTCCAACACCTGTGCTATTAATTTCCCTAATGCATATTTTTTCTCTATATGCTAGGCTTTCTGACACTTCCCTTTATTTGGTACATTCTGTTTGCCATTGAACTGTTCAAATATCACATGGAAAGATTTCACACACCTTTTCCAATCATCACTGTTCTTGGAAGAGTTATTTCTGGGTAATATTGTCAGGAAGTTTTCTCTCTACCATCCTAGTAAAGATCACTTGGATTACTGGATCTGGCTTTACATAGGTTTGAAGATTTAAACTTGGGTCCTTATATTTGCATAGCAAGCACATTGCACACTGAGTCATCTCCCCAATCTTTATTTATTTCTTGATTTATTTATTGATATAGGTTTTTGTCTGTATTAAGTCACATTAAACTTCCATAAAAGATTAAAAACTATTGTTATTCTCCTCAGTCTGAAACCTTAAACACTTTGTTGTCCTAGAAATTTTTACACTTGGACTAACTTTCCAATACAAACCACTAGATCATCACATTGCAAGACTAAAATATAATTCTAAATCAATTAAATTAAGTATTAGGCTTGTAGCAACAATACAAATGAAGAAGAACATGAAAATACTCATTTCCAAGGTAAACATTTGCTCTTGCAATTCAGAACCTTCACTTCCATTATTAAAAATACTTTACAGCATATAAATATTAAGTTCCATTCAAGAAGGAAAAGTGTTATCTCAGGATACCCGGTTCCCTACCAACATCTAAAGTACATGAAAATCGTTGCAAGCTTTGCTTGAACAAGGTTTCTATCTTCTTCTGTATGACCCAGAGGCAAAGCATTCCATTCTAAAATCCTAACCTTCTGCTAGTCAAATCAGACCAATCACCAATGGAGATGAATCTGAATAACTCAGGTCTCTAAAATTATTTGAAACAAAATACCCTTGTGGAGGAATTTGCCCTGATCTATCTGTGGGACATGCTGTACTGAGCAGAATAATAACTTCTTGTTCAAGCGTGTTTTGTTTAAATTAAAGCAGGTGCCTGCCTTTGACTGGAAGTAGCAGCATTTTGATATAGCTGAAAAAGAAAGTGCTTCTTATGAATAGGAAAAGACGTGAAAGTATATCCAAGTGTGAGCTGCCCTCAATTCAGCAAAGGTCTGTATCAGAATGCAGCTGGTCAGTAAGAACTTTTTGGTCTTACCCTCTCTCTTCCTCTTCTACATTTTCACAGGTATTCCATACAAATAGCTCCTATATTAATATTTCAACACAGTGTTTTTAAAGCAATGCCTTCCTTCCCCATCCCTTGATTGAGAATCATGAATAATTTCCTCTTTGAAAGTAAAGTCCATAGTATCTATTTTATCCTTAGGATCTTTAAAACCCAATTGTAATGGTGAGTGTTAATTGTCAATTTGGAAGGATGTAGAATCACCCAAGAATCAAGACTCTAAGCACACCTGTGAGGAACTGCTTATGTCTGGGCATACCTGTCAAGGTCTATATTGATTTAAAAAGAAAAATGTAACACGATTTCTTCAACTGAGGTCCTGGATTGTATAAAAGGGAGCAGATGATCTAAGTACAAACATCCTCCATCCTTATCTCCTTGACTGCACATTCAATAACACCAGACCTTCTAAGCACATGCAGCTTTGATTTTACCTGCAGTGATGAGCTAGAACATAAGCTGTATATGAATTTGAGAACATTGACAGCCTTCCTTATTAAGTTACTTTTATCAGTATATTTTATCACATAAACTGAAAAGTAACTTAGACCCCAGGATAACATGATATACAAACTATGCTGTGTTAAAGGAGCCTGTTTCTGCTTCCAAAATAAAATTCAAAAGTAACTTGTCAGTTTCTACCTTTCATCTATTCATTTATTTGTATTAATTTTTCATTTTATCTTCTTAATGATTTAGAATGACCATTAGTTCATTTTATAATGCCTAGTAAGAAATTGGAACACATACCACGACAGAAGACATCACACATGTTATTATCTGTCAGTTATATATCGAATAAATGTATTAACATTTTGTAATTTTCCTGTAGTACGGGTCAGTGAATAAATATATTTACTACAAAGCTAAAACATGCAAAGTGTCAAATTTTTAAAAATGGATAACAGCCACATGAAAATATATAATATTTATTACTTGATTAGTACATGTGCACACATATAAGGATAAAAAAATTTGACATTTAAAAATATTTTATAGTTTTAGCATTTGGTTTCCTTCCATGTAGGTGTGAAGGTGTCAAAGCACACATGAGGAGGTCAAAGAAAAACTGGAAGAGTTGTTCCTTTCATTGTACAGTATGGAGTTCAGGATGAAACCCATGTGCTTAGCTTTGCAGTGAATACTTATTTTTTTTTTATCTTATTCAACTTACATCCTGCTCACTACCTCCTCCTAACCATTCCTCCCACAATCCTTCCTCCATCCCCCATCTCCTTCTCCTCTGAGTGGAACTTCTAAAGAGCCCCCACCCTGAAAGATCAAGTCTCTATGAGGCTAGACTAATCCTCTCCCACTGAGGCCAGACAAGGCAGCACAGCTGGAAGGACAAATCCCACATACAGGCAACAACTTTTGAGATTGCCCTCACTAGAGTTGTTAGGGACTCACATGAAGACCAAGCTGGACATCTGCTATACTTGTACAGAGAGGCCTAGATCCCACTTGTGTATGTTGTTAGGTTGGTGGTTCAGTCTCTGAGAGCCCCAAGGGTCCAGGTTACTTGACTCTGTTGGTCTTCCTGTGGAGCTATTATCCCCTTTGAAGTTGCAATCTTTCCTCCTATTCTTCCATAAGAATCCCCAAGCTCCATTCAGACTGTTTGGCTGTGGGTCTCTGCATCTGTCTGAGTCAGCTTCTGGGTGGAACCTCTCAGAGAAAAACCAAGCTAGATTCCTGCCTGCAAGCCTAACAGAGAGTCATTAATAGTGTCAGGGATTGGTTCTTGAACTTGGACTGGCTATTGGTTGGCCATTCCTTCAGTCTCTACTTCATCCCCTGTGTTTGCATTTCTTATAGACAAGAAAAATTTGGAACCAAAAGTTTTGTGGGTTGGTTTATGTTCCTAAAGTTCTCATGGGGTATCTTTTTGCATTGCCCTATGTGACTGAGGATTCAACTCTATAGAAGGCTGCTGGCTCATGTTAGGAGCCTGGAGTCTGGAAGCATGGTGAACACCTACAATCCCTTGCAAAGAACCCTGTGGGATTACCTGCTGGGTCACCAGGGTTTCAAATCTAGCTCAACCAGAAAGCAGGCTGCCTTTCACAGTCCTACACCCATCATTCTCCTCCCCATCCCCTCTCCTCTCCAATTCCCTCCCCTCATCCCTTTCTTTTGAACATTTTATTCCCCCTTCTAAGTGAGATTCAAGAATCTTTGCTTGTGCCTTCCTTCTTGTTTAGCTTTCTTTGCATATGTGAAATGTAGCACGGGCAAACTTGTAAAACTACTTTGGAAATCAATTTGGTGGTTTCTCAAAAAACTGGGAATAGTTTTTTGTTCATGACCAAGCTATACTACTCTGGGGCATCCAAAAGATGCTCCACCATTCCCCAAAGACACTTTCTCAACTATGCTCATAGTGGTTTTATTCTTAATATCCAGAAATTGGAAACAACATAGATGCTCCTCATCAAAGGGTCCGAAATGGAGGAGTTAGAGAAAGGACTGAAGGAGCTGAAGGGGTTTGCAACTCCATAGGAAGAGCAACAATACCAACCAACCGGACACCCCAGAGCTCTCAGAGACTAAATCACCAACCAAAGAGTACACATGGAGTGGCTCATGGCTCCAGCTGCATATGTAGCAGAGGATGGTCTTGTCAGGCATCAGTGGAAGGAGAGGCCCTTGGTCCTGTGAAGGCTCGATGCCCCATAGTAGGGGAATGCCAGCACAGGAAGGCAGGATTGGGTGGGTAGGTGGGTGAGTGAGGAACACCTTCATAGAAGCAGGGGAGGGGGAATGGGATAGGGGGGTTGGGGGGGAACTTGGAAAGGTGATTATATCTGAAACATAAATAAAGAAAATATCTAATGAAAAAAAAAAGAAAACACAAAAAAATGTTTCTGTGGCATAGATGGAGAATATCACAGAAAACTTCAACCAACCAATACAAATGCAGAGTTGTAAAGCCAAATCCCAACTGAGTTATCTACAACCCAATCCTGCAATAAGGCTCATATTGGAAAAGGGGCAGGGCAGAAATATTGTAAGATCCAGAAGAATGGAGAGTTTGCTGTAAGATTATATCTCCTAGGAATGTCAAAAGGTGTACTCCAAAAGCCTTACCAATATGACTGCCTAAACTGAGCTGAACAAGGGAAACAGTAGCCATGCTAAAGTGGACTGGGAACCCATGAGGTATTAATGCTATGCAAAAAAAAGAAATTACAGGCAACTTCAGGATGCTTGGAGGAGGAGAAATGGTTACTCAATACCAAATTGTCAGCCCTGAAAACATTCACAGAACAGACATACAGAACAACAACTTTATATTTTTGTACTTAGGAATGCATTATTTTGTAGATATATGAGTAGATATTCATATATATGGATATATTCAAGAAGGGAAAAGTTTTCCAGATGGCCAAACAAAAATTTCAAAGATTGTGTGGGCTTAAACAGTAAGTATGCTTTATGTTTCAAGACTTCTGGAAGGCCCAAAGATTCCCTAGGCTTAAGGCAAACAATTCATGTTTCTTCTATTCAGAAGAGCCCTACAAGTTTGGAATCAATATTTTTAATATGCATATATTCAAAATAGATTTTATGAATGTACATGTATTCATATGTTTTCAAATATATGTGAAACAACAGTAAACTTTAAAAGATGAAACTTAAACTAACTTAAACACTATATAAATATATGTATACTTGAAACAACAGTTAATTTTAAAAGATACTGAATTGTGGGACTGTGAAAGGATAGCTTGGTTTCTGTTGAAGCACTGGCTAGAGATGGCTGGAGACCCAACAGGTATCCCTGCAAGGGATGGCATACATTTCGCCACACTCCCAGACTCCAGGCTCCTTACACACAGCTGAAGACCTCCATTGATCCGCGCCTTTCAGTCACGTAGGGCAATTCCCTTATAGCCCCTCCCAAAGAGAGGTTTGTGTCATCTAGCACAGTTAGAGGGCATGACTAGAGGCCTCAGAACCTCAAGAGATCTTCATATTAATGAGATACCTAAAGGCCAGGGGGCATAGCCAATTAAACATTCTTTCCCAGACCATTCTCCTTACAAATGGTATTTAACCAAAGGCTGGCCCTGAGGGTACAGGGGTACGTTTCATCCAATTTCAGCAATGACAATAAACTTTTTAAAACCATGGACTTCCTCGTGTTTTGGGGGGCTCTGCATGGGGAACCGTGGAGAAGGCCATTGACTACCCACTAGAAGACTTCTCTACATTCCTGCCATGAAGGCCACCAACCCAAACAAGCTAGCAGACCAAGTCAAGCAAGTGTTGTAACCAAGAGACTCCACCCCGCAGAGGCACCCCTCTTGGCTGCTGGCTGGCCCAGCCCATATGCTCCCTTGAGTCTCAGTTCTTCCAGCCCAAGGACAAAGACCACCGAACTCCCAGGTAGCTGCTTCAGCCCAGAGACCCCCCACTCAGGAGTTCTGCCCCCACGGGACTTCAGGCTGAGATCTCTCCACGCCTGAGCAGAGCCCCGTAGCTTCTTAGCCCAGCATCTGCCAGGCACCGCATGGAGTGAACTCAGTCAAATTCCCTCGCTTCTGCCTCCCTGAGCCACAGCAGAGATGTGGGAACCACAACACAGCCCAACAGGAGCCATGCGCACGTGTGAGCTACAGCCCTGCACTGAATTTGAAAATAGGAAGAGGAGCTTTATGAGAGGCTTTTGGGAGAGGAAATTGAAGGAAGAAAATATTGAAGTATGTTATAATTTCAAAAAACCTGAGAAATGTTTTGAGCTAAGCTTGCCTCTATAAACATAGAGGAGTGCTACCTATACACATCTAAGACCAATTTCTCCTGAAACATCACACTGGACTGAGAGAAACCTTTAATGGTATTCAACATCATGATGATGAAGATCATGTATTCTTACATGAGGAGCAAATTGAAATAGTCATCTAGAAAATCTTTAATTTCAGACCCCACTGTGTATGTGTTGAGGGCTCAATGGGAGAACAGGGAAAATTAATACTGACTTCTAACCTGAAGGCCATTTCTGAAGGAGGAAATGCATATATTTTTGTTTAAGCAAAAGGTCTAGAAATTGGTAGGAGTTCGATAATTTTTGTATTAAAAAATTATTATCATCAATTGAACTCTTGAGGCTTCCAATATATCTGAAAACATAAAGCACACACTTGCATGTTATAGATGATATGATTTTGAAATTGTTGTATAGTCATCTGGAATCCTTTCCTTTCTTGAACAGTGAGGTGAATACAATTATATTGTTATTCTCTCCTTTATTTTCCTCACTTGAAGTCAGAAGATGTAGACATGGGAAAACCGTCATGATCGTTCTTTAGGCTAGCCCAGAAATGAGAAATTGGTGTTGATTTTGTGGTATTGGTGGGAATGCATCACAGTGCCAGAGATAACAATGCTGTCTGTAAAACAATGGTGACCACTGTTACTCCTAGCTACTTTTCTAGAAAAGTGCTATGAACACAGCACACGAAAATAATAGGCTGATGTTTCACGTACGTGTGTTAATCTGTGTGTAATCCAACTCTAAGTCTACAAATTTAACTATTGTATGTTCTTTATGGTATCCCAAATACAGTGAATAGACAAATATCCATTATAAGTGAATCCAAGTTTGACTTGCTGGCTCAAACTTACCAATACTTATGACTTGAGATGTATAACAACCACCCACTTACAAAGGCCAGTTATGTCCTTCTTGTCTCAATGCTAGGGAGGTAAAGATAAGGGGTCCCTGATAATTCATGGTCAATTTGGTCTAACCTATCTAATGAGCTCCAGACCAGTAAGATATTTTCTTGTCTCAAAATTAATTAAATAATACATAAAAAACAAACAAATAATAAATAAATAACAAATAAAAAAATGTGGAGGTCACTTCACTACTGTGCCCAGGGGTAGATCCTGTGCTCTGGCTCTCCACCACTCCAACCACTCTCAGAGGCAATTGCCTCCCAGCAGCTCTGACATACCCTGTATCTCAGGTGAGGCTCCAACCCATGAACCAATACCTGGAATAACTGCCCTCACCCCTGGGACCCAGAGGACAAAGGAACACCTGCCCACCCAGAGGTACATATTCCTTCTAGTTTCTACCCTTGCCTGGGAGCAGATACTGGCTCTGGTTCAACATTCACTCCACCCACACAAAGGCAGCTTGACTCCCAGGAGTTTTGACACATCCAGGATCAGAGGGACACAGGATCACAGAGTGACAGGAGGGACACGCTCTAGTCAAAGACATCAGGGCCAGTTACATCAGAGACAACTAGATGGTGTGAGACAAGCACAAAAATATGAGCAACAGAAACTAATGCTACTTGGTAACATCAGAACCCAGTTTCCCTAACCCAGCAAAACCTAGATGCCCCAACACATGAAAAGCAAGACTGAAATCTAAAATTCCATCTTATGAAGAAGACAGAGGACTTTAAGAAGGACTATACATAACTCCCTTATAGAAATATAGGAGAACACTCATAAATAAGTAGAAACTCTTAAAGAGGAAACACATAAATCTCTGAATGAAATACAGGGAATCACAATCAAACAGATGAAGTCATTGAACAAAACCATCCAGATTTTTAAAAAGGAAATTGAAAAATTAAAGAAAACACAAAGGGAGACAACCCTGGAGATGGAAAACCTAGAAAAGAGCAGGAGTCACAGATGAAGCATCACCAACAAAATACAAGAGAGACTCTCAGGCATAGAAGATACCATAGAAGACATTAACACAATAGCCAAAGAAGATACAAAAGGAAAAAACACCCTAACTCAAAACATTCAGAATTCCAGGACACAAGAAAAGACCAAACCTAAGAATAATAGATATAAAAAAAAAAAAAAAAGACAAGCCGGGCGGTGGTGGCGCACGCCTTTAATCCCAGCAGTTGGGAGGCAGAGGCGGGCAGATTTCTGAGTTCAAGGCCAGCCTGGTCTACAGAGTGAGTTCCAGGACAGCCAGGGCTACACAGAGACACCCTGTCTCAAAAAACCTAAAAACAATAAAAATATAAATAAAAGAAAAAAGAAAATAATAGAAAAAGAAATTCCAATCAAGGCCAGTAACATCTTGAACAAATATAGAAGAAATTCCCTAACCTAAAGAATAACTGCTGATAACCATACAAGAAGTATGCAGAACACCAGATTGGAACAGAAAAGAAATTCCTCTCATCACATAATAATTAAACACTAAATGCAAAGAACAAAGAAAGAATATTAAAAATCTAAAAAGGAAAATGTCAGGTAATATACAAAGGCAGACCTATAAAAATTACACCAGAATTCTCAATAGAGATTCTAAAAGCCAGAAGATCTTGGACAGATGTCATACAGACTCTAAGAGAACAAAATATGTCAGCCCAAGCTATTATACCCAGTAAAACTCTCAATTACCATTGATGAAAACAAAATTTAAACAGTATCTTTCCACTAAACAGCCCTACAGAGGATAACAGAAGGAAAACTCCAACACAAGAAGAGAAACTACATACAAGAAAAAGCAATAAATTAATCTTCTAACAACAAATTGAAAAGAAAAAACCCACCAAATCATAATTCTACCTATAATAAGAAAAATAACAGGAAGCAAAAATCATTGGTACTTAATAACTCTTAACCTCAGTGGACTTAATTTCCCAATAAAAAGACAGGCTAACAGACTGGACGCATAAAAGGATCCAGAATTTTACTGCATAGAGAAAACACACTTCAGTGACAAAGACAGATATTACCTTAAAGTAAAAGTCTGAAAAAAAAAAAATTCCAAGCAAACAGTCTCAAGAAACAAACTGGAGTAGCAATTCTAATATCCAATAAAATAGACTTTCAACCAAAAGTTACCAAAAAAGATGGAGCAGGACACTACATACTTATCAAGGAAAAATCCACCAAGATGCACTCTCAATTGTAAACATCTTGTCCCAAATGCAAGGGCACCTACATTTGTAAAAGAAATGTTACTAAAGTGCAATGCACACATTGAACCTCACACAGTAATAGTGGGAGACTTCAACATTCCATTCTCACCAATGGACAGATCATGGAAACAGAAACTAATCAGAGACATAGTTAAATTAACAAGCTATAAACCAAATTGATTTAACAGATATCTCCAGAACATTTCATCCTAAAACAAAAGAATATACCATCTTCACTGCACCTCATGGTACCTTCTCCAAAATTGATCAAATTAACAACACCAAACAATGCAAGAAATGCAAAACATTGAATTCTTTCACCAGAATTCAAAGATGACCAGAATAACGATATCAACAACAAAAACAACACGAAATCCATGATAATGGAACCAATCACAATCAATTAAAGTAATGTATAAGAAATAAATTAAGAATTATAAATTTAATATATGAATGTACAAATAACCACATAACACAATTAAGACTGCAATGAAAAGCAGCTAGAGATACTCATAAAACTTGAGTGCTCATAGATAGCACTTTAGGATCAACATTAAAGCTTAGGCAAAAACATATGAAAGTCACACAAAGAAAAGATAAGGATATAACCAAATAGAGTGAAATTACAGGAAATCAAACCAAGCGAAATTACAAGAACAAAACAAGAAATTTCTTGAGAAAACAACAAGATAAGATAATCTTTAGCCAAACTAACATAGATAAACAGCAAGACCAGTAGCCAATAGACAGTAACCAATAACTAAAAGGAATATAAAAGGAAATAAGCAACATAAAGAAAATTAAAAAGTCATCAGAGCCTACTACAAAAGTCTCTACTAACAAAACTGGAAAATCTACATGAAATGGATGATTTTCTGACAAGTACCAGGTACTAAAGTTAAATCAGGATCAGATAAACCAGTAAATAGTGCCATAACCCTACAAAATAAAGCCATCATTAGAAGTCTCTCCGCCCTCCCCCCCCCCAAGAGAAGAGAATGTTTTTAGTGCAGAATTCCAGACCTTCAAAGAGACCTAATACAGTAGTTTCAACTACCAAAAAAAAAAACAGAGGACACTACAGAAGGAACACTACCAAATTTACCAATTTTTTTTTTTTTTTTTTTTTTTTTTTTTGGTTTTTCGAGACAGGGTTTCTCTGTGTAGCCCTGGCTGTCCTGGAACTCACTCTGTAGACCAGGCTGGCCTCGAAATCAGAAATCTGCCTGCCTCTGCCTCCAAGTGCTGGGATTAAAGGCGTGCGCCACCACCGCCCGGCTTTTTTTTTTTTTTTTTCTTTCCAAATTTTTATATGAAGCCATATTACACTGATGCCTAAAACAACAAAGAACAAGAATAAAAGATAACTTCAGACCAATTTGCCTTATGATTATTGATTTAAAAATACTCAACAAAACCTTGCAAACCAAATCTAAGAATACATCAAAATGATCATTCATCCTGATCAAGTAGGCTTCATCCCATGGATGCAGGGATGGTTCAATATACAGAAATCCATCAATGTAATCCACTATAAAAAGAAAATCAAAGAAAATAAAACACGCGATAATCTCATTAGATACTGAGAAAACATTTGACAAAATACAGCACCCCTTCATGTTAAAAGTCTTGGAAAGATCAGGAATCAAGACCCATACTTATACATAATAACAGCAATATATAGCAAACCAATAACTAACATCAAACTAAATGGAGAGGAACTTGAAGGAATCTCATTAAAATCAGGTACAAGACAGGCTACTCAATCTTTCCCTATCTATTCAATATAGTACTTGAAGTTCTAGCCATAGCAATTAGGAAACAAAGTGAGATGAAAGGGATACAAACTGGTGGTTCCTCAGAATATAGGAATTAGTTCTACCTTAACACCCAGCTAAACAACTATTGGGCATAGATGCAAAATATGCTCTAACATATAACCAGGATACATGCTGCACTATGTTTGTAGCAGCCATATTTATAATAGTCATTAGCTGGCAACAACCCAGATGTCCCTCAACAGAAGAATGGATATAGAAAATGTGGTATATTTACACAATGGAGTATTACTCAGGTATCAAAAACAATGGCTTCATGAAATTTACAGGCAAATGGATGGAAATAGATCATCCTGAGTGAGGTAATCCGGACATAAAGGAAAACACATGGAAAGTACTCACTGATAAGTGCATTTTAGCCCCAAAGCTCAGAAGTCCTACGATACAACCCACAAACCATATGGAGCTTAAGAAGGAGGAAGGCCAAAGTGTTGTGACTTCAATTCTACATAGGATGGGGAACAAAACACAGGAAGTAGAGGAAGAGAGGGACATGGTAGGGAGTGTGGAAGGGGAGAAAAAAATGATAGGGGCAGGACAGACATTGGAAGGGACAGGAGAGAAGTACAGAGGAACAGAAAATTGAATAGAAACATGTAGTAGTGGGACATGGGAACTGGGGGTAGCCACTAGAAAGTCCCAGACTCCAGAGAAGCAAGAGCCTCCCAGGACACAAAGGTGATGACTTTAACAGAAATACACAACAAAGGGGAAATAGAAGCTCTAAAGACCACCAGTAGATAGGCATGACCCTCAGTTGAGGGATGGGGCCACCTACCATCTCAAAATTTTTAACTCAGAAATTTTTCTTTCCAAAGGAAAAACAGGAACAAAAATAGAACAGAGACTGAAGAAAAGGCCATCCAGAGACCACCTCACCTAGGGATT
The DNA here is from genome assembly GCA_021653895.1 of Mastomys natalensis. Classification (NCBI taxonomy): domain Eukaryota; kingdom Metazoa; phylum Chordata; class Mammalia; order Rodentia; family Muridae; genus Mastomys; species Mastomys natalensis. The sequence goes on from JAJTUV010001348.1 coordinate 74,700, forward strand.
CATCCCATCTGCAAACATCAAACCTTGACACTATTGCTGATGCCAAGAAGTACTTGCTGACAGGAGCCTGGTATAGTTGTCCCTGAGAGGCTCTCCCAGCATTTGACCAATACAGATGCAGATACTCACAGCCAACCATCGAACTGAGCCCAGGGATCCCAACAGAAGAGCTAGGGGAAGAACTGAAGGAGCTGAAGGAGATTGTAACCTCATAGGAAGAGCAATATCTACTAACTGGACCACCCAGAGCTCCCAGACCACCAACCAGAGTATTTATGGAGGGATTCATGGCTCCAGATACATATATAGCAGAGGATGCCCTTATCTGACATCAAAGGGAGGGGAGGCCCTTGATCCTGTGGAGGTTTGATGCACCAGCATAGGGGGATGCTAGAGGGGTGAGACTGGAGTATGTGAGTGGGGGGAGGATCACCCTCATGGAGGCCAAGGGTTGGAGAGGAGAGATAGAAAGGGAAGGTTGTGGAGGGGTAACTGGAAAGGGGATGTCATTTGAAATGTAAACAAGTAAAATGATTAATAAAAAAGAAAAAAATAAATAACTAAAATAAAAGTTCTATTTATTTTATTTTATTTTATTTTATGCATATGAGTGTTTGATATTATGTATATATGTATGCTTAATGTATTCCTGGTGCCTTCAGACAACAGGGGACTCTGTTATAGCCTTCTGAACTGTGGTTACAGAAGGTTGTGAACCATACTGTGAGAACTGGGCATTTAACCTTGATCCTTTACTAGAAAAGAATGAGATCTTAGTTGCCAAGCCATTTCTCCAGACTAATTAACTTAATTTCTTAAATGGAAGGTAAGGTAGTATGCACCTTGTTCCAAAGAAAAGATTCCAGGAGTAGGTTTTCATCCTTGATTGATCTCACTGCACTGAAATTTCGAATGATCAAAGTAGTTTCACATAGGCTCAATAGACCTGAACATCATTTCTATAAACTGCAGGGTTCAGCAAGAAAGAGAATCTTGAAATGAGCCTGATATCAAGATTTATTTTTCTGATCCATCCCCAAAGGGGGAAAAAGTGAGTTAAAGGTATGTTTGAAGGTATTTGCCATAGGCAAGAGAAGTGTACAAAATTAGCAGAGTCCAGAAATACATAAAATATGCATGAGGAACCAATTGACTGATACTACTAATTTATACTTTTTAAATTTTCTCTTCTTGAATCCTAGTTATTATGCTTCATGGTTTCTTCAAAAGGAAACAGCCCATCCATCACTTCTTTCAGATACAGACTATTTACAAAGAGGAGAAAAAGCAAATGTATGTGCGGCATGAGCAAATTGAAAGTCTCACTCATGTGGCTTTCTTGAATTACTTTGACATCATTTGCACACTTCATCAAGGGATTTTAAAACTCATACACACATTGCTAAGTAACAGCATTTTCTCTTTACAGAATAAAGTGGGTGTGTTTACTAAAGGAGCAGATTATTACCCAAATGGATAAAGACTCAAAACCGGATATCACTGGTTGGTAGAACATGCTCATTCTAACCGCACTGTTCAATCCAATTTTCTCAAACGATATGAGGAGGAAACTTTACAGCTTGTAAAGGCTCTTCACTTTAATGAGATAGATGGAAGGCAGGAACTGACATTTAAAACTATCTCTCACTTTCAGATGTGCCATTAGAAAACAATGTTTCTATATTCACATACATCAATCATGCGAATCAAATACTCATCCAACTATCATCACAACAAACACACATCACAACACACACACACACAAACTGCATACATACACTCACAAATACCATGATGTACCAAAAATTGTGACTATTAGAAGAGCAATACAATATCTGAAACTTATCAAAACCCACAACACACTATAATCCAAAAGAAGCATACTTTAGCACTGAAATCCCTTCTTATTGTTAAAACTTCTAACATGTGAAAAATTAAGAGGATTGTATTTGAAATCACACGCTTAGCAGGAAATTTAAGCTTCAGGACGCTCTGGTGTATAAACCCAAACTCCTCCCTGAGGAATTGTATTCTAGAAAGGAATCTTCACCTGTCTATTTCATTTTTCTCAAAATATTTTTGCATGCCAAAACCATTATTTCCAAAACTTCAAATCGTTTTTAAACAATTTACTTTTACAATAAGCCCTGAATTTTTAAATCCTCAGTTGTCAGACTGTAAAAAGTGAAATGGAAAACTGCTAAAAAGTCACTTACAAATGTGTCAAATCAAATCCAAGTCTAGGCAAGGCTATAAATTTCCATGTGCACATCAACCCGTGCCTTAGAAAAAGCTTCTCAGCAGACATTCCTTTATGTTGAGACCTTTCGATTAGTTTCAATCAGAAATAGCCCCTCCCTTCCCCATGTTAGTTATCTAATCCAAGCAGTCAGAATAAGGCAGGGCCAAGAAGTGCAACAACCTTAGAGTTATAGAGTAATACTCTCTACCTGAACATAGATTCTCTCACAGCACCACCGAATATATTAATTGTCATTATGTTTTCAACAGAATGTGATGAGAAGTTGTTAATCTATAAGAACACTAATATAAACTCATTTACAGGAGATGACGAATGTCACAAATGTAGGAACTGAGGCAAAAGGGCGAAATTGGAACACACTCTCCTGCTTATCAAATATTTACTCATTTTTAACGTGCGAAAATTAAGTGTCCAATACTTTACATGGGGTATTAAAATGTCTATCCTTTCATCATAGGAAACGATAGTATAAATATCAGCTCAGAATTGAGCAGAAGATTCCTTGGAAAGATTAGATATAGATGCCAAAACATATGCCAGATGTTGAGATAGTCAATGTATTTGCAATATAACTGAACAGAGGAAATTGAGGTTTCCAGATTATTATTATTATTATTATTATTACTAAATCCTGTGTATTAGTTGACTGGACTAAGTGATATCTGGGTAACAGAAAAACATTATCTCTCAAGACATCTGTTTCTAGACTGTTTTTTTAGAAGATTCTGGGCAATTGAATCTGAGATTAAGCATATGAAACACTGGAGTAAACACTGAGAGTAAACATCATCTAATCTCTCGACAGGTTTCTTTATGAAAATCATGTGATCTATGACCAGGATGAAGTCTGCCAGTTAGCGCTGGGTCATAACTAGCTGTGGCCACTCAGTGGCTTCAATGAATGCTTCATATTCTTTATTTTTATTTGTGATTAAGCATTTTATTTTTGCATTTTGAAAGAATCAGAATAAAATATACACATCTAGAAAACGTAACTGTTAGTCACATTGTGTCTTCATTCAGCTGCCCCACTCTGGTACCCATATCCCTATGAGTCTTAATTCTGCTTCTAAATCCTACAATACAAGATGATATATTCTTGCATATATCATTTCTACTGTTTCAAACATTGTTGAAGTTTGAAGGGACAATTTCCCAACTTCTCCTTTTCCAGTTAATACTTAAAGTTGTTTTTACATGTGATTGATACACTGGAGCATTAATGAAGTATTCAAGAGTAAAAATTTATAATGTTTTTACATTTTTTTTCAGTATTTAGTTATATTATATATTTAGTAAACAGAAATGAAATTAAATGATTATATAAACATACCTAGCAATAGTTGTGGATTGATAGCTTGAGGAGTAATATATAGTTCATGTGCTCTTTTCGCCATAGTTATTGTTTCATGTCTTAACTACTTCTTATTTTTATGGTACCTTGTAGTGGGTATCTACATGCACATATCAACATTTTTTCTTAATTGTCTGTGGTTTCATCATTTTCATAGAATACTTTGCTGGTATATAGATAACCAGATAACAGTTAATGAATATTTCTAATGCTGACTTCTTTAAAACTGCATTAGTTTTCCATTTGCCTCACTCATTTGTCATGATTAAATGTGTCCATTTACAAAAACAAAATGCTAACTTCTTATCCTGAACAATACTAAAACAATAGTATTAGGGATTTTGGATGCTATAGTCAAGACTTAGTGTGAAATATTGCATCTTAAATTATTCATGACATCTTCAATATGATAGTTTGCAAGTATTTCATTATAATGTTGACACTCAATTTTAAAATACCAACCACTCCACCTACCTGGATTAGAGTCCAAATTTATTATGTTATTATGTTACTATTTTCTATTATCTTTGCCCTAAAATATTATCTCTGATATACTGTTGATTTTAGAATGCATACATCAATGTTTTAAACTTTCTTCATGCTTTATAGCATGTTAACATTTACATTAGAGAATGTATAGTTATAAAATGAAAATCTTAAAAATTTAATTACATTTAAAAAACCTTATATGTTCATAATTTTAATATATACATTTTAAAAATTATTTGAAGTATATATACTACAGATGACATATTAAATTTTACTTTGCAAAATATCTTTAAAAAAGTGAATGGATAAGTATTTCATTTGTTTTACTAATGAATATATCTTCAGTCACATTTTAAGTTCTAATGTAATTTTATTTAGTAATGTATTAGCAACTTCCCTAGTATAAAGAATTTCTGTGTCTGTGCATTTGTTTTCTGTATATAATAAATAATTTATTATAACCAATGTTCACATGTGAACATTGTGCTATGTATTATTACCAAATATATTGAATGTAAAAACATATGAATTTGTCACAAGGATCTGCCATGTCACTATTGTGTGTATTGACTTATTAGTCATCATCACTGATTTTTGTTCTTGAAGTCTGCAGGACTGAAAGGCAGGAAGAACAGCAGAAAGGAGTGCAGGTTAAGGACATATTACTTGTGAAATAGAATATAAATTTTTCTAGTTTTAACTCTTCCATAATTGTGTGTGTATCTGTGTGTTAGTGAGAAATATATGCATAAAATATAAGTGATAGTAAATGTGGAAAATCCAAAGTAAAGCTCCATGGCTTTGGAATTACTATTCTAGATGTTCATTAAGAAGTTTATTAAATAGACATTAGGTCTGACAAGTCCTTGTTTGAGTGAATATATTAATTTAGCTGTTACAAGATTTATATTTGCAAATACTCAACAATACACTAATTTTATGAAGAAGGAAGACACAGAGGAGATTAAGAAGGAGGAGAGGATAGGAAGACTCATTAGTGAAAGTAATTTGTAGTTCAAGAGCACAAAGTAAGATGCACAGTCAACAAAGTTGTTACATGTAGTTCTCTGATGAAAATCTCAGTGTCATATATCAAACATCAAGGAAAATGCAAGGAAGGAAATGTCATGATATTCAATTTTTACATAACTTTACATCTATGATTTTTTCTAATTAATTAAAGGTCATAAAATTGTAATCCTCCCAAAGGATATGCAATCTAAACAAGTACAATTATATTTCATAGTCCAGAGATTTCTTTTCCAAAGAAAGAAAGGAAATGATCAAGTCAGCAGTTTCATATTTTTTGAAATGAAGACAGACTAACTTTCTTCAAATTAAGAATATAAAAATAGACAATACCATAGAATGTTCTTGTCCACATAAATTATCACTATAATTTGGCTACACTAAAATAATAAGAAACAAAAATGTAATTTGTAATGGCTGTTATTAAACATTTCCAGGTAAATATTAAATGCCATTAGTGTTCTAGAATTCATTGGAATAAGAATCATGAACCATAATCTGCTTTTTCAGTCACTGTATATTATATAATCATGATGTGTAGGAACTACCAAAACCTGTGGTTTTCTTGAAAGAAAGTACAAATTGCAGTATTATTTTATTAAAAAAATACCCTAAGGTCCTGTCTTAAATGGGCCTAGATGCTTTCTTCTCTTTTACACACAGACACTGGTCTCAGGCCATGTCCCAAGTTACCAGCAGCCAAGGTCTAGAATAATTTTCTTGGAAAAGAGACACCTTGCCAAGAGTCCAGAACTACTGAGCTGTCAAGGCACAGATTAACTTCTGTGTTGATTATTTTCCAATATACCCACGATTTTCCCTCAAACCAAAGGAAGCTTATAAATGTGTACTTGGCTATTTGTTTCTCAATGTATGATAGATTCTACCCCAGTATCATGTGGTGTGTGTGTGTGTGTGTGTGTGTGTGTGTGTGTGTGTATGAGAGAGAGAGAGAAGAGAAAAGAGAGAGAAGAAGAGAGAGTCTTTGTGTCTGTCTTTGCTTTTGAGATATTTTACATATTTTTGATTTCATATTCCCAGTTAAGAAACAGAAAAAATTTACTGCAAACTCCCTAGCAGTGTGCTTTAATAACACATATAATTTTACACTTGATTCCATCACTGACCCCACTGATGTGTTCTCCATTTCTAAAACTGTATATTTTAAAATAAGCTCAAATGACATCTCATATTATGTCATCTCTTGTGATTGTCTTTCTGTTTTCCAGCCTGATTCCTCAGAAATTGAAGGAATTTTCTATACATTGCACAAAAGAATGGTTCATTTATTTATAATACAGTAAACTGATTTAGAGGGACGGAGCATGGTATTCTATAATCTACATGTAGTCCTTTGTTTAGTAATATAATTTATGAAGGACAACTCTGTTTTGTGTCTTTTGGGCCACATGAAAAACAAATAAACAAAAAACAGGTCTGCTATGAACACTTTGAATCTGGATTGGGCTTTATCACATTTACAAACATCTTTTGACCTGTACATTTTTTTTTTTTTGCAACCCCACACTCATTTGTGCATGTCGTCAGGAAGATGTAATCCACTGCATGAGAAGATATGCCTCTAAGAAAAGGAAACTCTTCAGTTGCTGAGTTTTATGAGTGGTTTAAGTATACGTAAGAAAACTGTTAGGCTATTGTTGAGATTACCTGCACCATTCTGCATTCTAGACACCATTTTTTTTTTTTTTTTTTTTTTTTTGCTGTTTTGCTGTGGGTTGTGGTGATATTTTTTTTCCTTTTTTAATTTTATTTTTTTTGCTTATTCACTTTATAACCCGTCCCAGTCACCCCCTCCCACAATCCTTCCCCATCTCTTGTTTTCTGAGTACACCCTCCTCCTGTATCCCCCACCCTGCCACTTTAAGGCTCTGAGAGGCTAGGTGCTTCCTCTCCCATTGAGGCCAGATGAGGCACCCAGCTAGAAGACCATACTCCATATACAGGCTGCATGTTTTGGGATAGCCCCCACTCCAGATGTTTGAGACCTACATGAAAACGAAGCTGCACATTTACAACATATGTGCAGGGAGGCCTAGGTCCAGCCCATGGAGGTAGATCTGTGTAGACTAGGTATGCTCCACGGTTGGTGATTCAGTCTCTGAGAGCTCCAAGGGTTCAGTGGTGATATTTAATTTGAGGTTTGCTTTTGTGGATGTTGTTTGAAAATTTAGATACATACTCATATCTTATTATGCTTATAATTTGCATTTCTCTTCGTGGACTATGGTGTTGAGTTTCCTTTCGTGTACTTGTAGTTCATTCGTCTGATTTGGGTTATGATCATTCTCTAATATTGTTATTTTTATGTCTTTTTTGCTTATGATTCAGTATTAAAAGATTTTGGACAGTTGGGATGGGAGTTATGTTTGACGAAGCTGCAAAAACTGGAGGATGAATAACTGTTTTAGTAAGTGGTTTAGACACAAATAGAAATCTACAGGGAAAGAAAACGGAATTTGGATCTCTAAGTGGCTAGGCATATATGTAAAATATAGAGCTATAAAACTCTTTAGGAAAGGAGAGCAAACTTCTTGTATCCAGCTCAATATCCCTGGTAAGAAAAAGAAAATGAAAGATAGGACATCCGAACATACTTTCCATCTACCTATGACAGGTAACACACTCTTGAACTTTGCAAAAATCTCTTAATACTGAACTATAAAAAGCAAACATGATGAACAATATTTTAAAATCATCCTAAGTCATAGACAGCCTACACAAACTATAAATACATGATAAGATTCTTGACACCGTGTGATCCATTAGAGAAACACAAATTAAAAGCCCAATTAGAAATGACTACATATCTAAATTCACGAAGAGCACCATTAAAATATCTGTTACTACCAATAGTTATAAAGTATTTGTTATATACCAATGATAGCAATGAAAAGGAAAAAAATATTAGCAAGGCTAAAGGTAAATGTAGTTCAAAATTACCTATCATGATTTGTAACAGATGAATCATTTATATATTAAGATATTCTTCAGTGTTAGTCTTACATCTTGAAAATATTGATTTGGACATGTTCTTGGAATGCAGATGTGGAGAAATCCTGCTAACATCTTTCCAACTACACAAAAAGACATATCCAGCTCATGCCTACTAGCTTTACAGCACTCTTACGTTTTTTCTTCAGTAGATCCATAAAACTCATAGATGCTTTTCTGATTACTTCTCTGTGGAGAAATCTGTAATTATTTCCTTTTCATCAAAATGGCTTTTATTAGTAAAAAAAAAAAAAAAAAAAAAAACTTTCTAAACTGAACATGACCATCCTAAGTATTAGACACACATTTTGTTTTACCCTGTTTATGCTTTGAAAGCTCTGGCTTTGGCTGCTAACATTTCATCATTTGCCTTATCATAGGCTTCTTTCTCCGGAGATTTTGTTGTACTTGCTTTGGCTCTCACATTCACACTATTGCAGTGTATACTTTTGTGGACCTGTTAATGCAAGAAAATGAAATTTCTCCATCTACAACATTACTTTTCATTTCCATGTCTGCCAAGACTATTATAAAATATTAGAGGTATTTTATATACGTAATTCAATTAGTGCATCATGAACTAATGAAATAAAACAATTAAAATAATAGACATGAAACATTTGGAAATAAAAATTGTAAAACTCTTAAATTTCGTATTATTCTAGAAATGTATTTAACTACAGAATAATTTAATATTCCATATAATTCCCCTACTTATAAATTTTAGTTAGTAGTATTTTCATATCTTCTGTAATTACCATGAATAATCAACACAATTGTCTTTGTATTTCCTAAGAAATTTCATGGCAAACAGTATAACCTAGTCTGACATCATATCCCTGCTCTTAAATTACTGTATCAGCAATTTATTACTACATAGTAAATTGCCTTACCTACGATGTTGAAATTGTATTTATTCTGGTAAGGTAGCTGTGAGTCCATTATATGGTTCTGTCTATCATGTGTAAACTCAAGTATATATCTGAGGTCTGTGTTTATTGTGTCATCACTTTAGACAGTGGTGTTTGATTGGACTTTGTTGTGTTTTCTTGCCTCTACTGGGTCTCCTTGGGAGATTGGAAAGGCACAAGATTACCCTCAAGCATCATTCAGTAGGCTGTTTTCACCTTGCACTGTAGCATTGTAATAAAACAAGGAAGTAGCCAGTAGCACACAGATCCTTTAATGAGTAAATAGCTGTGGAGTGTTTGCCAGATTAAGTCATGTGGCCAGTCCAGAACCAAGGATTGTAAAAGAAATAAATACTTCTCAATAGAAAGACCAAAACCCACCATATTAATGATGGAAGAGTGTATTACAAATATTTGTGCTATATAGATCTATAGGACAACATTTGTAAAAAGCTGTAAGGAAACTTGCTTTTCCAGAGATAAATAAATGAAAACACTCCTAGAGAGATAAGTTAACCCAGAAGATTTTGATGACCAGGAGGGAAACATTGAAAGAAGAAATTAACAGTTTTGTTTTCTAATTTTGCATGTCATATAGTACAAATTTGATTTATTATATCATAAGCTTCCCTTCTGGAAGCTCTCAAGAGGAAGATATTATATCCATTAGTTTTCAAATAAAAAGAAAACAAAAGAAAGCAATGAAGAGGCTTACCTTGTTTCTAAATACCATACTACTAACCAGTGATTAAACCACCATTCTAACATGCATCAAAAATTCATGTTCTTTAACTGACAATAAATGTCAGTGATAGTTGTTTGTATGGTTATTCAACTAATTGTTCAACAACACAAATAAACCTTGCAAGACAGCCATCTTACACATTACATCTTTCAAGAAACATCATTCGTCTATGGTAGAATATTGCTCTCTGTTTATTAGCATGGGCATGTTCGAATGCACTGTTTTTAGAAGAATAAAATCTCTGATTAATTAGAATTTCAATAGCAAGTAGAAAAGTCCATGTAAACAATAGTATTGTTTTTCAAGAATCATCCCAGAACCAATAGGAGCTAAGCATAATAACTTTGCTGTCGTGATTAAAGTGTCAAAACTCATTAACTTCACTGTAATTTACCCAAATAAAAAGCGAGGTTAGAAACTGAATAGTGGGAATACAGACTTTCATTTTAGTTTCATTAAACAATTCTTTAATAAAGTAGCACACAAAAAATATGTTTCATCAGGTAATTCTATCTACTAAAGGTGTATCTTTTCTGTGTGCGCCTCAGGAGGATACCGCAGCTGCAGAGAATCTCAGTTCCCCCTGCTCCCTCCTTTTATTCAGGAGGCAGAAACAAATCTTTCAAATGAACCCTTTAAATATGAAATGATCACCAGAGGCTAATTGAAACAACAGACAATTGAAGCAAATTATGCATTCTTCCCTTAGATAAGAGACTTAAATTATAAATCCTTCAAGACTAGGAAGTGTGAAATAAATTGAAATGCAATTAAGTGTCAGAATTAATGACATTTCCAGGTTATTTCATATATAATCACTCAAAGTGCATTGAGGCTTTGCAAACTGTTTTTCTTAATCAAACACACCTCAAGTTTTCCTTTAAAAAAAGAAAGAAAAATATAAAGCAGATTTTAAAATCATATTCTGGAGGTCCACGGGTACTGCATTTTCTTTGCCTTGCTTTTTTTCCTATGCCATGGATTTAAACTAGCATTGGGTTAGCAGTAAGCAGAATCTTGCTAAGTCATGTGGTGAACTAGTATGTTGGACAGCATGTCTCACATCAAAACAACAAGTCCATTCTATTTTCATTAATTAATATAGTGGAAATTTTGTGAAGCTGATAATCTCATTGATATCTTGCTGGAAACAGCAGTGCTGTTGATGAAGTCACTTCCAGGAATTTCAGTTCATCGGTTGCATTATTTCCATAGATTTTGAAATCTATGTGACCTTTTTGACTACTACCAAGACTGTGAGTAGAGGAGACAAGTTAATTAATTTAAGAGCTAGGGTCTCAGGCCAGAGATAAGACTCAGTTAGGAAATGGTTTGCCACACAAGTCTGAAGACTTAGGAAAGATCCCAGATAGCCCATGTAAGGAAGTTTAGTGTGATTACTTCCTGGAATGCTGGGGGTCTGTTGTTTATGCAAGATAAAAGTCATATGTTTTGGCTTCCAAGTTCCATGTTTTTATTCTGTAAAGAAGCTTGGTTGCCCCAGCTGCACAGTCATGCTTGATCACACATAGGTGGAAAGTACACAGGCAAGAAGTATGTCAGAATGTTTGCTTGCTCCTGATTGGACGAGGGTGTGAAGTACTTGTGGGTTTTGCCTTTATATCCCTGATTCTGGGAATTCTGGGTACGGATCTTCTGTTTGTCTGTCTTCTGTCTGTCTCTCTCCCCTCTCCCTCTCTCTCTCTCTCTCTCTCTCTCTCTCTCTTTCACACACACACACACACACACACACACACACACACCACACACAGAGAGAGAGAGAGAGAGAGAGAGAGAGAGAGAGAGAGAGAGAGAGAGAGAGAGAGAAACTTCAGTCTGGCTTAAGACTGAGTAAGGTACATGGTATATTTGTTTTCACCTTATCTAAAGAGTTACTGTCTTCCTACAATGTACATTGTACAAAAATAGAAGAAATAAATTTTTTTCTACCTCTTAAGAAACAGAACTAATACATGTCATAAAAAGTCAATATCCTGTTAAAATTTTGTATTTGTTTTATCAAGTTTTGACTTGGATGAAACATACTCTGTGACAAAAGAAATTTTAAGTATACATATGACAAAAAACTATGTTGAACAAATTAAACAATCAAAGGGGTTTAAGTGTCATCCATATTTGGGGTCTACAAATTATTACCATTACTTCAATAACAAAATACAAAAACAATACCAACCTATTAAACAATAAAAATTGAAATCATTATCTTGCAAATGATTTCTCAAGAGAAAAATTTTATCATGAGGTTTGTTTTTGTGTATTATAGCAAAAGATTGGATTTCTGATTCTAACTCAGTTTTAAATTATTTAAAAATCAAAGGGAGCAGGATCAGTTATGGGGGGAAACAGGAGAGAATCCCAGAGGGCCAGGAAAATGAACTAGAAATATGCAGCAGTGTGAGCTTGGAGGACAAGGCAATTTCTAGAAAGTTTCAGACACAGGGAGGTGACAGTTTTCCAGGACCCAATGAAGATGATCTTATCCAAAATGCCCAACAGTGGGGAGATGGAACCTAAAGAGACCACCTTCAGTATATAGACATTGTCCCGATTTGAGGCATGGAGCCACCCACTCATCTTCAAAATTCTTGACCCTGAATTGTTTCTGTTAAAGAAAATGCAGGGACAAAAATGAGAAGAAACTGGAGGAAAAGCCCTTCTGAGATACTCCATTTTGGGATTCATCCTATGTGCTTGCACCAAACCCAACACTATTGCTGATGCCATGTTTTGCTTGCAGGCAGGAGCAGCAGCTGACTGAGACAGATGCATATATTTACAACTAACCACTGGACTGAGGTCTAGGATTCCTATGGAAGAGTTAGGGGAAGGATTGAAGGAGCTGAAGGGGATGGTAACCCCATAGGAAGAATAACAGTGTCAAGTAATCTGGACCCCTCAAAACTACTAGAGGCTAAGCTACTAACCAAAGAGTATCAGTACACGGACTGATCCATGGCCCACGCTATGTATGTAGCAGAGGACGGCATTGTCTGGTCTCAGTGGGAAAGAGTGTGTTTAATCCTTTAGAAACTTAATGTCCCAGGGAAGGTGGATACGAGTGGGGTAAGGTGGGAGTGGGTGGGTGAGCACCCTCTCAGAAGCAAAGGGAATGGGGTGGGGTGAAGAACTAGTGGAAGGGAGGCAGCATTTGGAATGTAAATAAATAAAATAATTAATAAAAGAAATTTTTTTAAAAGGAAAAAAATCAAATGCTAGAAGGCAGTGTGTCATAAAAAGGAAGAGAGAGAGAGAGAGAGAGAGAGAGAGAGAGAGAGAGAGAGAGAGAGAGAGAGAGAGAACTTGCTTGTTTTTAGTCTAGAGACAAAGAATATAGATTCCAAGAACTAGACTTCTGAAATTCTGCAGTGTTTCCACTGTGGTATCAGGCAAAAATTCTTGTGCGATAACTTCATGTGAAGCAGTCTCCTGTCAGTCTATGGCAATCCCTCCAATGTGTGCCATAGTCAAACTGTGTCATTACCCAGGCATTGCCTCAATAAATGCACCTCAGAAGTCTGTTTCTGTGAACACTAGTCAAAATCTACACCTGTGTTTAGAAATATCAGTTCTTTGCTTGTTTGTTTATATTATAAAATCTTGGGTTGCATTTTTTCAGCATTTAACTATTCATTAAGTATCTGAGTGGAACTGTCTGACTGTTATATATTAAAGAACGTTTTTCCTTCATACATTTTAACATTGTCTAAAATGTCTTAGATTATACATACTAGAACAACAAAGAATGTGTATTATTCCAAGTCAGAAACTGAGGCCCTGCTGCAAATATTTGAAGAAAAAAGATGCTTCCTAATCATGTCAGTAGGTAGGAATAGTCATTCCATGATTTGTCCACCTCTGTATCTCTATATCTGTATCCTGTTGTACAGGATTCCTAAAATCTAGCTGTTCTGTGTTACTATGTCCAGCTTATAATTTATCAAATTACATAAAATTAAAAGAAAAATATATCTAACAATTGAGGCCATTATATTATGTCTTCAGCTAACTTTTTTTTTTTTTTTTTTGGTCAGGTTAGTTGACTATGTCAGTCTTCCTATGGGGTTCCTATCGCCTTCAGTGCCTTCAATCCTTTTCCTAACTCTTCCATAAAGATTCCTGACCTCTCTGTCCAATGTTTGGCCGTGGGTCTCTGCATATATTATGTCAACTGCTGAGTAGAGCCTCTCAGAGAACAGTTATGCTAGGCTCCTGTCCATTTCGTGCTGTTAATAATAATACAATTCTTTCATAATCTGTAACTGTTAATTTCTACTGCTAAGATTTTTCAAACTCATTTTTTTTCTTATTTTTGGCATCAACTCTTCCCATTGAACTGGCCTCCAATCTTCTCTTTATTTTCTTGTTATTGCTTCTACCTTACCCTGTAAACAACTCACAGTATTTACATTTGCTAGATATGTTGTTAGATATATAGAAACTACCGAAGGAAGGACAGATTTATTTTGGTTCATTGTTTTAGGAGAATCAATCCATAGTTATTTGTTCCATGTACTTGAGCAAGATATCATGATGAAGGACACTTTAAGAAGTCATCTGCTCATATCAAACAAGAAAAGTTGATACAGAGAGATAGGAAGTGTCTATTACTTCTGAGGATTTACCCTCACCTACTTTCCTTAGATAGGATCCAAATCTTACAGTTCCTAGACTGCAGCAGGAATAGTGGGGCCACCTCTATGTAAACACTGGGGACCACACAGACATAAAAGCATCTCCTGCAGGAGGACCTAATTGAGGACCTCTGAGAGACCAAGGATTGCTGGTGCAGACAATGCCAGTCAATCGGAACTGCTGTTTAGAAGAGACACTTTCTTGGGGCCAATGGAGCACAGGTGAAAGGTATTAAAGGAGTTTGCAGCAGTCTTAACATGAGCTTGTTGCTTACCTGCTCCTGGAGTCTGTGTCATTGACTCTGCCTCACGTCACCTCCAACACCCAAGGGCAGGTAGGGTCAAGCTGCAAGCAGTCCAGGGCACAGGCAGCAGTGGTTCCTTCCTAAATTATACCACCAGCTGGAGACTGAGTGTTCACATCTTGGATGTGTTGAGGACATATCAAATGTAGCCTGTAACAGTCCTGAATATTATGCAAATATTTCAAATTGGGTTCTAAGACAAAAACTTGATTTTCAAAGGGTCCTAACAAGTTTTAGTAAAACAATGCAGTTTGAGAGAGGAGAGGTTGGAAGCAGGGTAATTGGGATGTGGCTCCTTTTCTATGCAGAAAGTGTGGCATACAGAGAAGAGCTATACAAACAAAGTCAAACATGAGAAAAAACTTTTGTGTTCAGCCAACTGCTCAATGGGAAAAAAGGAAGAAGGAGCTCAAGAAATGCCCAGTATGTTCTTGCAAAATGTTGATGTCAGCAAAAATAAAACTGACGAAGCTCATAGGGAGATTTATCAACAACAGCATTTGCTAAAACAGTATTTTTGTTTACAGCTGCCTAACATAAGGATGGCATGAAGCAAGAGGATATTACTTATATCATTAACGCAGTAGCAAACCTCATATAAAAGTAGTTTAGAATTCATGAAAATAAATTAGCCCCTTAGCTTGCCAAAGCGAAGTCATATTACATTCTCGTGATTATTAGTAGATGCAATGCTTTTTATCTGTGAAAAAGCTAATGGTCATAAATTTCCTTCTTATTAGGAAGGTAAGCATTTCCAAGATGAATGAGTTCACAGTTTTAAGCATGAAGTTTGAACAGAACATAAATAATAGTTTTGCTAATATATCACTTTTCCCACCTCAAACATTATTGCTTTTAATCATACCTAGTTTGCCTCTAGTTTTGTATTGAAATGCATTTTTGACTAAGAGCCATGATTATAGATGAAATTTTTCCTCACATGTATGAATTTCTTCTTATTCCTCTATATCATCAATGCCTTGAACATACCAGACATTGAATAAATGTCCTCAAGTTAAATTTATGTTAGATGGAGTTAAGTCTGTATATTTTCCTTGAAAGGATTGAATTCAGGAAAGAGTGGCTATATCCATCAAAAGAACTAAACAGTAATAGTGAAAACCTGAAAATTTGCTCTCTACAAGTATTACACTGTGATTGTCCATTTCTCAGTTATATACCAACAACTCGTGTTCAAATGCCTTGAGACTTGTTTCTAAAACGAGTTATTTATTTCTCAACAAAACTTCCTTTTATTTCTGGTACAATAGCAGAGATTTCCAGCAGGTTATGAATGTAAGAACACCAGGAAAATCAAGTTTTGAACCGTCTTGTCATCTGGACAGTTAAGACTGAGCTGACAGAATCATGTCCCTACTGAGAAATGTCTCTGTTGCTTCTGGCCATAATTGCTTCATATCAGGTCACAGTAAGGTCAATGGCAGGAAAGAAGGGATATAGATCTTGTGGTCATTTGGGTCCATAATACTTATTTTCCCAACTCTGTGTCATCGTCTTCCTCATCTACACTGAAGGTGCATCAATATCTGTTTGCTGGTTCTTTCTTGGGGAAAACTAGAGAATGTGTAAACAGTAATTGGCCATGAAACTATTACCTGTCACATTAAACATGCCTGGCACACATAAACATTCTCTTCCCTTTGCATCCAGAGATAGTAAGATAGTAATAATATAATAGAATGACATCCAGGCTGGCCATGCTTACAGCCACATGGTTGCAATTAGCATTTTGTCCACCACGTAACCACATCACATATCTTAGGACATAAAAGACATCAAGAGTATCAGGCCTTGTGTGACAATTATTGATCGCTTATGAATAACATAGTGTAAAAGAGGCTAGATAAGTTAATAGATTTTAAGAAGCTCCATGTATTGTTCTGAAGGTTCAGCCCATCATTATATAGCTCAGTATATAAACTGATCGTGGGGTTCCCAACAGAGAAGATAGAGTGAAGACTGAAGGAGTAGAAAGGGTACAGGACCCCATGAGGAGAGCAACAATACCAACCAACCAGAGCCCCCAGGGTCTAAACCACCAGCCTGAGAGCCCTTAGGGAGGGAGATTCTTGGTCCAATGAAGCTGGACATCGTGGGGGGGGTATTCAAGGGTGGGGAGGTGAGGTATGGGGGAGGGTGGGTGTGGGTACACCATCATAGAGGCAGGAGGAGGGGGAAGGGATAGTGAGTTCCTGGGAGGGAGGGGGAAAGGGGGTAAGGGGAAAACACCTGAAATATAAATAAAAGTTCCAATAAAAAAAAGTATTCCATAATTTGGGTTGTGACGCTTTATATTCTTGCTTTAAATATACTTCTGCCTATGTGACCCCTATAAACTGTACTTTGCCAACCCTGAATCCAACTGCCTCTTTCTCTGGTTTCATGGTAATTGCCAACTGTTTATCTTGTACCAATTATCTACCCATTCATTATCTCTGCTTCTATTTAGTCATGTAATCTCACCTGTAATAATGTGGTAATTTTTTGAACATGAGACTGAGACACCTATGGCTCATATCATTATCTTTAAACATACACCTTCAATCTGATGTGGGCCTCACAGAGGAATCTACACTTAGTTTTTCTTCTGCTTAGTTTTATACATCCCTTCTAGTTCAGAAATCATCGATCTACCTTCATCTTATAGGGAGTCACTATGAGTAATGTATTTGAATTCCATGTCTCTGTAGTTCATAAGGGGAATTGGCACAACTCTCTTCTTCATCCCTTAACTCTGTGAAGTCACATGACCTACAATTCATCCAAAAGTCATGCGTTATAAAACTTTTAAATAGCCAGTATCGTATCACATGCTTTATAAACAAATATTTCCCTAGTAACTTAAAGCAATATTGGTAGATATCAAAAATCAGAATTTCTTCCAGTTTGTATCAACTTAGCTGATCTGCACTTGAAGATGTAAAATTGGATTTTTTTTTTCCCAATAGGAAATGTTCATTGTAAGCCTCCCTAGTACTAACATTTTGGGCACTGAAAAAAACCACTACTACTCAAGTTTACCGGATTAGAAGGATTGCTTGTGGTCACTTGGGTTGCCCTTCCCTTCCTCTAAATAGTTTAACTCTTTTCATGTTTCAGGTAATTGACCTCTAGGCTTCCAAGGGAGCACACTTCTCAGACTGAACCTTGCATCTATCAACAGTTTTATACCAGCCATGGCTTGAGTCCTTGGCTTCCTTGTATGGCCACAATCCACTAGAAACACTAAAGAGCTGTGGGTCACTTCTTCAACTTGAGAGGTGAATGCAGGTTTTATAGAGGTGAGAGCTCCCATGACTGAATAGATTGTTTTGAAGAAAGTTACTACAGTAGTGCTTTTTTCAAAATATGGGAATTTGTAAATCTGCCATTATAACCTTCATTAAAAGACAAGAGAGATCCATGGATTTCAGAACTTCAGTCCCCCCAAAATTTGAATTTCCTCAACTTCACAATCAATAGTTTTTTTGTGCACCAACATCGTGTAATTAAATCTAGAGACTTGTACATAGTCTTCCCATTCCAAATGGGTCCTTATTTTTCCTCCAATAGTCGTGTTTATGATAAGAAAGGTTAGGAATATGTTACTTTCTACAGCACATCAGTCATTATATGTGCTCTGGGAGTCTGGCAGCACTATGATCACTACGCATTTAATATTACCATCATATTTAAAGGCTCATAGGACTGCATTCATGATTCCCAGTTTCAAATGAAAAATTGAAAATATTTCCTATTAAGGCAGGGAGAGTAGGCTTCTCCAGGGATTAGCCCCAGAGGTTATCTAATACAACAAACGGCTGGCCCTAAACATAAATACATATAAACAATTTCAAATGTATTTTTTTAGACTTTGTGTTTTTGTGTTTGTATTGCTCTTGTGCACACACACACACACTTCTCTAGCAATCTTCTATTCTATCTATCTATCTATCTATCTATCTATCTATCTATATCTTTGTATGCACCAATAATAATTAAAGACTTTATTCATATGAGAAGGAATGGGGATACATATATATATGGAGAGAGATTTTAGGGAATTGGCTCATACAACTGTGATCTCTGGAAGGTGTGCACAGCAAGGCAGCAGGTTGGAATTTATATGGAGAGCTGATGTCATGTTCTCAACATGGTACATGGAAAGGGAAACCTGGAAGGGTAAAGATTATATAAATATGGTGCTTTTTTGTGAAATGCTCAAAATATAAAATGTGTGTAAAAGTAAATAAAAGGATGATTGAAAAAGAAAAAAATCTGTCCTATATCTTGGACCAACTTTTTAGAAATTCTCCCAGGGCATGAGTGAATATCATAGGTCTTTCTAGAGCGAAGTACAAATATGAAATGTCACAGCCTCTTTTTCTTTGGAGGAATATGAACATTTGAACATTTAATCTTTAATTTTTCACAGATCATAGCTGGCTCAGGGGCTTTTGAATTCTTTTCAAGCACTAGACAAAAGGAAAAAAATTCGTCATGTACAGGGAATTGATGTTTGCTCAGGCCAGCTGATGAACTCTGGTAAGAATTCAATACAGAAACTCCAGTGATCAGTGTTGCTAAGACCAGCTGATGCTCTCTCAAGAGAAGATATCACAGGTACTCCAGTGTTCACTCTTGCTCAGACAAGATGATGAACTGCGAAGAAGGGGGCTGATGTTCCACTGACCTCTTCCTTCAAGCGAAGACTTGGTAGTGAATCACCAAACACTTGATCAAATGCCTTTGAATTTTCTTTCACCATTGCTCAGTACTTTCTTGGCTTTCTTAGACCTCTAACGCCAGAGCAGCTGTTCCTTCCTTTATTCCCTGTCCTAGGAGCTAATTAGTAAATTAATAAAATGCAACTAACTATGTGTATCACAAAGCTGCCGCTCCTAGTTCAACTGTCTGCCTGTGAAAACTTGTTCTGCTTACCTCATCCTTTCAATTAGGTCAAGCATAGGCAATAAGAATTCTGTACACCTAGAGGAATTTAAGAAGAGAAAAGGGGCAATGGATTGAGAATTTAAAACATCAGAAGGCCATGTGATTCAAATTTCATGTCTTTTCGTTCTTTTAGCTATGATTAATTTACTCAAGTGTTTATTGTAATAAACAATTTCAAATGTATTTTTAGACTTTGTGTTTTGTGTTTGTATTGCTCTTGTGCACACACAACACACACACACACACACACACTTCTCTATCTATCTATCTATCTATCTATCTATCTATCTATCTATCTATCTATCTATATCTATCTTTGTATGCACCAATAATAATTAAAGACTTTATTCATATGAGAAGTAATGGGGAGATGTATATATATGGAGAGAGATTTTAGGGAATGGCTCATACAACTGTGATCTCTGGAAGGTGTGCAAAGCAAGGCAGCAGGTTGGAATTTATATGGAGAGCTGATGTCATGTTCTCAACATCAAATCAAATGTAGCCTAGAAACAAGTTTCTTCTTTTTTCTCCCCAGGGTTTCCCCCTACCCAAGTACATCAAGTCTTTGGAGTGTTAGGCACATCCTCTCCCAGTAAGACCAGACAAGGTAGCCCAGTTGGGGAACAGATTCAACTAATAGGCAACAGCTTTAAGGACAGCCCCCCACCTCACCGCACATTCTAGTTGTTAGGGCACCCACATGGAGACTGAGCTGCAGATCTGTCCACATGTGCCAGGGTCCTTGTTCCATGCAGTGTACTCTCTTTTGTTGCTGCCTCATTCCCTGAGAGCACCCAAGGATCTTGGTTAGTTGATTCTCTTGGTCTTTCTTTGGAGATTTTATCCCCTTCAGGGCCTTTTATCCTTTCCCCAACTCTCCCATAAGAGTCCCCAAGCTCTGTCCAGTGTTTGGCTGTGCTTATCTGTCAGCTGCTACGTGGAGCCTCTCAGAGGACAATTATGCTAGGATTCATCTCCAGCACAGCATAATTATGGGGTTTATTAATATTGTCATATGATTGGTGCTTGCCCATGGGATTGGTCTCAAGTTGGACTGGTTATTGGTTTGATCAGTTTCATTTCTACTCCATCCTTGTGAACATAATGATTTTTCAATAAAAGAGAAAAAAAGATGACACATGGAATGGTCATGCCTATGGCATCCTGACCTTATGTTAGTTGCATCTTGTCTGTAACTTCTTTTTGTCATGGTTTGCATAAATTTTGCTTGGACATTATTAATCCTGCTCTAGCCAACTGCTCTCTATGGTTTCAATGCCAAACACCTAGACTATAGAGTCTACATATATTCATTATCAGTTACTGTCATGAATGTCTGTAGGTTGTGTCAAGTATGTAGTAGAGATTTTTTGATGGATATATATTCATTGAACTTATATTTAATAAAGTTCATGTATGTATTCAAAGAAAATACCTTCTTATTTACATCTAGAATAATACTTGAAGAAACCATAGGAACCATAGTCTATTAGATTGACCCACAAAAAATTATCACAAAATAGATACCTAGATGTTAGGTAACATTATTTTAGAATAACTTTACATTTATTAAAGAAAATTATACAGTAAAAAATGCCTACAGTGATCAAATTTTTCTCTACTACTGGATAAACACTGAATTTTGTGTCTCAATTATCAAATACTAATGTCACTCTTTATTCAGTGGGGTTTAGACATTTTTTTTAACCTGGATAATATTAGCCACACTCATTTCGTGATCTAGAATGTCAGATAGAATCAGCATTATTACATTTTTGTCATGCCTCCTTTAAATTCCTTTCATTGTAACAGTTTTTCACATGATTATCTACTTTTTTGTAATCTTAACAGGCTTACAAAATATTTGTCAAGTTTTCTTTTAATGTTTTTAATTATACTTGAATTATATCCCTTTTAGCCTCCTTTTCCTCTCTCTGGCTAATCCCATGTGCCCTTCCTCAAACTGTCCCCATGTCCCTACCTCTCATGTTTCAGGAAATAATTTCTTGGAATTCATTGTATGGATTTTTTTCTGCTATGATTTCAACATAGCAAAAAAAAATTGCAAATTCTTACACTGTAAGAATTAACAATATCAAGCAAGTTAAATGTTTCAGTGAATAGGAGTTTTGAAAGCTTATGTATGTTAACACAATGGTTTTCTTGAAAACTTTCTCTCCTTTCTATATGATGGCATGCCATTATTTCCATTTTCTGTTAATCAAAATGTATATATTCATG
This sequence comes from Mastomys natalensis, assembly GCA_021653895.1. Classification (NCBI taxonomy): domain Eukaryota; kingdom Metazoa; phylum Chordata; class Mammalia; order Rodentia; family Muridae; genus Mastomys; species Mastomys natalensis. The sequence goes on from JAJTUV010001348.1 coordinate 96,657, forward strand.
TACTCACACATATGTGTATTTAAACAGATGTTGACTATCAACATCAATGTTTGCATTTATGGCATAGATCTTCAAAAATTACAGAAAAATCACCATTTATGTACTGCCTAGGGGTTTTGCAGTTGGTTAGATATAGCAGACTCCACTCTCTGTACTTTGATTCAGTGTGTCTTCATATACTTGCTCACAAAGGATATGGACAGATATTTTGATAATTTCTAGTTCAACAGCTTTAAATACAACATTTAATCATATTCAAAATGTGTAGGTTCAGTGAGTGAAGAAAAACATCCATCCATGTGTGCAAGTAACATTTGCATTTCTTTTGCTAAGACATGTCATAATTTTTCAGCTGGTTGCTGATGTGCTTCTACTTCATGTATTAAAGGGATTTTTACTATAAATAGTCTCTGATTTGTCAAATGCATTGTGTTGTAAAATGTTTTTAAATATTTGATAATTTATTTCTATATTCAAGTTCAAATTCTTTTATAAATTCTACATGTCACAAAATGCTGAATATCATTCTAAACTTTTTTTCTTGTGACTTTACAATATTTCTCATAGTTAAAACCATTCAGACCAAAATTCATATTGCACCATAGAGTGAGTAGGACATGACTTCCACCAGAGTTGGCTACATAAACTGACTGAGTCTCATTTCTAAGACTAATATCCACTATTAATGCCATATTTTCATTCCAAATACTTTTATGGTATTAAAAATAGTTTTAATAACTATAAGCATGTATCTTCTTATCCCACAAAGTTTTAAACTTTTCAAATTGCTTCAGTATCTTTTTTCAGATTCTCCTTTTGAATTAGATTGAATAGTGTAAAACCATCGTATTTGAAAGTGAAGTATTAAATGTCCAGACAAACCAGAAAATTAAAGATTTATATGAATAAGTCTTTACACTGAAAATAATTAACTTTCATTTTATGTAACTGTTTTAAAGTACTTATCAGGTCTTTAATATAGATGACATAAATGAAATCTCTTCTATGAAAATCATCAAAAAATTATCAAGTCCTATAGGAAATGTATCACCCACATAGATAAATGACTGTTCTAATTATAATGTTTGGCATAGAGTCTCATAGACTACTCTTTCTCTTTGAATCTCTCAAATGTTTAAAATTGTGCCTTGCTGTTCCACTCCCCTTTGATATGTATGACACTTTCTATAACCCCGCTTCTCATTATATACCCATCTGAAGAATGCCTGCTTACCTTTAAAGGACCATATCATGCTAATATCTTTTGTTGGTCTCCCCTAAGTCTTTTGTTGGTCTTTCCTAAAGCAATTTTTGGGTCATTAGAGACTTGGGCATGGCTCCTATTTTTAACATTTTCATATGTATTTATTTGCTTTTAAGTCCATTTTAATTCATTTCAAGCTGCAAAATGGTGAATTATTCCTAACAAAACCAAACAATGATTTAAATGATTTTTTTTTATTTTAAATGATGTTGTCTTGCAATCTTTATGAAAACCATTTCTGAAATAATTTCATTTTGGTGGATATCCTGAAATAAATTTTAGAGTGTTAAACATTTTCCTGTGTTTTGTAGCATTTCAAATTAAAAAGAGTATAGCTATTTTTAAAACAAGCCCCCTACTGACTACTAACACCTGTTACACATTTAGAAACTTCTCCTGCATTAAACAAAAATCACTGTTATACACTATCCACCATGGGGACTATTGATTTGAACATTTAAGTACATTCCCTTATCATGGAAATAACAGGTTCACTTAGCACAGTTAAAAATCAAAGCTAGAATGTCACAGGTGCTGCCGTAAACCCGAATAAACAGAAAATGATTTGTAACTGTTGGGGGTGGGTGATAAAATCAAATAACTGTGAAATCCATTTGCTTATTCTGAATGCAAGAGCATTTCTGGTGTTTTAGGTTACAAGCCAATAGATTTCCCTCCCATGGAAACAAGAATCTGATCAAGGATAAAGTATCAAATAGCATATTTTTCAAATTTAGATTACATAACTTTCTTAAACAGTACACGCAACGACTTGTTTATTATATTCTCCAGATATATTCAGAGGAGTAGTAGGTTGCCAACAACAGACTTTTTTCTGAATCATTTCATTTTTAATATGAAAATATGAATACTTTAGCTGAAACCTGAAGGAACAGAATTTCAAAGGCGAGTCTGTCATTAAACCTTTCACCATTTAGACGTTATGTTGAAAGTTGGGAATTTAGAACACTGAAGATGCCCATCAACACACAATTGGTGAAATAGCTGGATATGATTTTATGATCACAATTGGCTTTGATGTGGCATATTTATTGCTCCAGATATAATAGATATTAGCATTTGTTTGAGACTATTCACAATCAGATCATTTCTGGAATAAAACCTACTTCCAGTAACAAAATTTTATATATATATATATATATATATATATATATATATATATATATGTATATATTCTATTATCATCTATCTATCATCTATCTATCTATCCATCTAACATCTATCTACCTCTATATAACTTACTATTATAGTATCTATATCATATTTTATATTACATAAAACTCACAGCATTTATTTTGCCTCAACATCCTTATTTTGTTCCTAACAGGATGTAGAAATTTAAGTTTCAAAACAATCCTGTCACAATATCTCCAATGAATCAATATGAATACCAGATTTTTATAGTCCTACCAAAGCCACATTTTCATATTTCAGTACCTGTTCAATATCTGCTAGTATTTGTTTGTACGATGAAGAAATAAAGCAAAGTTCTTAAGGTCATACAGAAAGTTACAGGCTCCTGAGATTCAGTTCAGAGATTTGAGTAACAGAAAACATATTTGTTTATTTTATTTTGTTTTATTTTGTTGAAGACTGAGGTTTCTCTGTGTAGCTTTGGCCATCCTGGAACAGGGTCTGAAAAACAGACTGACTTCAGATTCAAAGAGATCTGCATGCCTCTGCCTCCTGAGTGCTAGGATTAAAGGACTTTACAATCACCACAGGGTTGAAACTGCATTCTTCCCAAGAAATTATCCCATATTATGAAGTCAGTTCCAATGGACATCATAAAAGAAAGGGATCTATAGGGAAAGAGATTGTTCTCTTCACAATAATATTTACCTATTTTTTCACTGTTATTATGTACATGGAGTTGGCAAAATGATCATTGGACATTCAGATAATTAAGGAAATATTTCTTTCATAGCTAATTTTGTTAATTTATACAGGTTTATTAAGATGATTAGTCATAGAAGAAAAGAAGAAATACTAAACACATATGAGTAAACAAGGGTTGAAAACTCCCAGTCAAACACAATTATCAGAATTAAATCTGTTAATTTGGTTATTGGAAAATATTTAGCTTGTAAGATTCCGGCTTGTGTATTACAAGGAATTATGTGGATGGACCTTCTGAGCCTTAGCTAATATTACAAATATAAAGTCTTTCCTTTCTTGGGTACTACAAAGAAAGAGACTAGACAGACATTACACATGGGAAATATAAGGGAAGAAATGAGAAGGCACATATGCCCAATATCAGCCCCAGGCTTTCCTCAAGATAGACTGGACCTCATGTTCTTAGGAGAAATACTAGTATTCAATCAATAATCATTTATAGTTTAAGATAAGGAATATAATTTTGAAACAATACGATTTTAAATATTCATTAGATGAAGTTGAGCTATTTTCTGTTGCTTTACCATCCTGCTATGAACAAGCAGATACCTAAAAAGGTAAGCTACCTTATCTTATCCACCACAGAAGGTCCTAAATCTTTCAAATATCACAAGAGTCTCACAAAATGACCGATACTGTGTGCATCACAGTAAGAGAGCCTTCTAAAAGGACAATCTTTAACTTTCTTTTTAAAAGGAGTTCAATTATTCTTGAATAACACCTTCAAAAGCTAAGAAGAAATTAAATATGTATTTTAGCTTTGGGTAAAAGTTTAGGATTTTAGTGCAAGTACAGAATATGTATGATTCTGTGCATTGCCATAATATCAGTCTGCTCCTGTCCAGTTTAGGCCATGTTGAAAATGTGATTAGTTATAGCTCAAAGTGACTTTATTTCTTTTCCCCTTTAGAATCTCTATAAAATGGTCCTTTTATTCAGCAGATATCATTTTATACTCTGTGTTTTAGCTCAAGAAAAATAAAAGGCTTATCTATCATTACAGCTTTGGTATTGAGTAGATGAAAGGCTAACTGTATCTGATTTTACCACATGTATCATTAAAATATTTGCCAGTTACAGAGAATTTTCCAGCAATTCCCTAACAATGGCTCACATGTTGTAGCTATATGCTGAAGCTGCTCGCAGCTGGGCCAGCAAGAGTAATGCACAGACACAGGCATTGCGCACCAGGAATTGCATCACCCACAGCTGAAGGGCAGCTGCTTCCTTGATGAGACACAGACAGCTCTGACTTCACAGAAAGAGTAATGTAGTAGGCAGGATTATTGCAAGAGCACGTTTAGGGTAAATTTGAGTAATGGAATGATTCTATTTTATTGAGACTTATTTATTTTTATTTTATGTGTCTCTGTGTAGGTCCCCTAGAACTGGAGGAACAGATAACCATGAGCCATCATGCCATCACTGAAAACCAAATCCAAATATTCTGCAAGATCAATAATTGCTCTTAACTAATGAATTATTTCTCAACACACACACACACACACCCTTCTGCACATATATATTTAAAGACACATGATGGCTTAATTTCCATTCTGTTTCTGTGATGACACACTATGATGAAGGCAACTCTTAAAAAAACAAAGGATTTACCTGGTTGGAGGCAGGGGGGCTTGCTTACAGAGTTTTAGAGTGTTAGTCCCTTATATTCTTGTCAGAGAGAATTCTGGCAGTTGGTCCAGTATCAGGTGAAAGAATAGCTGAGGGCTTTGCATCCTGATCAAGAGGCTGCAAGCCAAGGGTGAGGGTAGGAAAGGATGGAGGGAAGGAGGAAGAAGGAAAGAAAGAGACAGAGACAAAAGCTGGCATGGGCTTTTGAAATCCCAGAGCCCATCCCTACTGACAAATCCTACTCCAACAAGGTCTTACCTCTTAATTCTTCACAAACATATCTTCAAACTAAGAACCAATCACTCAAGCATAAAGATGGTTAGAGACCACTTCATTAACTAATTTTGAAAGAATCCCTGATACCAGTTTAAAGCAAATTCATAAATTTCCTGACACCGTGTTGAGGAAAACTTTTGAGCTACCCAGATAACCCATGAAAAAGTTCAAAATGAGTTCAGATAGAGAACACAATATTTTTCATTTACTAATCATAAGCTAGTCTTTTTGATTCTTAATCCATCATATCAACATTATTTTAAAATTTTCATAGGTTTTTTTTTTTCAGTACCATGGAAAACTTGTAAAAAATTTCAATATACAGTGGAATACTTTGATAAATATTGACTGTTGTAAAAGAGTCACCACAGACAAACTTCTTTGTTAGCATCAGCTCTTCAAGGTGTCATTTATGTGTGGAGAACATTTAAGATGAACCTTTAGAGTGAGGCATGGCATACCCTCCTGGAATCCCCACACTCTAGAGGCATCAGTAGAAGGATTACATGAGTTTGAGGTCACATTAACTTGTTGATCGTGAGTTCGAGACTAGCATGGACTAATGTGTGAGATCCTGTTCAAAATAGAAAATGATTAAAACAAAAAGATTTACCGTCTCATCAATTTTATTATTTAAAAAATATCATTAAATATAGCCATTATTTTTCATAATAGACATCCAGCAAGTATTCCTCCTGATGAAATTCCTGGCCTTGGACCAGCGTGTCTCCATTTGCTTCCCATGGCCCTCATTCCTGATTATACTCTACTTTCTGCTTCAATAAGTTTGAAAATTTACACTCAAAATATAAGGAATACTAAGTACATTTATCTACTTACATCTTATTCCATTTAGCATAATCTCTCATCATATACAATATCAAAAATTATAGAACTATCATATTCTTAAATATTGTTTCATTGTGGATGTATGTTGGGCTGTGGTGTGAGCATGAGCATGGGTCCTGTGGGTTGAGTTGTGTCCCATCTCTGCCGCACCTCAGGAAGCCAGAGGAGTCGGAGTTTGAGTGTGTTCCCTCCACACTGCATTAGGCAGAGGTTGGGCTGTGGGAAGATGCAGGGCTTTGATGGGGTGGGAGTGTGAGAGAACTCAATCTAAGGTCCCGGGGGGAGCCCAAGCCCTTGAGTTGGGGGTCCCTGGGTCAGAATGCAGCAGGGAATCAATTGGTCTCAGCCCTTGGTCACAGCAACTCTCGATGGCTGTATTTTGGCTGGCTCATGGTTCGGTTTGCTCGCTTGAGTTGGTGGCCTCCATGGCTGGAAACATAGAGAGGTCATCTTCCAGAGGTTAGAAGGTGGCTCAGTAGTTGAAGACTTTCTCCACAGTTCCCCACAGCAGGCCCAAAGAAGAGAGGTAGTCCATGGCCTTAAAATGTTTATTGTCATGGCAGAAAATGGATGAAGCTATACCCCCTGTTCTCAGGGTGGGCCTGAGGTTAAATACCTTTTGGGAGGAGGAAGGTCTGGAAAGGAGTGCTTAATTGGCTACACCCTCTGGCCTTTAAGTATCTCATGAATATGGAGATGTCTTGAGGCTCTGTGGCCTGTGTCAAGCTCTCTAACTGTGCTACATCACCAATGGCCACAAACCTCTCTGTGGAAGAGGCTGTAGCTGTGTGAAAGGAACCAGGGGCCCAGGAGCAAGACCAAACTCCTCCCATCTCTGGAGGGTCTCCAGGGTTCATGGCCTACTCAATCAGGTACCCAGCTGCCTCTCACAGCCCACCACCCCACAAGTGTATGTATGTATTCCTTTTCCATATTTTCTTTGATAAACATTCCATTTACTTGTATACCTTGGTGAGTAATGGTGTAATATGCATTATACTAAAGATTTCTTTATCATTTAAATGGGAAATGTGTCCCCATGTATGCTTGAAGACTTGGTGGCCAAATGGTGGCCTTTGAATGTGAAGACTTGCTAGAGGAAAAAAGTCACTGAGTATGGATCTTGAGTTATCATAACCTAGTCTCAGTTCCTGATAAACTATTTACTTCTTAACCATCTTTACAATGTGGCCAGCTTCTTCCTCCTTTCATTATGGAATGTATCATCTTGAACTGCAAGGTAAAGTCAATGCCTGTTTTTAAATAGGATTTTTGTCTAGTTTTTATCACAACAAAGAAAAAGTAAATTATACATATTGTGATTTCATTATTCAGGTATATACCCAGGAGAATTGCTGAGTCATGTGACCTACCTGCTGTCTACTTTTATATGAGTGCATATTCCATTTTCTTTGTATATTTTCCAACATTTATCTTGATCTCTTGTCATCCTGAAATAAATACAGTGAATGATATCTCCTGTGACATTCATTTTCATATTTATGGTTAATCATAAGATCTGATGCACTATGCTCTCCAGGGATTCATAAAGCAGAAGCTTGAGTCCTCAGTATAGAGTTGTCAAGTCATTGAGGGTGCCTACTTCAGAAGAATTTAGGGTAATTCCTGTGAGTGTCTGGCTCATTAGCATAAGGAAACAAAATGCATGCCTTCCCTGTCTCTGTGGCTTCTTGACTTGTTATGTGATATCCTTCTTCAAGAAGGTGGTGGGAACAATGGAATACTGCCAAAAGGATGACATTATGGAATAGTCTACACTTAGACACTCAATATCCAAACTCTAACTCCAGCCAAGCTATATTTCTAAAGAAGTAAACAGTTACAGACTATATCTTAAGTTACAAAGAAAGACTAAGATAATTGGAGATGAATTTTTTCCTATTGCTCTTGGTTGTCATTTTAGAAATGCCTATGTTTAATTGGGTTATGTCCTTACTATTAAATTCCTTAAATTCTTGATATATTTTGAATGTTAACCTACTAGTTGTATGTTGCTAAATGTTTTATTGGACTCTAGGAACACTTTGTTCTTACTTTCACTGTGTCATTATCATTTAGATTTCATGTGAAATTTGTTTATCAACTTGACTTATTTTTTTGGTTGTGCTGTAGAAGACATATTCAGAATTATATCTTTTTCTAAAATCAAAGTGAAAACCACAATTCCTTCTTCTTCAAGTAATTTTATGTTATCATGACAAAAAATTAAAAATTTTTGTCAGATATGGCTGTATGTGACTTTAATCTTCTAGAGGTGGAGATAAGTAGATCTCATGTGTTCTAAGCCAGCATGGTCTATATAGAGAAGAGTAATCCAAGCAGGCTTACATAGTTACATATGTAAAATTTTTGATATAATATACAAGATCAATAGATATATTTTGGATATGTTGTTACTTCTTTTAACTCATCACATTGAATTGTCACTGTAGGATAGTCCCAAAATTCTTTTCAGAACACATGTTCATGTCTCCGTTCATTGTTAGTGACCATCAGTCAACAATGGTGGATGATTATGAGATGGGATTTTGATGTATTATCAAAATTAATTGAGATAACCAAATGCTTATATTTCATAAGAAGTAATTTTCATTAGCTGGGTCAATATTTGAAAAAATAACTACTGCAGGGATGTAGCTCGCTAGTGGGCATGGGTTCTATTGGACCTCTTTAGAATACCCTCCTCCTAACAAATGGTATTTAATCTCAGGCCTGCCCTGAGGACACAGGGTACAGCTATATCCACAATAAACCTTTTAAAACCATGGACTTCCTAGTGTCACTGGGGCCTGCGGCTGTGGAGACCTCCAGGGGGCCTTTGATTACCATGCCACCATATAATCTCCCATGGAGGACCTCTCTGCATTCCATGCTTAATTGGCTACACCCTCTGGCCTTTAGGTATCTCTTTAATATGGTGATCTCTTGAGGCCTGTAGTCATGCCCTCTAGCTGTGGAGGGGCTGGTAGGGGTGTTGCCCTATGTGACTGAAAGGTGCTAATCAATGGAGGTCTTCGACCTCATGTCAGGAGCCTGGAGTCTGGGAGAGTGGTGAAATGCGTGCTGTCATCCCTTGCAGGGATACCAGTTGGGTCTCCAGACATCTCTAGCCAGTGCTCCACTAGAAACCATGCTATCTTTTCAAGGTCCTCCGCCCCGCAACTACATATCAACCAAGGCAAGCACATGTTTGGGAGTAAGTAGCTATGAAATATAATTGTCTGTTTGTTTATGTGTGATTTCTCAAACATTCTTGCACTCTGAAGTTGGAGAAACTTTTTCACTTCAAAAGGGAGCTTGGTACTCATTCACACCATTTTCCATCCTATATCAGAAATGCGCACTTAGTTAGCACTGTGACCATTGTGAACATCTGAAGAAACATAATCAAGAAAGATTCTTAATAATCTTGTCAGCATGGTGACAGGATTTGGGATGCAAGAGGACATTCTAATTGCATTGAATGCAATTAGAATATATATATATATATATACATATGTATATATATGTATATAATCAATATATATATTGATTAAATGATATGTTGCCTTGAGGTGCATGATTTTGGGGATTGACGTATGTTGTATAATAAGAGAATTAAGAAACAACAATCACATACAGAAAAAGTGCAAAGGGGGCCATGTGATTGAGACACATCAAGGATTAGAAACTCTACATGATTATTGCATAAAGAAGAAAGAGGAAGCAGTAAGATAATCTCAGTAGGAGACCTCTGTAGCGGAGCATTCTCAGAAGTAGGAAGCTGCAGTTGATAGTTTTCCCACATACTGGTTTTAGCTAAAATTCAATTGTTTGTAAACTTCCTTAGTCATGCCTAAGGAAGGCTTTGCCATTCCTATTAGAACTGACCCAGAGAAGAATGCGCTACTCTGTGGTGAAGAGGCATGGCTAGATTTTGTCAATAATACATATTCACTCAATATAAATGTATGTCCAAGATTTTTATAACAGTACTGGCATTTCTTTTCTTTTATTGAAAATAGAAAGATATGCGCAATAAAACAATGTCAAATATTTGAAAAAAATCTAATAAACTTAACATACTTTAGATTCAAAAAAGAAAAAATGATTTTTCATGTATATCATGAATATATTTTCTCCTGCCTCTAATTTCAGATCTCTGAAGCTTTCTTCTCATCCAGATGCACCCTTTTTCTGTCTCTAATTAGAAAGCAAACAGACAGCTAAAAGGATAATAATGAAATAAAAGAAAATAAAACCAACACAGTGGAGTAGAATGAAACAAAGAAATGGAAGCAAAGAGAGCACCTCTATAGGCACAGGACACACATGTTCACATACTTAGTAATCCCATTAAACACAAAAGTAGAAGCCATGATAGGGATGTGAAGGACCTGTAGAGTTTTTAAAAGCTGGTGGGGGGGGACATTAATAAAAATAAAAATAACAAATAAAAGAAGATGTAATTTAAAAATTGTAGGCACAAGCCTAACAATATATGGCCACCAAATACAAATTCAACTCCATCTTTGGGGATTTCTTGTCTCCTAATATCTTATGGGGCTCTTCTTTTTTTCCTTTTTCTATTTTTCTTTCCTTTTACAGTCCTGACATTTTAAAACAGCATATGTCATTATATCCCAAGTGGCCCTAAATTTCTGATGCTCCCAAGTCTTGGGATTAAAGCTATGCTCCATAATGACCAGCACATCATTGTTGTTTTATTGTAAATGGTACTTTTCCAAGTGAAACACACACATACCTTTGCATTATTCTTTATCTTCTGTTCTCATTTATCTTTTCTTCTCATTTTGAGCAATATTTTCACATAATTGCTAAGAATATTTACCATTCTGTGTCTTCTTTCATACATTCCTCAGAGAATAATGGATCTCTTCACATATTGCTAATTCATAGGTATCTAAACTCATTTAAGGAGTGAATCTCCATTTACTCTTGAGTAAAAGTAAAATAAAATCATCTTGGTAAGGATCTTGGATGGGAGGATCCAAGTCAGTGATGTTTAGATTGAGGAAATTGTCAGTCATTATGTTTCTTATTCATGCCTTTACTTGTCTGTGCCTCAGAAAGCCAGTAATTAATTTTGAAAAGATGTTGAAATTTCACATAGTTGTGGTCTCCTTGTCCATAAGTCTTTCCTTTCCATCCAGGGACCATTTCACATTCCACTATCATCCTTCCCAAGTGACCCAGGACTAAATGACTGATTATATTTTAGCAAGCTACTCCCTGCACTTTTGTAGCTACTAAATACCCCATTTACGTGAAAGACTCTTGCCCTGTGTTTTGTATTCATTTTGCTGATGTGTGAGCCTGTCTATCTTATGCATAGCTTAGCATCCTCTAGTGTGAACCACATTTCTGTAATGCTTTCTATGTCATCTCTCTCTTTTGTCAAACACATGGCTCCAATTTTGGTACTTTATTTCTAGTTGGCCCAACAATTTAGTTTATTTTTTTCCCTGATTGTATCAATTTATCTTAAGTCTCCGATTTCTATGTTTAGATTTCTACTCCTGTTGTTCCCACACCCTTCAGGTTTGTAATTTCATTTTTGTATTGAAGTATTTGATCCAATTCCTCCCTGTTCTTTTATCTTCATCTGGGTTTCATTTGATATTTCGTTTTTTAGCCTAACAAAGAACTTTCAATGGCCCATAAACATGAAGTAGTTCTTTTTGAACTAGCTGTTTGGAAGCAGCTTTTCAGGTTCCTACATCATAGTAACTTCTTGTAAAGCTCCATAATCCTTGTAATACTGCCTTAGATTGAAGCAGAGCCCTAGAAGTTGAAGTCAAAGCTGGCTTCCAGCAAGGACTACTCACTCACCTTCTGCTATCCTAGCAGTGACCCTTCACCTCATAAACTTACAAGGAAGAACATCAGGCAGGCAAAAGGGGAAGCCTTGTGAGACCAGGAAGAGTCTATCCCTCCTTAGCATCTTTAGACTCAGTCTTTAAGAATCTAATCTAGGAATGTCTTTGAGCCAGAGAAGCTTTAAAATAAAGATTGAATGACATCATGTATTATGGCTCAAATTTAATTCAATTTGTTGAGTGCAAAATAATGATGCTTGGCTGGACTGAATACAAACTAAAACCACAGTATCTTGTGTGGTAATGATGTTGTAGCAATCTTGAATTTGCCTTGAAATTGAGTATAAGAACCTACACACATCCAGTTTATGGTCCACTAGCTATACATTTCTTTAGTATTTTATAATGCCAGGCTTATGGAGAGCAAGAAGCAAGTAATTTGTTAAGTTTACCTAACTCACTGGCAACTTCTGGAGGAGGGGGTTATCCTCAGAGCAACAGACTCATCAAGTTTCACTTGTACACATTTTTTTAAAACAATTATCGTCTAGTCTTGTCAATCCTAAAATATTGTGTCATCACTCTAATTCCAACCAGATCATTGCGCTGATGCTCTGCTTTCAGCAATACACCAATGTACCGTGTCACAAACATACATGTTCCATCTTTAATTTTCTCTACTTGAGATACAAGGAAGACCATCATATTTGTGATTTTTTTTCTCCTAAAATAAACAAATTTGTCTTTCCATATTAGGAGATTGATTTTATATTCTGGAAATTGGCAATGATTTTATATTCTGGGAATTGACAATCATTAGACCTTATCTTTAATTTTTTTAAAATCATTGTTTGGGGTTTTCATGATTTAATGAGATCTGAATGAATAAGAGGCTACATTTTGCACCAAGGATATAACAAACTAAAGAGGTGGAGAGAGAGATTTGAGAAAACAATGTTTATTGGAAACATCTTAAGAAAAGCCAATATATTAAATTAAAGAAACAATTTTATTAAGGAAAACAAGTGGAGAGGTTAGAAGTTGGTGTGTAGAAAAGTCAATATTGCTTTCTTGTGGAGGAAATGTGCAAGAAAAGGTATGATATATGAAATCAGGTCTTTCTATCTTTAATAAATGGTGATTGGTAAACTCATTAAGTAGTAGAGAATGAAAATGTAAATCATAGGGTGGGATTGGGTGCTTCAATCATCGTGTTGTTTATTAGTTGATTTTGGTGTGTCTACAGCCGTGGACTTCACCCTAGAACAATACAGTTCCTACATTCACTGAAATTAGAATCGCACAAATTGTTGGTTATTACTTAGAAGGTATCTGAACTTCTATCTAGTGGGTCAATGTTAGGAATGCTAACCTTTAAATTTGCTATGCATAGGACAACTACTAAATGATTTATCCTGTTTATTTCATTAAGAGTGAAAAATTCTGAAACTAGTCTATAGGAAAAATATGTAATAAAAATGTAAAACATTTACTTCATTTGTTGTTTTCATATGTAAAGGTAAATACTACATAGTTCACCTTGAATAATATAAAAATGTTGTTAAAGATAAGACTGTATTTTTGTCAGGAGGGATGAAGTCATGAATTATGATCTCTGAGTATTTGTGTTGTGGACTGTCCTTACATTGCTCTGATACCAAGGTGACCCTGTACTCTATTTATTCCCTGCTGATTTTCAAACAAGCTTTTAAGATACAAGTCCCAATCCTGTTTTTCAAAAGCTGGGTCATACATGTCACCTTTGACTTCCTTTTTTTTTCCTTCTCTTCTTATCCCACTTTATGGATTGGATACTTTTTTATTTTATATTACATAAGACTTCAATCTCACTAGTCTATAATATTTTCAATTTAAATTGTAATTTCACTAATTATTCTTTTACTTTCTAGAAAAATGCTTATGTCTGTACAAAGAGTAGTTGTATAATAAATGTGTAAATAATTAAGTGCCTCTTCCTTAGGCTGGAAAATAGGCAAATGTGCATTACTCTACAAGTGTCTGGTAAGCTATCTATCGACAGGAATATTGTCAGAAACAGGTAACTGTGTGACTCTAATACAGTTATAAAATGAACATGGGTTAAACGATTCTGTTTAATCCATTTTACTAATTGAAGAAACAGTAAATAATCATGACTACTCGGAGAAAAGACTTGACATGAGCTGAAAAATAAATAGAAACAGACATTTCCATGGAGAGAAAGGAGCTTGAACTTGTATAGACAGAATTGAATTGTAGATCTGTGAACCAAAATTTAACTTTGTTCTTAATTCACAATTTACTAAATTGTTAAATATCTTCCAGATAATTCAGATGATCTAAGGAGGTTTATTTAGACAATTCTTAGTTGTCCCTTAAAGCAAATATTTTCAATTATATTTACTTAACCTCTCTTAGTTAGGATTTCTATTGCTTCAATAAAACACCATTACAGAAGGTCAGTTCAGAAGGAAAGGGTTTATTTACACTTTCACATTGATGTTTGTCACCAAAAGAAGTCAGGACTGGAGTTCAAACTGGGCAGGATCCTGACAGCAGGAGCTGATGCAGAGGCTATAGAGGGATACTGCATTCACAGGGCTTGTTCAACCTGCTTTGTTATAGAACCCAGGACCACCAGCTCAGGATGACACATCCCACAATGGACTGGGCCCTCTCTCATTGATTACTACTTGTGAAAATAGCTTACAGCTGGGTCTCACTGAGAAATTTCCTCAACGGTGGCTCTTTCCTTTCTGATGACTCGAATTTGTTTCAAGTTGACACAAAATGGCCAGTACGTAAGCCCTTACACAGTACTCAGATAACACAGTACATAAAACCTTTAGATTAAAAAGAAATGAAAAGCATCATTGTAGTCTTATTTCTACAGCCATTTCGAGAAGAGACTGTTTCCTGATGTTCTGACTTTTACAATCCTTCCATGCCTTCTTCTGCAATGTTCTTTGAGCTACAGATGAGAAGATTATATAGATTTATCTGTTGGGACTGGGATCCCCAAGAAATCTTATTTTTTACATTGGGTCCAGCTGTAGTTTTCTGGAAGGAAAGGGGAGGGAAAACCTATTTCAAGTTAAAACATACCTTTTGAAAATTATAAATGTATATGAATTAGATCCCTCCTAATTGTGTTCCCCTATTATTTTAATATCACTGCAGTTGTATATAATGGAATACCATTATATCTGTAATGTTGACTCCTTTAAGCCTATCGAGAATGGAATAGTTTCCATGGTATCTTTTTAGGTATATTTGTTGTTGGTTTATAAAAAGCTATTGATTTGTTCAAGTTGATTTTGTGTCCAGCAACTCCACTGAACTTGTTTAGCATTTTAGAAATTTTCTGGTAAAATTTTGAAATGTCTATCCCAAACCAAATATACTATCCAAAATCAAATGTTCGCCCTGTAAAACTACATACAAGTAACATACTGAGTAAGTGGGCTTTTTCATGTATCTATGATCTATATCTACTATTCTATATCTATATCTATATCTATATCTATCTAATCTAGATTATTAGATATAGATATAATAGATATATATATAGAGAGAGATTCAATTTAAAGAGAGTAAATAGGTCTATGTGGGATGGTTTCAGGTTAGAAAAGGGAAGGGCAAATGATGTAATTACGTTACACACTCAAAGTAGAAGAAATAATCTTATGCAAATCTATAAATCGGAGTTGAGTCTATGGCTCTGGCATTCAGTGTTCATATTGATTTTTGCAGAATGCCTTGCTTCAGTTCTTAGCACCTTTCTTGGGCACTTTCTAATTCCTGTAGCTTCAGATGTGGGAAAAATATGTTATCTTTGGCCTCTGCAAGCAGGGCCACACTCTTACACACTATCACAAATGTCTCTGTCTCTCTCCCTCTCCTCAGCCCCCCTTTTTTCTCTCTCATAAACACACATAGTTAAAAATGATAAACATAAGGTTTTAAAACTAAACTCTATGAAGTGACACTTTGAATTTTGACTTTATATAATAAACAATTATGTGACTAATATACTAATATTCAATAAAGACTCTTCTTTTATGTTGGCAAATTATCTAATAACAGTAATTGTTCCATTTTACTGCTTTTCCCTTTATAATAAGCATTCTATCTCTCCTCTCTTGAAAAGAATCTCCTTCTTTCTATTGCCCTTTACTAGTTTCTTAACATCCATAGGTGTTCTAAATAAAACACATATGTAAAAGTTCAAAGCTAAAACCCACATGAGGGTCTTTCTGTGAGGAAAAACATGGAATATTTATTTTTCTAGTCAGCAGCACCTCACTCAATTTGATTGTTTTCAGTTTCATTATTTTATCTGTAAATTTTATAATTTCATTTTCTCTAGCTGACTGTATTATATACTACTGTGTAAATGTACCACATTTTCATTATCCATTCATAAATTGGAGAACATCTAGGCTGCTTCAATTCTTAATTATTGTGAATAGAACATAATGAACATGGATAATCAAGAATCTCTGTAGTGAGATACACAGTTTTAAGTACATGGCTAATAGCGGTATAGCTAGGTCATATTATAGATCAATTTCCAACATTTTGTGGACCCTCCCCATTGAATTCTATAACCGTATAGTAAATAGGGTGGACAGTGGAAGGGCAGGGACAGCTAACAAGGAAGGCATTTTAAAAAGACCATATTGAACTCTACTAGTGTAGGAACGTTCTAAAATATATACAAATATAAAATGAGTTTAAATGGATTTACCCTATAACAAGGATAGAATAATCCAATAGGACTTTGTTGTGCCATGCAGTATTCATGAACCCCAAAAGCTCAGTCAGGAGCCTATCCAATGCAATCACATGAGGAAATTTATTCAAGCTAGGTTGGACTTAACTCACTGCCAAAACTCAAGATGGTTCTGGTGGAGGAAAAGCCCTGAATATTTGTTGAGACAAGGTTTTATAGAAAGTGACAAGGGAGGGGTAAGTGTTTCTAGCCTGGCAAGCATCTAATTGGGGTGCTATTGTGGCCTTTAGCATAATTGGCTGATGCTGGGAGCCAAACTTAAACTTAACTTTTGATTTATTCCTAACTGCTAGTTGTTAGGAAGAGGGTAGGCCTGTTGGGGGTAACCTGGAAACTGGTGCTAAACACTGGATTTGTTGGGGAGCGTAACCTGTAAATGGAGGTCTTATTGGTGTTAGCCTAAAACCTGGAGCTAGGCTTGGGATTTCTTCGGGGGGGGGGTTACTTGGAAACTGGCGCTGAGTATTGGCCTGTTGGTTTACTTGAGTTCAATCTTAGGTCAGGTTCTCTAACATGGAGTTTGAATCCAAAAATTTGGTCTGTCAAGTCCACATCCTAGCAAATAAAAATCTCTTTTTTGAAGTCTTAGCCAATGGGGTTCCATAGACATCAAAATGTTACAAGCTACTGATCTTCATTGCCTCATAGAACTTGATGGTAAGACACTATTGTCGCAGCCATCAAGTATTTGACTCATAAAATGGAGAAATCAAGTGGGAACTACTCACTAATCTTGCTAGCTTTTTTTTCCATAATGTTGTACGGTTCTCCGTTTGGTACCAAAGAGAAAACAATAATAAATCTCTTTTAGATGTGATTCCTTTTAGATAGCTTCTAGATAGCAAATGTTGTAGCAAGATACAATGTTAAAGGAGAACACAACCACTTTCTGATTGTACTTTAAAACCCTTGTATGGAAAGGAACCCATAATTAGAACCATTAATAGAAACCTCTGAGTAGAAAACCATAGGTCTTAGGGAGGAACCTACCAATATGATTCTGCTAAAAAGGCAGTATTAAAACTGTCTCTAATTTTCATTTTACACCAATAGATCACTCAGCTATCATCATAGAAGTGTCTTCTTGGAGTAGATGTGAGTCACATAGAAACTAGTCAATGTGCATAAAATAAGGAATCCAGAGTACTAAGTCCTAAGTGATTATTCTTTATCACACCTGTATCCCTGAGTCTCATGGATCTTCATGGAAGAGAAAGGATTGTAATAGTTGGATACAGTGGATGGCTTTAAAACAGTGTTTTCTAGGCACGATTGGGTAATTGTACATATGAACTCACAGCTACTGTGACAGAGATAGGGAGGTGAGAATTAATCTATGAGAAGTTGGGTAAAAAAATGAATAAAACTACTTTTATAAGTTATATCATAATGGTTTTCCAAAGAATAGATTGCTATTGATTTATTTAGAAAATATGGCTCAAAATATTACATGGACAGACAGAACTAATGTACATGGTACACTCCAACACTCTTCCTTTATTTCCATATTTTCTATTGTGAAATGAATCACTTCAAAGCAGACTAGGATAAACAATGTAAACTTGAAAGTTATTTACACTGAAAACTGCATTCTGTGTGTCTTAAAACACTCCTAAGTTTCAGGTTAGGCTTCAACATATTTCCACTCAAGATGGATTCAATTTTATTTAACCTGGCCATTTTGTCTTTTGCCTATTTTAATTTCTAACTTTTCAAACTCTGTCAGATACTGTTATTTACCAAAGTGGTAACCTCCTCCAGATTTTGTGTTCTGAGCCAGGGACCACACAGAAACTTTATTTAAGAAGGTTTTCAAAGCCCTGGAACTTGTAAATTTTAGTCTTAAATATTCCTTTCTAAGCTTCATATTCTATCTCTCTGAACAGTGATCCTTTTCTCTGCCAACATTATACTCTTCTTCTTGAGAATCTACCAAAAGTAATGGGAAGCTTATGTTTAGACTTTAAAATATGTCTCTCCCTTATTTTAAGAGGTGCTAGTAGCATCCAGCTGATTATGCCGGTTTATGATCAAAGCTCCAGAAATAAGCAAGTTTAAAAGTAAGAAAAAGCATTCAACAATTCTACGATTGAAACCAAATTACCCAAACTTCCTGTGTCATAGGAAACTTTCACACACATGCTAAAAGTCATAGTGATCCTAAATGTACAATGTTTTCATACACTTTACATACTAGAAACTACAAACTGCCTCATGATCTTCAATAAACATTCATGTGTTCTTTATTTATTATTTAATTTTTTTTACACTCCAGATTTTCTCCCCTCCTGGTTCACCCTCTCACTGTTCCACATCCAGTACCTCCCCCCACATTCCCATCATCCCAAGGATGTCCTCACCTCCAACCCCCTCCCCATAAGACCTCCCCACTCTCTGGGGCCTCAGTCTCTTGACGGTTACTTAGGTGCATCTTCTCTGACTGAACCCAGACCCAGCATTCCTCTGCTGTATATGTGTTGGGGGCCTCATATCAGCTATTGTATGCTGTCTGGTTGGTGGTCCAGTGTCTCAGCATTTTATATGTTAACATCTATTCTGTCTCTCATTGCTTGCTAGTCCATGGTACTATCTAACTCCCTTCCTCTGGTACAGTCAGTAACAAAAACCATGCAGGAAAAAGCCTGGATGATTTTTTTTTTCTGTGTATGTATAGACACAAGTTTTGGAAAGAAATTTTCTGGAGAGCAACAATTTTGAGGTCTGTTTTGTTGTTTGGTTGGTTTGCTTTATAATTGTTTTTACTGTTTTTTGACATCTAAGGTCAGAATTAACAATAACTGAAGACATGGAATTCAGCTCTTAAAAGAGGGACTGAGGAACATGTAAAAGTCAATTCCCTCTGTCTTCAGGACAATGAGATCCACCCTCCAGTTGAGAGACCATTCTATGCAAACCATTGCTGTAAGGAGGAAGTTCATTAAGATACATCTTACAACAAGTAAGGGCAATAGGAAATCTGAGTTTATAGAGGGAGGTTAAATATGGTTTTCCTGAGGCAATGATAGACTAAGGTCTTATCTGGAAGCCCATGAGTGCAAAATGAGCCATTCACTGATTCTTTTATATAGATAAAAGGAGATTGTATTTTCTTAATTATCAGTGATGCCAAAAAGGTAATGACCATGTCCAAAATTTTCTTCATATCCGAAAAGCAGTTAATGGGCTGGATTTTAATGCTAGACTCAGACAGGGAAGCCTGAGAGTTAGATGGTGTGTGGCTATTGTGAAGACAAATATAACCTAATCTTACCTCCTAACATCAAATCTGTCTCGTAGAAAATAATTCCATAAAATTGAGGGTCTGGGTGCAAGGGAGATGTTCCCCAGTTGATATCAGCACACACTTTCACTCTCATGTCATGTTTAGACTTTCATCTAGCCTAGCACAAACTTCTTCAGCACACTTCTACCAATGCAGATGTCATGAAATTTCCTTTCAATGAATGGGAATGTAGCACAGGGCACAGTGCCTTTCTCCTGATGCTGCTAAGAGAGAAACTATTGAGTTACTAGTTTTCTCCAGATGGTCTGCTATGCTCTTTGAGCACAAGATTTGTATCAATTGGGTTTGACCCATTACTATTCAATCCACTTGAAGATGAAAGTCTCAGATGATCTTTGTGAAAACTGGGATCCACTTAAATCACAAATTTGCACAAACTTTTAACAATTGGCATGTTAATCAGGATTATTCTTGCTTCTCTCTCTCTCTCACTTCTCTCTCTCTCCTCTCTCTCTTCTCTCTCTCTTCTCTCTCTCTCTTTCTCTTTCTAATGTTTTTCATAGTCCAGATATTTATCTCCCTCACAGATCACCCCCTGACTTTTCCACATCCCATACCTTCTCCCACCTTCTTGACAAGGATATCCCCATCCCCCAATCCCTACCCTACGAGACCTCTAAATTCCCTGGAGCCTCGAATCTCTGGAGGACTAGGTCCATCTTCTCTGACTGAGTCCAAACCCAGCAATCCTCTGCTATGTATGCGTTGGGGGCTTCATATCAGTTGATGTATATGATACCTGGTTGATGGCCCAGTGTATGTGAGATCTCAGGGGTCCAGGTTAATTCAGACTGCTGGTCCTTCTACAGACCTCCTCCTCAGCTTCTTCCAGCTTTTCCCTAATTCAAACACAGGCATCCCCGGCTCCTGTTCATTGGTTGTGTGTAACTATCTGAATCTGACACTGTAAAGTGCTTGTTGGATCTTTCAGAGGGTAGTCATGATAGGCCCCATTTTGTGAGCACACCATAGCCTCAGTAATAGTGTCAGGCCTTGGGGGTCTCCCCTTGAGATAGATCCCAATTTGGGCCTGTTGCTGATCCTTCTTTTCCTCAGGCTCTACTCCATTTCCAATCTTGGTCTGAATTACCTCCCTCAGAATAATCTTTTCTAGTTCCATCCATTTCCCTGCAAAACTCATGATGTTCTCATTCTTAGTAGCTGAATATTATTTTAATATGTAAATAAACTACATTTTCTGTAACCATAATTCTGTTGTAGGACATCTGGGTTGTTAGCAGCTTCTGACTATCACAAACAAGGCTTCCATGAACATATTGGAACATGTGCTCCTATGGCCTGGTCGGGCATCTTTTGGGTATATGCTGAAGAGTGGTATAGCTGGATCTTCAGGTAGATATATTCCCAATTTTCCAAAGAACCTCCAGATTGATTTCCATAGTGCTTGTACCAGTTTGAAATCCCACCTGCAATGGAGGAGTGTTCCTCTTTCCCTATATCCTTTCCAACATGTGCTGTCACAGGTTTGATCTTCGTCATTCTAATTGTTTTAAGGTGGAATCCCAGGATAGTTTTGAATTGTACTATCATGATCACTAAGGACTTTGAACATTCTTTAAGTGCTTTCAGCCATTCAAGATTCCTCTTTTGTGAATACTCTGTTTAGTTCTATGCCTCATTTTTTTTTGATTGGGTTGTTTGGTAATTTGATGGTTAGCTTCTTGAGTTTTTTCTATTTTTTGGATATTAACCCTGTATCAGATGTGGAGTTGGTGAAAAAAATTTTCCCCAGTCTGTAGGTTGCCAATTCGTCCTATTGACTATGTCCTTTGCATTACAGAAGCTTTCCAGTTTCATGAGGTCCCATTTATCCATTCTTGCTCTTAGAGCATGAGCCATTGGAGTTCTGTTTAGGAAATTTTCCCCTGTGCCAATGACTTCAAAGCTCTTTCCCACTTTCTCTTCTATTAGATTCAGGGTATCTGGTTTTATCTTGAAGTCCTTGATCCATTTGGACTTGAGCTTTGTGCAATGTGACAAATGTGGATCTATTTTCATTTATCTACATACAGACAGCCAGTTAGATCAGCACCATTTATTGAAGATACTTTTCTTTTTCCAATATATATTTTTGGCTTCTTTGTCAAAGATCAAGTGTGCATAAGTGTGTGGTTTTATTTCTGGGTCTTCAATTCTATTCCATTGATCAACCTGTCTGTCTCTGTACCAATACCATGCAGTTTTTATCACTATTGCTCTGTAGTAGAGCTTGAGGTCAGGAATGGTTCTTCTTGCAGTCATGCTTTTATTGTTAAGAATTGTTTTCACTATTCTGTTTTTGTTTGTTTGTTTATTTGTTTTTGTTTTTTGGGTTTTTTTTTTCTTTTCCAGATCCTCTTTCCACGTCTTTGAAGAATTCTGTTGGGAGTTTGATGGTGATTGTATTGAATCTGTAGATCGCCTTGGAAGAAAGGCCATTTTTACTATGTAATTCTGCCAATCCATGACCATGGGAGATCTTTCCATTTTCTGAGATCTTCTTTGATTTCTTTCTTGAGAGTTGAAGTTATTGTTTTACAGGTCTTTCACTTGTTTGGTTAGAGTTACTCTAAGATATTTTATAGTATTTGTGAGAATTTAGAAGAGAGTTGTTTTCCTAATTTCTTTCACAGCTTGCTTATCATTTGTAAAAATAGAAAGCTAATAATTTATTTGAGTCAATTTTATTTTCAGCCACTTTGCTGAAGTTGTTTATCAGCTGTAGTACTTCTCTGGTAGAATTTTTGGTGTCACTTGTGTATAATATCATATCATCTGCAAATAGTGATACCTTTACTCATTCTTTGTCCATTTGTATCCCCTTGATTTCATTGTTTTGTCTTATTATGCTAGCTAAATCTTTGAGTGCTATATTGAATATATATGTGGAGAGTATCCATCCTTGTCTTGTCCCTGATTTTAATGGGATTGCTTCAAGTATATCTCCATTTAATTTGATACTGGCTGTTGGTTTGCAGTAAACTGCTTTTATTATGTTTAGGTATGTGCCTTGAATTCCTGATCGCTCCAATACTTTTAACTTA
This sequence comes from Mastomys natalensis, assembly GCA_021653895.1. Classification (NCBI taxonomy): domain Eukaryota; kingdom Metazoa; phylum Chordata; class Mammalia; order Rodentia; family Muridae; genus Mastomys; species Mastomys natalensis. The sequence goes on from JAJTUV010001348.1 coordinate 119,581, forward strand.
AGGGTGTGTTGTATTTTGTCAAATGCCTTTTCAGCATCTAAGGAGATGATCATGTGATTTTTTTTCTTTGAGTTTGTTTTATATAATGGATTAAGTTAATGGATTTTCATATATTGAAACAAACTTGCCTCCCTGGGATGAAGCCTACTTGACTGTGTGGAATGATGTTTTTGATGTGTTCTTGGATTTGGTTTGCAAGAATTTTATTGAGTATAGACAAAACAAAGGAAAAAAAGAGAACCCAGAGAAAGGAAACAATAAACAGATATATACAGAGAGACACACTCAGGAATCACACAAATACACTAACATGGAGACCACAGTACACATACAAAGGGCATATAGGTTAAAATGAAAGATAAAATACATAACTAAAATAAGATATTTTTAAAGACCTGACATAACATAATGAGACAAGAAAACTCCGAAGATTTTGTTGAGTTTTTTATTTGTTTGTTTGGGGGTATTTGAGCTATATATACTTCTGTTCAGCCTAACTTTAAGAGGGTAGGAGTTGCTTCAACTTACAGGCTAGAATCCATCATCAAGGAAGTTAGACCAGAAACTCAACCAGAAACATGGAGGCAAGAGCTAAAGCAGTGACCACAGAGGGACACTGTTTACTGGCATGCTCAGACACCTCTTTTTTTCCCACTTACCTTTTATTTTATTTTCTTTTTTTCTTATTATTATTCTTTAATCTTTTTTTTTACCCTCAAGTCATTATCCTCCTCCTGGTCCACCCTCTGACTGTTCCTCAACCTATACTTCTTCCCCATCTCCAAGAGGATGTCCCCAACCACTCACCCCACCAGAATTCTCAACTCCTTGGGGACTCAAGTCTTTCCAGCATTAGGTGCATCTTCTCTCACTGACTCTAGATCAGGCAGTCCTCAGCTGTTTATGTGTCAGGTGGCCTCATATCCACCAGTGTATGCTCCCTGGTTGGTGGCTCAGTGTCTGAGAGATCTCAGGGGTCAGATTAATTGAGACAGCTGGTCCCCCTATGGGGTTACCCTCCTCCTCAGCATCTTCCAGATTTTCCCTAATTCAACCAGCTTCTGTCCACTGATTGGGTGTAAATACCTGCATCTGACTCTTACAGCTGTTTATTGGGCCTCTTGGAGGGCAGCCATACTGGGCTTCTGTCTGTAAACACACTATAGCATTAGTAATAGTGCCAGGCCTTGAAACATCCCAATTTGGGCCTGCCATTTAACCTCCTTTACCTCAGGCTCGTCTCCATTTATTGCCCCAGCACTTCTTTTAGACAGGGACAATTCTGGGTCAGAGGTTTTTACTGTGGGATGGTAACACCCATTCCTCCACTTAATGCCCTGTAGAAACTGGAGGTGGACTCTACAAGTTCCATTTCCCCACTGTAGGACATTTTTTCTAAGGTCCCTCCTTCTGAGTCCTGAGCATCTCTCATCTCCCAAGAATCTGGTAAATTCTAGAGAGTCACTCCACCAGACCTCCTCCCTTCTCAGGTTGCCTGTTTCTATTCTTTCTGCTGGCCCTCAAGACTTCAGTCCTGTTCCCTGCCTCAACACCTTTCTTAAACATTCCAGGCCTACTTACCCAGCTATGGTACCACTTACAGTGGGCTGGGAGCTCCTACACCAGTTATCAATTAAGAAAATACATCACAGTATGGTCACAGGCCAATGTGATCTAAGAAATTCTTCAGTTGTGGTTCCCTCTCTTCAGGTGACTCCAGGCATGTGTCGAGTTGACAACTAAAGCTGTCATGTACTGTACAAAATGTTGTAGCCTCTTGAGGGTAAAAAAAATCCTGTCATTTTTTTCCTTAATGTCATCCATACTTAGACTAAAACTGATGACAAAAGAAGAACCAACTCAGGCTTATCACTGTCAGTCAAAATGCTACCTCAAGAAGGCAGCAAATGTAAGCTGAAAGGCTAACACAATAATTCTGAGTAATGAGCGTATAACTTTCAGACATGATTATTCCAATATTTTTCACAACTGCTTCCTTGTTAGTGTGATTTGTGCTGGGGTGTTTAGAAGCTATCAAATCCTAAATATTAGTTAAGTGAATTAAAAAAGATTTACTTACATTCTCTACACCGTGGCTGGTAAGTGTGGGATCACTTTCATTTATTTTAAATATTTCTCAAATAAATTATGAAGTCTGCACATAGATTTACTTCTCCATTCTATTTATTTGGCAGTCAATAAAAATATTTTATACATTTTCTGTAAGGAAAATTCTGTGTGCTCAGACCAAGGAAGGCAGGGTCCTGGGGGGATTTGACTCCCAGATCAAAGGAAATTTTAAAAAGAAAACATAGTAAAAAAAAATAACCCTAAGGAAAAAACATGTAACTCTCTGCCTGCTTTAATTGGAGGAGCAGGCAGATAATCAATGTGGAGGATTGTCAGAAGCACGGAATTCATTTCAGGGCTGATCAATAGCAGACTTGCCTCAGGGGAGAGAGACTCCCACTAAAGCTATGCCACCTGTTCCTAAAATCACATCAAAAGGGAAGGACGGACAGGCTTTCTTCACACAATATAAAGCTGACTTTTTAAAACGTGAATATATATCAATTGAAAAAAATATAGCAACATTTTCATCTTACTGAGCAGTTTTGCATTAAATGAGATGAATGAAAAATGTGATATTAAGTATTGTCAACTATTTGATGGTTAAAAAATTGAGAACTATTTGGTCAATTTAGAAGTATACATACACTGTATCTAATAGGACAGTATTACATATAAGGTGAGTCTTAATAACATGGGAGATTTTTCACATACATGACTTTTTTATTGGTATTTTGAAAAGGAAAATTGTGTAGTTTAATCAGAGGATAATTGTTGCTCTAATATAATTTTTAAGGAAGACACACTCAGCAAATGTATAAATATTACACAGTTTAAATTTTAGAACGACAAAAAGAACTGGCTTTCCAATAATATTAGAGAAGTTGAAAAGTTAAAACAAAAATGTAAGACTTGATGCTCTTACAGATAACCTGAGTTTGATTCCTGCACCTTCAGAAAGATGTTCAAAATATATACATATGTAGATATGTACCTATGGACAAAATATGATCCCTGACCAAATACAAATGTTGAAACTTAATTGTCAATGTTGTTGTTCTTGTGGCATTTATAAGATAAATGGGCCATGAGACTTTGTTATTCATGAATGGGACTGTCTGTATATTAGGAGTATTAGGCAGGATGCAGAAACATGAGCTATCTTACTCTTTTTCCTTCTGCTTATAGGTCAGTATTCACATCACTTAGAGAATGCAGCAAATTTGTGCCATATCAGAAATATATGGCTCTGACAACTAATAGTTCGAGCTTGTCTCTCTCATATATTATTTTCAACTTAGAGATGATAGAGCAGTCTTGTCTGGAATCCCTCTCAAGCACCCTTTCTTTGTTTATGACCACCTAAGCAATAACACTTAAAACTACTTGCAAACAGTACTTCAGGGTGATGTGTTTGGGTATTTCATACCTTGCAGCAGAAGATGAAACACCAAGCCCTGGATATAAAGCCAATTCAGAAATCATGTGAATTTGCAATATATAATAATTTTGTGCCAATATACACATATATGGGCATACAACCATTATGTGTATATTATATACATTATATAAATTATACAAGGCATATATATATATGTGACTTTATGCATGTGCAACTATAAAATTCATGTTACAATGCATACAACAGGCAGGAGACATATTTCAGTTCCTTGATGATTGGTAGGCAAGCACAAAGATCTCAGTTAAATCAAGGACCCTTGTAAAAGGTCAGTATAATCTCTTAAATTTTATCAATATAAAATTTCTGAAATGAAGAACATCTCTGTGTTACTGGAGTTACACAAGTATTTCTTAGATATGACAATAGATTAACATCTAAATTTCTTTAACATTAAGAAGATCTGTGTATCTAGTCATTAAAAATCACTGATAAGGAAAAGAAATACCAAATGGAAAATAGAGAAAAATATGTAAATCATATATAGATCACCTTAATAAGTTTTGGAATTCATATCTGCATATTGAGATAAATGCAACAAAAAAGCCATAGGGAAACTCATTATTTCATAAATTTATTTCAAATTTTTCATAAAATATTGATAAATAAGTACACACACATACACATATATTTTAATGAGTTACATACACCCCGTAGTGAGATAATGCTGCTACCTTAGGAGCCACAGACAATCTAATAAGAATGTAGTGCCTTGCTGGGGATACCACCCTTCTGGTTGTTGGTCAAAGGGGACTAAGAGTTCCTCACAGCATTATAGTCTATGCCATTGTTATTGGATGTGTACAAAATCATGGAACTAGCATTCTGCTGGTGAAGACACCACTCAGCTAGTACTGGCTTGGGAGTCTTTGCTCTGAAGGCTAGTTTACACATCTCAAAAGTCAAATAAGCTACCAAGGAGAGTAGTTCTCAACAGCTCTATCCAGCAGTTATTCTTAAGAACAACACCGGTGGTGGACAGGTAAGATATCCCCAACATTGCAGTATGCCACATTTAGCACGGCAGTAACCATGATTATGTCAGTTGGATGAGATATTCTAAACCTAGGCAAGAACTCATGGGTAGAGAAGTCTGAGGCCTGTTAATGACGTATAACTATATTACTAAAGAAATTCAACTTCTTTCTAACTAGTCATCTGTATACCATAAATAAATGTAGCTATTCTTATCAAAGAAACTTATTTTTGGCTGCATAGAGAAGATATTAAAATATCCACAGCTGGTCAAATGTGCAGAGAATAAGGGACTGTGCTGTGCCCAAACACTAAGGAGGCATCTTTGATCCAATCTCTATACCTAAGACTATGGAGAACATCATAAAAGAGGCCATTGAAGGATTGTAAGAACCTGTGTAATGGTATGACTGCTCAATGATAATGACTTCTTTATATGACAGTAATGTTGATCCTATGACCTCTCAACATAGTCATTTGCACAACACCTGCCTACTACAGTAAAGAAGACAATAGGAGTGAAGAAAAATTTCACAAGACCACACCCAGAGATGAAGAGTAACAGGCCATCTATAGTTAGTGAGAGAAAGAGAACCACTTTGGGGTTTGTTGTTATTGGTGTCAATTTTATTCAGGAATGGAAATCCGATAAGAAAATAAAGGCAATAATAAAACCCAATACCATACATACACATGCATATACATACATATTATTATAATATATATTATATAAACATCCAGGAAGATTGGAGGGAACACAACAAGCGTTGGCACAGCAATGGAAATGATGCAAATAAACTATATCTGAGTAGAAAATTTTCAAATAAGGAAAGATTTTCAACTCTCATTATCAATAGTCATGCCTGTCTCTTGGTTATTTGTGGAGATGCCTGCAGCAGTGGAAATCTCAAGCTCTAAATGCTCAGATATTTAACTGATGTCAGTCAAAGTTTTGATCCTAAACCTAGAATTCGGTGTCATTTTTGGCTGTGACACAAACGCACATTGCTATACTTTTGACTGGAATATAAAACAGTCTTACAAACTGGAAAAATAATGTGATATATTTTATTCAAACTTAAATGCTCCATATGACCCAATCCATCCATTCCAATGGTCTATTGAAATCTTATGTTCATACTAAGACCTGCATGAACTATGCAAATGCATTTATAAAAGGCCACAAATAGAAAGAACCTGTATATAAATGAAGTATTCATGTGTAGAATAGTCTAAAATGAAATATATTTCAACAATAAAAACAACATACTAACAAAATATAGTAAATTATTAATTCCTCCAGTAATTGAGAAGAGTGAAATATGCAGGACTATCTCTCTCAAGGACTATTTCACTACAAGTCTGTTTACACAAAATTATAGAAAGCGGTGCACTGGTACCCAGAAGACTAGGTTGGACAGGCAGATGAGGATAAATGGAATGAAAAATAAGAAAGATGACAAACAGGGACCAAATACATAGCATGACCACAGCATATTGTAGCCTTGGTTAAAAAAAATCATTATATATAACACATGGAATACTTGGTGGTAACACTTAATTCATGTAACATTTCATCTTGGTAGTAGGGGTTTGAAAGGGTCTTTGCAATACTGAGCTAACATTAGTGTTGAAACCATCATATTTATCATTTATTTCACTTTTATGAATTATGTGAGATGCAAAAGATCTCATCATTTATAGCTGAGGTTCAAAGAAGTTAATACGCTAAATGTCGTGAGTACAGTGTTTGCCTGGGAATCAATCTTAAATCCCAAGGGCTATAGACATCATCCTTTATTTTTATGGTAGCTGATGTCTCTGGTGTTAGGTATGTCATATTGTGTTGAGCGTTATTCTGATGTCATATGTTAGACATCAGTTATTTTGACTGTTATTCCAGTGCTCATTTCCCTGAAATGGATTATCAGAGCTCTATCCACATCTAATGTGCTCTCTCTGTCTTACTGTATTTTGCAGAACCTATCATTTGCAATGTTAACCCCTCCTGTAGCAATCTAATGAACAAAATGTTCTTGTAATAGTGCATATTTACAGATTTTGCCCATATAATAGGTGTCTGGAGAACTGTGAGTATTTCCCAGTTAATTATGAAGCTTCAGCTGTCTGCAAGAGCAAAATCTGTGTTGATGCTTCAGTGGTTTAAATTAATCACTTGTTTAATAAGACTTTCTATCTCTGTGAAGGAGCATGGTTAAACAGCGGTGTCTGAGAGCACAGTCACCATGAACTTCACTTCTCTGGAAAAAAAAAAATCCCATATTCAGTCAAGAGCCTAATATGCACAATCTTTGAGAATAAAGGATCTTCTGAAACTAATAACTCTTACTCTGCTAATGTACCTGATTTTGGTATTTTGTTGCTGGTGGTTGTTTTCCAGAAATAAGTAAATACACTTTCTTCAATTAAAATTTTATTCATCTATCTATTTATATATTTAGTGGCATTGCAGATTCTTTATTTTATTGTCTTTCCAATTGTTTTCAACTTCCTCTAATATACCTCTCCCAAATCCATGTCCACCTTTGAAATATTTTGATAACCCACTAAGTCCAGTTGGTGCTACCCATAATTGTATAGCATAGGGCCAGCCATCTACAGGAACATAGGAAATAGATCAGTGACTGTATATCCAAAAATGAAAATGATTCTTCCTTTTTCCAGTAACTATCAACTGTCAGTAAGTCCTCAGGAAAGGATGGAGCCTGGAAAACTTATCTGCCATCGATGACAGAAATTCAGTAATATAGAGCTTGTATACATAACCAGAACTAGTGTGAGTCCATGAACGCTACAATCATGCCAAATACAGACTTGAAGAAGTATGGACACATATTCCTGTATGTGCATATGAATTTATGAAACCCAACAATATTAGACATTGACTTAAGGCAAAGTTGTTAGGTTTTCCTGTGGATGATAAACTAGTCATTTCAATAATTCTCTGCCTTAAATAACTTACCTAATTGATAAACAGTAGCATTGGCTTTCATTCAATGAGACAAATGCAACCATCTGAAATGTTACACATTGCTAAGACCTCAAGGAAGTAATCAATTCTGAAACAGACACCTCTTAATCTCACATGGAGTCCTTTATATAAATAATTAATTCAAAGGTGGCATTTGACTGAAAAGCACTCATTAAACATGAGGACAAAGGCAAAAGGAACAACTATTAAGCAATTATATTAATTCTAGTCTACAGATGATATGAAGTTTGTGGTTAACCCTTTCAGTTCCTTCAGTCTTCTCCCTCACTCCTCTATTGGGAACTCCATGATGCTTGTCCTTAAGAAACACAAAGAAATAACTTTCTAAAACTTAGAATTGAAAGTGGACAAAATTTCAAAAGGTTAGCAGATTTGTATATAGAAGCTAATTTTTAAAGGGATAAAAACCAGGAATTTATCAAGTTTCCTAAAAATAATATATGGGCCCTATGGAAATTAAACAAAAAGTATCTACATATATAGAATCATAAAAATCTGCTTCCTGTCCTATGTAGTTTTGCATGCTAAGAGATGAATAAGTTAGAACATTATAGACAGTACTACACTTGGACCATATCCTGTACCTCTTCAGGTTAAAGTTTATCATGGCAATTACATGGAACCCTGAAAGACTCTGGCTTAGGTCAAGCCCCCAAGTGTACTACAAAATGAGGAATTACATGTCATGACTTCAAGGTCAAAGGAGAGAAAAATAATCTGGTAAAACAGTGGAAAATGATTTCCCTGGTATTAGAAAACTAAAAGCCAGAAATATAGAGATGGAAAATATACCTTAGGAATTCCTATAATTCATAAGTAATTCTATGCTTTTGGGGAAGAGAATACTGGGCATATGAAGAGAAATGTAACAACAGCATTCTTTGTAATATCTAATTGTAAATATTTATTTTGTTCATAGAGATTCAAAGGGTTCATAGGGTTCAAAGAGAAACGTATCCAAGTACTTAGATGGGAATGAAATATTTAGAAAGATACGTCTGAAATGTAACTGAGGGCACAGATTAAAAGGGTCAGCATAACTGTGCCATTTCTATTTTTTAATATTTAGAAAAAGGAGTTACCATTAGAAGCCAACATAACAAAGTTTTCAATTTGGAGGGTATTTTTTCTTAAATCAAATATTCCATTATATGGAATTCACATGTTAATGAGTCCCAACATACCACAGTACACCATTCAATATTTATTTTTCATGGATGAGTCTTCTACCTAAGAGTTCCTTGAAATGTCTTCTCACATCATCTTCCTCTTTTACATTCCAGATGCAAGCTTGCATATACATCGAATAAACTCTTTCTTTACAAAGCAAAAATGAATTAGGTTTCAGTGTCCATCTTTCTCTTGACTGGTGTGTGTCTACTTTCAATAACCACCCAGAAAGATACTGTTTGGGGAGTTTTGGGGATTTCTCTACAAGCTAAAATGTCAGAGTCTTGCAAATACAACAATGGTCCCCAAGACACTGGAGTCAGATTTTAAGCTGTCAGCACTGAGGAAATACCAAAAGGTGTTACTTGTGTGAGTGACAGAAGACACTGGAGCCCGCAGTGGACTGAGGGGTGGCCAGGGCTGCCCACCATGCTACAGGATGATAGGTCAGAAAAATGTATGAGCAACTCAAGGAGGACAGTTCAGTTTTCCTGTCTTCTTTCCACTCCCTCTCTAAGCCTCTTTTGTCCGTGCAGATCATGAAACCGGGTGGCGAAAAGAAATGCGAGTTACAGAGCCTTTTCCCGGAATAACAAACAAAATCAGGAGCAATGGTATGGAGCCTTAATAATGTTAGATTGTAAACATGACTGCAAGTTCCTTGAAAACGTTAATCTTCTCCAGAGCCTTTAGAAATCAAATGGGAAATGGAGGCGAAAAGTTATTTGAAACTCTTTGTTGAATTGAGATAATTTATTCATTTTAAATCAATTCAATAAATATTTGCTGAGAATAAATATTTATTACAGGAATCTTTGGATGCTTCAGATAAAAACATGAGTCAGACATCATCTATCCTTTCAAATCATTTACATCCTAATGAGGACCTTAGATTGTAAACAAAAGCTGAAGACTCTACCTTTGTGCCACAGGGAAAACAAACTGGAAAGGAGGAAGGAAAAGAACGCAGCTATTGAAAAAAATGTGTATTTACCTTGATTTGTCAATATTAAGAATTATTTGAGCTCCTAATCTAGTTTTTTGGTAAGATAGTATCCCCTAAAAAGAAAAAAGACAAAGTTGTTTTTTTTAAGCTTTAGTTAGAATTAGTGAACATTATTGAGAAAGAGTTCTTAGCTTTATTTTCTGTGTTGTAGATCAAGACACAACACAGCAAGCCTACCTGAGAGGATACTCTTATTGTCCTTCGTTCCAGGTTCTTTCTTTCTAAAATTATTCAAATGTTAGGGAAGATTGATGCTCAGATCCCATTCATGCTGTCTACTTAAACTCAAAGAGAGGATAATGATGCTGAGACTCTGGTGGTCAGAGTAGGCATCAGAATTCTGTCCCTCCTAAGAAGATTATTCTGTGTCTCAACTGATCCATTAGTAATTTCATCAGCTCTAAACCTGAGAAGAAATCTGCTGCAATTCATGCAGATGTCAGAACACAGTAGTTTTAACACTGATTCAAATCTATTACTAACATAACTGCACAGAAGGGGCCTGGGTCTTTAGTAAACCTCTTAGTTATTAATTGTTACGTTGCCATGAGTTATCGGAATTGTATACACTTCCGTTTGTAATTTAAAAAGTGAGGATTCTGGCTGCAGGGATGGCTCAGCAGTGACGAACACTTGTTTCTCCTGCAGAGAACCTGGATTTGTTTCCCATCATTCACACGGTTGCATACAAACACTCATAACCCCAATTCCTGGAGGTCCAGAGAGGTCTGACCTCCACGAAACCAGGCGCATATGGTAAACATATATACATGCAGGCAAAACACTGTAAACATAAAGTGAATATATACATCTTAAAAACATGAGGATAACACACTATTCATGAAGTTGTGTGGTTGTTTTCAAAATGAATACATTCCATCATGATCTCTAAAATCGTCTCTGGTTTACTATAAATCCATACATTATCAACCCCAGCCGTCTTAATCTTTACATTTTTCAGACTGTTTTCAGATTGAATTTCTCTTTTAGGAAAATTGAAATGTGTGAATTATTTTTCATCCCTACTATGCTCCTGAAGGAATTTGATGACAAATGCTTTCTTCTGTCTTCTAAATTTCTATGGGAAATCAAGTTTATGGTAGAGTATAATTTATGAATCTGATTTTTGGTTTTTTGCTAGTATTAACTACAGAAGTGGAATAGAAAACCACATGTGAAATAAACAGTAAATGGAGAAACATAAATAGATAATACAGTAAACAGTAAATGAACACTTCATGACAAAGTGCATACATTTTAGTGAAAGGCTTGATCACATCGTTCATAAGACATGAAATTACAATATTTTAATGATGAGGCTCGGTTCATCTAATGTGAAGAACTCATTCTTATCAATCACTATATTACATGACATAGATTGAACTTAGCCAGTGTGCAAAACAAACTGTGATAGTCCAGGGCTAACTAGGAACCAACATGCTTGCCTACACTCAAAGGCATGAATGACTCATCTTGCCTCACTAAAGTGACTTTTATGCAAAGATTCTCAGAAAAACAAACAATAACAACTCCCCAAATTCTTGAGCTCTCCCCCAGTCCATCCCACTGCTATCTCTAAAGAACATGACATAAAGAAAAAAAAAAAAACAATTTGCTTATAATTATAAATAGAACTATCTGAGTCTAAGGGCCTTAGGGGTTATTTTTTTTTAAGAAACGAATAAAAGTGCAATAAACTCTAATGGAAACCATGTTTCTCTTTGGGTCCAGAAGGAGCTACAATATAATTCATAATTCAGCACGTTTTACTTTATAAAAAGGAGTGAGTAAGACAACAGAGAAAGGCAAGCAACTATAGATTTATTTTAATATTTCACAGCAGAAAATGGTAACAGAGAAATCCAATTTGGAAAGAAAAATGTACTTCTCTCCCAACAGTGAGGGGAAAAAAAAAACCCACATTATTGAACCTCATCGCTGTAGAATGTGGTTGGCAAAGATTCATCTGGTGGAAACTTTTCAACTTGTCAAGTGGGTTCTGAAGACGACAGAGAATTGCTAGGCAGTGTGGTATGCAAAAGAGAAAACCAGCTGAAGTCATGAAGTGTCAATGACTCCGATCAGAGCAATTACAGAAAAGAGCAAAGGGAATGCTAGGTGCTTACAGCTGCCAAGCTTTGTAAAGATTCACATGCTTCCTTCTCAGAGACAAGGTTTTAGAGAACCCCTGGGCAGTGATACTGGTTGCAAGGAAGAAAAGTGATGCCCAGAAGCTGTATTCAGAGCTATTATCATTCTCTAACACCCTCAGTTATACAGAGGCAGAAAATAACTAGTGGGGAAGAAGTATAATCTTTCCAGCATGGGAAACTGCAGCAGAAGAAACTGTATCTGTTAAGGCTTACAATTGAAAGATACACGTAGGAAAGTGTTCAGGACTCTGTTTCTCTTGCTCATCCTCCAGGCATGTTTATGGGATGGCAGCTCTGATCTACGAACCTTATTATTGCACACTAATCACAATTAAGATGACTGTTTAAGGTATGCTATTGTGCCCTTTAATCTTTAGATGTTTGCCTTTGTGAATGCCAAGAAGACATCTCAGAATCAACATTGCAATATTTTACCCAAAGCATCTCTCTTATCTGTTCTTCTGTCCCCAATCCTACCTCCATCACATATGATTTCTGAGTTCCAAGCATGGAATGTCTGTTCACATTGGCACATTTTCCCAAACCTACCATCTTACCCTTCCATCCCCTTTTACTCTCCCAATCTTACCTTGCAATTCCCCTTCTATCTTTTACACACAGTTTGGTCAATATTGTAAATGGTTTTTTACCACATAATTTTTTTCATTAAGAGCCCCTTTATTTTTATATTTGAATAAGTCAAGTTTACTTTCTATTATTTGTAACAATGTCATGTCTCACCTTATCAGTGTCTCATAGAAACCTCAGCTCAGCCACCCTATCCTTCATGCAGGTTCTAACGTGAACAGCTGAAAATTGATGTCTGCACATGTTACATTCACTGTGTTTAGGGAGAGTAAGAGAGAAGCAGAGACGCAGAGGGAGACATAAATCTCCTATTGAAAGCCTATTACTTCCAGGTATTATGCTCTGCAGCAGCATCATATTATCCCTTAATCTCATAAACTTTCAGCAAAGAAAATATTGTTCTTATTCTGAAGCTAACAAAAAGAGATTTCTGTAGGAACGAAACTAGGGAATTACCTAAAGATCATTGTTCCTAGAGCAGGCTTGAAGCCAGTTCATCAGATCCTCTGCCAATATCCCCTTCAGTACACAGAACACACCAATACATTGTACATACCTCCTGATATGCATGGCATGGGTGAAGTCTCATTTCTATTGTTTTAGAGTCTGTGTGTTTGTGTCTGTCTGTCTGTTTGTCTGTGAGTCTGTATGTCTCTGTCTCTCTGTCTGTCTCTGTCTCTCTGTCTGTCTCTGTCTCTGTCTATCTCTCTCTCTCTCTGTCTGTCTGTCTCTGTCTGTCTGTCTGTTTCTCTCTGTTTCTCTCTGTTTCTCTCTGTTTCTCTCTCTCTCTCTCTCTCTCTCTCTCTCTCCTCTCTCTCTCTCTCTCTCTCTCTGTGTGTGTGTGTGTGTGTGTGTGTGTGTGTGTGTTAATTATTTTACAGGTTGCTCTTATACAACTTCTATCAAGGCAACTAAAGAAGAAACACTTCTTTTGCCTGAAAATGCCAGGGGGAAAGCAGCATTATGATGGGGAAGGCAAGGCACAGGAACAGGAGACTTCCTGGTCATACTGCATATGCAGTTAAGAAACTAGAACAGGAAGTAGGGCCATGTTATAAAACCTCAAAACTCATTCTAAAAAGGACAAAAGCACCCTCACTTTGGTCTTCCTCCTTCTTCTTGAGTTTCATGAGGTTTATGCGTTGCATCTTAGGTATTGTGTGTTTTGGGGCTAATATCCGCTTATCAGTTTGTGCATACCATGTGTGTTCTTTTGTGATTGGGTCATCTCACTCAGGATGATATTTTCTAGCTCCATCCATTTGTCTAAGAATTTCATGAGCTCATTATTTTTAATAGCTGAGTAGTACTCCATTGTGTAAATGTACCACATTTTCTGTATCCATTCTTCTGTTGAAGGACATCTGGGTTCTTTCCAGCTTCTGGCTATTATAAATAAGGCCGCCATAAACATAGTGGAGCATGTGGCCCTGTTGCATGTTGAAATATCTTCTGGGTATATACCCAGAGGGGTATAGCTGGGTCCTCAGGTAACACTATGTTCAATTTTCTGAGGTATCGCCAGACTGCTTTTCATAGTGGTTGTACAAACCTTTTCCATGATCAGACTCAGGGAATTGGCAAAATGTTCCTCTGGTCCCTATGCAAAAGTTGACAGTGTGTACAGAAAGCATAAATGACAGCTTCCTCCTCCCAGGTATTTAGAGCCTGAGAGGACTCCTCTACAAAAATGTCCTGTAAAGATTAGCTCCTCCTCCTACTGTCCTGTATATGATAAATGCATTGAAATCCTGGACTGACACATAGTAGTTGCTGCTCCGTCAGAGTGAATGCCTATCCTACCTTTTCTGTATGTGTATTTATGTGTCTGTCTTTTTACATTCCCTCCTTGCTACAGTCAGGTTTTCAGGACCAAGCAACATAGAATGTTGTTCCTTTCCAAACAGCTAATAACCAAGTGTTTAAACACATGCAGTTGTGAGTACCATTTCACATTCAAAGGACATCATCCTGTTTCTCTCTATCTGAATAGAGGACAGTATGATATTATGAGCTAAGATAATGAAGTGAGTGTCGAAAACCTTAGAAACATTGAGAATAACAACAAGATTGATTTACTAATGGTTCTTTCATTCCATGAGGGACTGTTCTCTAGGACAAAGACTTAGGGCTTTCTTTGTAGTTATGAAGTATATAATTCAGTTAAGGCCTTATAATGTTCTTAAGGGAAGAATTTGGGCCATATTGATGTAGAGAATGGGATCTTTGAATTGAATTTCTGATGACATTTTGTAAGTAGACAACTTTAAATTTTTTTATTTATTTTCTGTCTAGCAATGTTTCCTCTGCATGTATGTATGTGCAGCAGGTATGTGCAAGATGATTGTCACTCCAGTTCCAGACACTTTTGAACCAACAAGAGTGTACTAGGAATTGACACAGGTCCTCTGCAAGAACACTAAGCCATCTCTATAGCCTCTACAGATGATTTTTTTTTAATACCTTGTCAAGGGAGCTGAGGAGAGCTACAACCTAAACAGAGACTGTTCTATGTAGCCTAAAGCTTGTGGAGAGTGCCCGTGATAAATTTGGGCATTTTTCCTTATTAAAATTATCTTTTAATTTTTAAGCATTCTGTATATGCCAAGAAAATATCCTTTACATATCATGTTATATAACCTTGATTGAACATCACAGCCACTGATTTTAAATATGTAGATACTACATCATGAGCCAGCTCTCTAAACTGTACCCAAAAACACTGACAATTATATTTCATTCGATTTAAACCTGATTAGAGTGATGTTGTGCGGATTATGTCCTAGAGTCTTTGGAGTGTGTGACAGACCAAACTAGAATTCCATCACCATCTCATCTGCATAGGGGCAGGTATAGCCTCTGTTCTGTCGATTGGTCTGAGCTGCCTTTTTTTACTTTTTTCTATTAATTTATTAATAGAATACTTTTTAATTATTATTAATAGAATAATTATTAATTATTAGAATAATTATTAATTTATTAACTCACTTTACATCCTAATCACAGCCCCCATCTCCTGTCAGTCCCCCCCCACATAGGCTCTCCTCTCATCCCTCTCCTTCCTTCTGAGAAGGGGAACATCCTGCCTACCCATCCACCCACCCTTATGTAGGAACTCAACCTAGTCAAGTCATCAAGTCACTGCAGGACTAGGCATTTCCTTTCCTACTGAAGCCAGACAAGGCAACATGGTTGTAGGGGACCAGAAACACAGTGAGTTAACAGACTCAGCTACAGCCTCATGCTTCAGTAGTTGGGGAACTTGCATGAGACCAAGCTGAACTCTGCTTCGTATGTGCAGAGAGGCCTAGGTCCAGGTCATGTATGCTCTTTGGTTGGTCAGTCTCTGGGAGGCCCCAAGAATGGAGGTTAGTTGACTCAATTGGCCTTCTTGTGGATTCCTTATTCCTTTTGGATCCCTCAAACCTTCCTCACCCAACTCTTCCACACTACTTGCCAAGCTCCTTCTAATATTTAGTGTTGATTTCTGAATCTATTTCAATCAGCTGCTGGATGGAGACTCTCATAGACCATATATGGTAGGCTATTGTCTGAAAGCATAATAGAACATCATTAATAGTGACATGGATTGGTTCTTGTCCATGAGATGAGTCACAAATTGGGCCAGTCATTGGTTAGCTATTCCTTCAGTTTTTACTCCATCTTCACTCCTGGACATTTTGTAGGCAAGACAAATTTTGGGTTGAAAGTTTTATGGGTGGGATTGTGTCCTTATCCTTTCACTGGGAGTCTGCCTGCCTACAGGAGGTGGTCACTTCAGGGTTCATATTTGCCACTGCTAGAAGTCTCAGCTAGAGTCATGCTCATGATGTCCTATATTTGATAGCTGAATAATATTCCATTGTATTTATGATCTCAGCATGAAATTATTCCATGCTGTGCACAGGAACCAATTGAAGTCAAAGGGGGTTTTAGAAGAGAGGGGCAGAAGGGTTAGAGTTACAAATAGGAAGCAGAATGGTAAAAGCAAAGGAGTGAAAGGATGAGATGAGGATTCAGGAGCTGAGGATTAAGTAGAACCTCTGACAGGTAAAAGCCAGGAGGGCATGAATGTGTCCCTCAGACACTCCTAAAGGAGTCAGTCCTGATGACCTCTTGACTTTATGTCAATGAGACTGATTTTGTACTTTGGATTTCCAGAGAGACTGATATTGAGCTTGTGGGCTTCAGAACTATAAGATAAAAAAAAATGCCCTTTTTAGAAGGCAGTAAGACAGTTATTTGTTTCCGAAGCAGTAGAGAATAGACACATCTCTTCTCCTCATCCATACACCATTCTCCAAATAGACTCAAATAAAGAAGAACCAGAGAGGCTCACATAAAAATTCAGCATGCTCTGTACACTTAGATTCATTTGATGTTAAACTGTTTTCTACTAAGCAATGACGGTAAGATGCCATGGGAAAAACCTACACTATTAGAACGTGTATCTAATGATATAAATTGAATCTCTAATATATTATCTTATAATTTTTCTTCATCAGTAAGCCCCTGTGTTCAACAATGAATGCCATATGTGTTTACCTGAAGAATATCAATTTGTAGAATGACTGAATCAGACCTTTAAATTTAGAAAAGTTAAAATTTGAGACTTAATGCTGGATTATGAATTTTCCATTTATTTCCAAAATTCACCACTATCATTTGTCATAATTTTTGTTGGACTTTCTACCATTCCTTACTATCAAATTCAAGAGGCAATTAGTCAATTGATTTCAGGGTTGCCACTATGGATTGACATTATAAAATGTGCTCCCAATTTTTGTTCTTGCTAGTTCTTTCTATCTTTTTTAACACATTCAAACTCATTTTAAAGAAGAAATGTATTCTATTGAAGAAGAACAGGTTGACATTTTGACAAATATCAGGAATTATAGTTAATACCTAAGGTAACTTAGGTGCATTTCTGATTTACATTAGTGATCCTTAAATACGCATTACAGAACACTGTAATGGTGTATTCATTCAGCTATGGGGTCCTAAATTTGTCTCTGATCCCAAATTACTTCTAAATAAAAAGGGGCCCAATCTCTTTTTTTAGCTACAAAAGAAATGCATCATCAAGAAGCACTTAGTGTTCACATACTCAAAAAATAAAATGATTTCCTTTTTAATAATTGAAGGTCTCTGTAATTCAAAGAGTTCATTTTGATGAAAGTTCTTTCCTAGTTTCCAGATTTCTCAAATTGATGGGTTTTGTAACATTTGTGTTATTACATGAGAGGTGCAAAAGAATATTCTTTAGAAAAATACTTGATCATGTAGGACAAGATTCAGAGGAAGGCATGTTTTTGAGTACCAAAGTATATAGAAGCTCATCATATTAATTTCATTGTACTGTGACGCTATCTTATAGGAGCAATGTAGAGAAGGAAGTGTCCATTTACTTTGTAGTTCTTGTAGTGTAGTATGTTACATCATGACAAGTAACACATGATGACAGATCTCCGTCACAGTGGCAGCTTGTGGTGAAGGAGCTTACATTACAGTGTATCAGGAAACAGATCCCAAGAAAGGAGGTAGGACTCCTTTTTAACACTGACGATTTGCCTTTCATAGGTGACTCACTTCCTCCAGATAAGTCCCACCTGCTAAAGTTCTCATGACCTCATCAAATAACATTATGAAGAATAGCAGGAAGGCTCAGCCATTAAGAACACTGGCTGCTCTTACAGAGGACTTGGGTTTGATCGCCAGCACCCATATCAGGGAGCTCAAAACTTCCTGTAACTCTACTATCATGGTATGCAGTGCCCTCTTCTGTTGCCTACTGGCATGTGGCACACATGCGATTGACTTATATGCAAACAAGTACATACACATAAAAATTAAATAATCAACCAATCTTTAAAAATCAGAACCACCTGCTTGATATCTAGGGTTGAAACACATGGACCTGTGGAGGACATGTCAAATTAGGACGATCACACTTATCAAAACTATGCTGTAAGACCTTGAAAGGCAGCCTGGTTTTTGGTCAAGCATAGGCTAGAAACCACCTGAGACCCCAGGTGATCCTGAGGGGTCCCATGTAGGACCCAGGTGATCCCAAGGGACAGTGAGTATTTCGCCATGACCCCAGACTCTATGACAAGAGGCCACAGCCCTCCACAGATTTGTGTCTTTCAGTCACATAGCCTCAAGAAAGATCGCTATATTAATGAGATACCTAAAGGCCGGAAGGACATAGTCAATTAAGTTTTCCTTCCCAGACCCTCCTCCATGCAAAAGGTATTCAATCTCAGTCCCACCCTGAGAAACTAGGGTAAGGGTTTTACTCATCTACTTGCTGCCGTGACAATGAAAGCCTTAAAATCATGGACTGTTTCTCTTTCATCGGTTCTGCCGTGGAGAACAATGGAGGAGGCCTTTACTGAGCCACCATTTAATCTCCCGCAAAAGACCTCTCTGCATTCCTCGCCAGGGCCACCACCAACCCAAGCAAGTTGCAGTGACCATGTCAAGGATTCTCCAGGCAGGGCACAGCCTGACATTCTCTGTCCCTCTCCCCTTCCGCCATGGGCCAAGCTAGCCTGAGGGCCTATTTTTGGCTCTTTCACTGCTTCCATTGGCTCCTGGGTGCCCAAGAGCCTGAGAACCAGTCGGTCCCCGGCCCCCTTGAAGACCCGGGGACTCCCCTGAGCCAGTTCCAGATCTCCTGGGATCTCAGACTGTGCTCCCTACCCTGGAGCAGGGTCCCGCAGCTTCCCATGGGGAGAGTGCAGTCAAACTTCCTCCACCTCTGTCTCCAGGAATGGCCCTAGCCTTGTGGCAGGGCAGATGCAGGACCCCCACTTTAACTCAACACTATGCCAATACTATTTATTAGCTTTATAATTCTTCATAGTTAACACAGGTATTCCTGTAGTCTTATGGAAATGCATTCAATTCCAGATTAACCACTAAGTAAAAACAAGTGAATTACAATATTTGCCTTAATTTGTTTATATTTTCATACTTTAATAATTATAGCAAATGTAATAATATAAAGTCTCCATCTGTGTGTAAAGACTCAGTGAGTACCTGGGCATTAAAATTATTAAGATAAGCTCTCCAATTAAAAAGAACCACTACATTGTGTTTTGGAATAATTGTAAAACTTAACAAGAGAATACTTATATAAGTCCTAGACAGCACCTGGCAATGAATACGTACTTAACATAATTATTAGTTGATGACCCAGGAGTATTAACAGACGTTTCTAAAAATGCTTTTTCCATGTTGAACATTTTTCTCGGCCCTGACAAATGATATGAAAAGTGGCAATTTGAAAACATTTTTAAAATATCAATTATGTTATACAAATGGAAGATTCAGTATGTTCACAAATGTCACAATTCACCATGTATCCAATGAAGAGTAATGGTTCAAAAATACATCCAATCTGCACATCTTGACAAACACTAAATAAGGTATATTTTCAAATAAGAACATTTGCATTTCCCATCACACATGCTCTAACACTCTGTGGACAAGGAGATAACCACTAGTCTTCAAGGTCATTGCACTTTCCTCTTGCAACATGGCTATTAGCTTGAGAAAATATCTGTCCCTTTCTTGGATTAATTTTAAGAAGGATCTTTAAAAAAAAAGGGAAACACAAATATAGTGTTGCTCAGGAAGCTATACAGTATCCTTAAATTGTGGTATACTATAAAGAGGAAGACAAATGAATCTAGCAAACAAATAGATAGAGATAAAATGTTCTGCATGTGAACAAATTGCTTGAATTCACGGATACTCCACAGGGAGAAACATGGGTAATACAAATTTTATCATCTTTTAAGATTATGTCTCTCAGGAACTTGTATCAGGAAATAAATTCCAGGCACAATCCTTTTAGCCCCAGGACCTAATACACAGCAGTATGTTTGCCACATAGAGTTCAAACTACAGAAAGAGGTTGTTACAGAGACTGGAAATTAACAAAGTATCTCTGTTCAGGGTAACATATTTTTCTAGTTTGGTTTCTTCTACATTCCTTCAAAGTCCAATCATAGTAGATATTGTTTCGGGTATTCTATTCTTACTGAACTAAGATGCATTTAAACTCATATTTTCTGTAAATTTTTGGATTGATTAATTCTCTTGCCATATTTTAAAACAGGAAACACAAAATCTGTATTTCAGTAGGGAATAGAGATCAATAATACTTTTAAATTTTATTTATTTATTTATTTATTTATTTATTTATTTATTTTTGGTTTTTGGAGACAGGGCTTCTCTGTATATCCCTGGCTGTCCTGGAACTCACTCTGTAGACCAGGCTGGCCTCGAACTCAGAAATCCGCCTGCCTCTGCCTCCCAAGTGCTGGGATTTAAAAATTATTACAATGATTTTGTTGTCACTTTAAATTTTTTGACATATTTCTTCACTTCTTTCTGCATTTCTCTCTTCCTAGAACACCAGGAAGAAGTAATTTGTTATTATTTTTATTATTAAAATAGCAAAGAGAACATTAAGGATAAACATACAAATATAACGGGGTTGGGGTTGTGACTAACACTTACAACATTGCTTCCAGCCCAGGGTGATACTGTTTTCTTTCTTCCTCCTTCCCTCTGTACTGAAATCTTTAGCCAACTACTTCGGCTTTCAGTTATCACTCCAAATCCCCACTACATTGTTTTGAAGATTTATAATGCTTTTTTCATCCTAATTGTTTTCCTTATAAAGGGATTTGGGGATGGAGAAGTAGAAAAATAAAATGGCACTTACCATTTATCTGCCACAATATGACATTACACAATAAATTCATCTTGAAATATCTTGAAGACTAACTTAAAATGTTTGATTTGATGATGTATTCATGTCCTGACCAGCAGGGCATTAAACAGGGGTCCAGGGAGATCAGCTGAAAGAAAGCGGGGCGGGGGGTAGGGGGTAGCAGACAAAGAGACAAGGAATGATGACCTGTCTATAGTCTGATCAGATCGTAATCTTTACTTTTTCACACAGGGCTTATATACACACAAAAAAGGCAGGATGTGGGCACGGGATGATGCAGGAATTGGGTATTCAGGGGGAGTACAGATATCTTCGAGAACAGAGTATCAGGGGGATGAAGGTTCAGGGGACATGTCACTATGACTCTATGATTCACTTGTCCTTATCTAAGTTGGTACTATCCACCAAGGTTACCTATGTGCAAGGTCTTTGGCTACTCAGGCTTGGCAGCCTTCCACCAAAGATGCTTGTTTACAATAGCTTATAGCTATCTATTTCAGTGTTTTTCACAGAGACCCAAGACTTGGTGCTAGCAGACATGTATGTCAGGCCTATTGCTGATTTTAGGCCTTCAGTGTAAGCAGGGCTGCCCTTGACATATTCTAATTTAAAAAATGAAAATGACACAATATTATCTGTAGCCCAGGATGGTCTTGAACTTCAAATCATCCTGACTTCAAGTCCCCATGTATCCTCATTTGCTGAGATTACAGACATAGTTCACTCTCTCAAACTTTTGAATTTCATCGAAAGAAATTTAGATTATAATCACCTGAGGACACCTAGCCTCCAGAGCAGTTTCTCTCAGTTCTGTTTGGTCTGACATCACTAATATCCAGGAAGAGGGTGCTCAAAGAAAATAGTGATCAGACAGAAAAGTTTTTAGGAAGAAATTCAATCACTACTGCATAAGAAGAAAATGAGAGTATAATCATTCCAGTGAAATCTAATGGATCAAACATCCAAATAAAAGGTGACATGCCATAAATGTGTACGTATCACCCATTAAATCACATTAAGAAGAGAGCCAATATGTAAGGCTGTGTCCAGTTATTATAGTTAATATGCACTTGCCCATGCTAATGAGGAAGTTCTGCTCCTGATACTTATTAGTGAGGTCTTCTTTGCAGCTGAATTTCTCCAAGCAGTGAAGCCTCTAATAGAGACACTACATACTAAAGAACCGTTGCTTGTGAGTGCTGGCAATGTAAGTGTTGCCAAGTCATTTTAAATAAATAATATTAAGAACTTTGTTTTCTAGGACAGAGACACTTTTCAAAGACAATTTATTTAAACAAAATTGTATAGTTTAAATAACATCACTTTTGTTTTATAGTTTTGACAGATAATTTCAACAAAGTCAAGCATAACCTACTTAGCAAAAGACCATTAGAAACAAACAAATGCATGGCGGCAGACTAATTCCCAAGAAAATCCATGGAGAGAAGATACTACTTGCTTCCTTAGGCTTCTGGAATTTTCTATTGTAAACAGCAGAAATTATTTCAATTGTAAAAGATGGCCAATTAAAGTGAAAATAGACAAGTGAGGTGGAAATTTGAAAATCTGTGCTATTGTGTAGAAACTACTCCAGATGATATAATCAATACAGTTCTGGGTAAGCATTTACTTATTTATTGGCACCATTTCAACTTTGAGCTATTTGACAAGAAAGACAGAAATCTGGGAGACTGCCTCAAGGAAGAACTCAGATGAACAAGGAAGGAAACTAGAAAGAGACTACTTTGGAGTTAGAAGTAAATTTCAGTTCTGTGTAATGTACAGCAAAACATTATTAGAAAATTTTACACTGAAGATAAAATGACATGGCCTGTGTTTCAGAATTAACTTTTCTTTTTAGCCTGTGCAGGGTACAGACTATGACACAGTGGCTCTTCTTCAAGATAAAATATTATGGTGATGTTCACAGAGAAGACAGCTCTGGTAATGTGTTTAGGTTCAAGTCATAGTCTATGGTGACAACTGAGCTTCAGTCCAGATTTCAAAACTTTATGACATAAGAAAATGAACAAACAAGAATTACCCAAATTCATTTCATGTGGTGATGATTTCTAGACCTAAATCATTAGAGTTCGAAAAGACTCCTAGAACAAGATGGTTGTTATACATATGACTCACAGAGACTGTTACAGAATGCACAGGTTCAAATCAAACAAAAACCCAACAATGAAAACGGGAAGGCATGAAGTACTACTGAAAGCAAGAAGCACTTTGCAATTGATACTTACTAGAAAAGGAAAAATAATTTTCTCCATAGTGGAGTCACTGCCCAGGAATAGTTGACCAACACAAAATGAACTTCATGAGTAGTTAGCAAGTGCTTTTTGTTGATGATGTTATTTTAATATTCTTTAGAGAGAGAGAGAAAGAGAGAGGGGGGATGGAGGGGGATGGAGGGAGGAGAGAGAGAGAGAAGAGAGAGAGAGAGAGAGAGAGAGAGAGAGGAGAGAGAGAAGAGAGAGAGAGAGAGAAGTGGAAGAAAGGGGAAAAATGAAATTGCGTGTTACAGAGATTGGGAGGATAGGAAGTAAACTCTGAGTGGTGAAATATAATGAAATATATTCTATGAAAAATAGATAAATAGCTTTAGGGTACAAGTTGGCTTAGACAAAAACCTTTGGTAAACTAATATTTATAGAAATCCAATGAAACTAATGAGGATACATTTAGCCAAGTTTAGTGGTCAGACCAAGATGTCTAGGCTAGCAGGCCATACATATGTTGACTTACTGACTTGTAGGTGATATTTGATACTCTAGAGCTCATGCTTGTTGATTGGAAGAATTAAGAAAGTGATCATCTTACCAGAAGCATTCTACAGATTCAAAGTAATTGCCATCATATTCCAATGCCATTCTTTAAAGAAAAAAATCATCTTAGAATTAGCATGGAGCACAAAAGACCTCAGGTAGCCAAAGCTATTTGGAGCAAACAGAATAATTCTGGAAAAATTACTACATTTGGCTTCAAATTCATACTCCAGAAACAGTAGGAAATGGACATAATTCTGGCCCAAATGTAGATACATAGGTCAATGGGATAGAACACACAGTTATACACCCATATACTTAAGCCACCTGACATTGTAACGATTTATTTTATTTTCAATTGTAGTATGCATATGTGCACATGAGTGCAGGATCAGTTAAGGCCTGAAGAGGGCATCAGATCATTGGGGCTGAAGTTATGCATGGTTATGAGCTACCAGACATGAGTACTTCTAACAAAATATGGGTTCTTTCCTAGAACAATATGAACTTTCGACCACCTTACCATCTCTCTATCCTTTGCTACCTGATGTTTGACAATCAGACAAAAAGTATAAATAGGAGAAAAGACAGTCAATTGAACAAATGGTATCTAGAAAAGTGTTTATTCATGTATAGAACAGAAGTAAATGCCAGGTACACACTGTACCCACAGTACTATCTTAATTAGTTACCTGGTAGTAGGCTTCAGTTAGCCAGGGAGAGAATGGAGAAGAAGAATACAAAGAGGTGATTGTAGAGAAGCCATCTTAAAAGCTGGCTAACAGAAATTATGAAATCCAGAAAGATAGCCTTTCAACTTTGCAATGTACAAAGAAAGATATCTTCCCTCAAAGCAACTCCCACAACATGTAACACAGTTACATACTCTTGTTGCAACATTTCACATTTTACTCAAACGTTTTGGAACACCAGGGTAATGATCCTACACTCAATATTTAGAAAACCTAACCCGGAATGACACTTTTTCACTAAATGTCTTTCCACCAACTAATGGAGTTTCTCCTACAGAAACAGAAAACCAGACAGTTTCAAAGGAACTCAGCTTACATAGTGTGTGAATCTCCCCTTGTCTTCTTATTTTCAAAAAAAAAAAATTCTTTTATTTCTCCTTTTCTGAAAAGTAAGTGTCCTATACACCTAGAGTCTCTGGTCTTGGCAATCATGGTTATCTATCTTTCAAAATGGTTCTTTAGTATCCAGACTTTTTCAAGTATCTAGAAATAATTCAACATATATTGACAATATATAAGCTAATTGCAGATGAGCGGACACAAAGATTTTATAGAATATGAGTCAGAGAAGCTAGATACAATCACCAAAATTCGTTATGAATAACTTTTATAAGAACTTAGTCCTGTTTTGCATGTTCATTTTACTTTGAAATCTGATATTTTCCTGGAAAAGGCATCATACCAAATCATACTAAATGGGCATCCTTCTCATAATATGTATATACATTCTATTGTCACTGGATGGAACTCATTACCTTTGAATTTTGGAACAGTACTGAAATTATAGTAGGAATTTAACATAAATTTTCAGTCTCAACATCTTTAATATTTTCTTAATGAAAACTATATTTCACTAAGTAAAGAATTCCAGGCTAAAACCTATATGTACAGAAATTAATCTCTAAGCTACTTTTTTCCTTTGTTTTAAAATAAATATTTTTCTCAAATTATATATCCTGATTATTGTTTCCACTAACTCAACAACTCCTAGCTCCTCCAATCTACCCTTCCATTCAGATCCATTCCTCTGATGCAGCATAGAAACAAGCAGGCTTCTAAGGTATTATAAAATACATAGCATAATATAACATAACATAATACAACATAATATAATATAATAAGATAAAACAAAACTAACATAATGGAATAGAACAAAACATACAGAAGAAAAAGTACCTGAGAAAAGCGACAATAAGCAAATATAGATTCAGCGACCCACTAAGAAATCCCATAAAAACACTAAACTGGAAACCATAATATGCACACAAAGGACTTGTAGTATAAAAGGAAATAAATGTGTGCATTTTATACATAATATATACACACACACAAATATATATATATATATATATGTGTGTGTGTGTGTGTTATATATATAAAGTAAATTCAACTAAACTAATATAATGAGATGAAATTCTTTAGGAAGCCCTGAAACAACATTAAGACACAAGGAACTCCCAAAGCTTCCATTTATTTTATTTTCTGTTAGCCATTTACTGTAAGGCATATAGCCTATTCTGGAGAGTTACTTGATTCCCCAGTGAGACTTCTTTGGAGAAAACTATATTCTCTTGTATTTAGTTATCAGTTTGTGATTGCTTCTGGGTAGTGGATAAAAGCATGTATCCACATCTCATTTCAGCTCTAGGATTTCATCTGGTGCAAAAGAGGGCTGCTCTTGTGTATGTGGCTTCAATCTCTCTAAGTTTGTGCTTGCATTGACCTTATTGATTTAGAGGGCCTTGTTTCCTTGGTATACTCCATCTCCTCTGACTCTTACAATCTTTAGTTCACCCTTTCTACAGTGTTTCCTGAGCCCTGTGGGAAGGAATTTGATGGAGATATCATTTTTGGTTTTTTAGTACTTAGTATTACAAAGTCTATCCCTATCTGCATTTTATCTAATTATAGATTTCTGTCTTGTTCCCTATCTTCTGCAGAAGGAAGCTTCTTCAAGACTGGCTGGGCAAAGCACCAATCTTTAAGTATAGCAGCATACCATTAAAACTAATTTAACACTATGTTCTTTCAGTAGAACAGTAGTATTTGGTTTTACCCTAGGTCCTTGAGCCATCTATCTAGTCTCATGTTCTTGATCACTCAAGTACTATAGTGTATAGGTTCCACAAATGGAGTGGACCCTAAGTTAAATTTGATATTAGTTCCTTACTCCCACAAGTTCTGTGCCATCATTGCCCTGGCCTGTAATTCAGGTGGCACAACATTGTAGACCACAGAATTTATGTCTACCCTGGTGTTTACATTTCTCCTATGGTAGTTTGTAGAATACCTTCTTGTACCTAAGATATTGGCATATAGTGGTGAAGGCCTTATGTAGGCCTCAGTTCAACTTCTCCATGTCCAGTGTTTGTGTAAGTGTTGTCTCCAGCATGGGGTAGTACTATTAGCTTCTGAGAACAACTTAGAGTCTTGGTAACAGCTTGGGTTGGTTTGGGGGTTCCCATGTGACCTAGGTGACCAACAATTCAATTCAGTATAGCTCATCTTGGTACTGAAGCTTCATTTGATGACCAGAGGTGTCTCGTTAGGATCTGACTTCTTCGTTATTTTGATATTTCATTTAAATCACCTTAATACATATATATACACATATATATATGTGTATATATATCAGGAAGCTTTCAATGTATTAAGTTTCTATATTACCATCAAATTGCCCTTAATTCCACATGTCTATCCATAAATTCCCTTTCTTGCCTTCTATTGGTGTTTTTAAGAAACACTGTTGAAATTCTACAATAAAATATTCACATTTGCTAGAGGCATAACTATTGATTGACATTCATTTTGAAGTCATTTATGCATGTAATTGTATAACTGTAGTTTTGTAGAAAAAATCTTAAGCACAGAAAATTATAAATGAAAATGAGACCTTTGGACTTACATTCCTAAATTCATCACTCATTTTGTCAGATAAAAGGTATAAGCAGCTAGACTCTTACTACCATTTTGAATGGCATCAATTATGGGATATAAAACCATCATGTTTGGTAATGTAGATTAAGTAGAATATTTCCTAAACACAGCATATAAACAAGCACTGGCTTTTCTGCATACAAAAACACACAAAATATTATTTTTCTAAAGATATACACTATGATAAGTACACCTTCAACCATAAACATTTAGGTAGACTCATTAATCTCACTTCCAAGTCAAATACTTATTTTACTGGCAACATTATTGATATCCTTTGTTATTAATTCTTAATTTGTCATAGGTAGAAGTGTGTGTGTGTGTGTGCATGCAAAACTTCAAGTGAAGAAAGCTCTGTTTTGTCAAATGAGATAGTTTGTGTAATTCTACTTAATAGACATTACCATATCATCTAATGTGACCTCAATTGTAAAAGTACATATAGACAAATATATGAATGTTCAATATATTATTTCAGGTTGAAATCAGTTGAGAATTGTTTTGTAATTTGAAAACTTCTTACAGCTGAAAATAAAAAAAAAATAGCTGTAATTATTGCTGGGAGCTAGGTGTCACTGATAGATCTTTCATTCTTTATGTTTTTGTATTTGATAAATAACCTACAAAGAATATTTACTCTTTTATTATTAGCTACAAGTAAGAGATACTGGCCTCTGGAATCAAATGAAATAAAAAGAGTTGGCCTGTCCATACAAAGAACACTCACAAGTAAATGTAAATGGATAAAAGAATAGGGAAAAAAAAGAATTTGTAAATAAACATTTCTTAGTACTGCAGGATTAATGTCAGGGGTGATCAGGAATTTAAGTAATTTGGGCAACTTGCTGATCTCTCAGAATGTTAGGACAAATAAGCCCACTTCTTCAAACATTGGTATTCCCTTCAATTAAACTTAGATTGTCTCTAGAATTTCTAAGAACAATGCTATGTTCATGAAATATAGAGACCAAAAGTGAAACACTATCCTAAAATATAACCAGGACTTCCTAAGGCCTACAGTGAACAAACAGGTTGAATTTTTGGCTCAGTTAAGAAAGCTTGCTGTTCATCCAAAGCACTGCAGTTAGGTTCCCAGATTCCAGAGCAGGTGGCTTGAAATTTCCTGTAACTCCAAATCCAGAGATTCTCATCACATTATTTGGCATTCAGAGGCATATGTATGAACATACACACACACACACACACACACACACACACACACACAAACACCACACACACACACATAAACACACACACAAGAAAATAAAACTTAAAAACTTTATAGGTGTCACGAATGAATATTAGAAGGTTGACCCATAAAGGATCACTAACACAACTGTGTTATGTTTTTGTTCAAATCTGAGTTGAACAAAAATTAACACCACTGGACATACCAAAGTAGAACAGGAAGAACCCATGAGGTCTCAACTCTACACATAGACCTATAGGCAACTGCAGAAAGCTGGGAACAGCAGAGTTGGTCTTCCACAGGGGAGCACATACATATTGGCTTTCTGGATTCAGAGTCAACCCTAAAACACACATACAGGCAACAATATATAAGAGGAACGTAATATATATAATATATATATATATATGCATATATATATATATATATATATATATATATGCATATAATAATAATTAATGAAACATGAGGTCTTAAATTTTCAAGAAATATTGGGGGGAATATATAAGAAGGGTTGGAGGAAAAAATGAATGTGCTTGTTTTATATTGTCAAAAACTAGATAAAAGAAATATTTAAAAGATAAATAGAGACATGCACATAAAAACACATAAATTAAATAAAATCAAACTTAAACATATATATAAGTGTCACCATGTGGATCCCCTCCTCCCTGCACACACACATACACACACACATACACGCACTCATGTACACATGCACACACACGAAACCACTCACACATGCATGCATGCACGCACATACAAATGCACAAATAAAGGTGTGCACACACAAAGAACTATTTCAAATCAATGTGATATTGTCATACATGAGTATTTCTATCTACCAGAACATTTTTTTGCTTTTGATTTAGACACATTCCAAAGACTGTTAAATGTAGTCCTAAGGATTTCTAATAGCATATTCTATGACCCTGACACCTGGACACTTCTGTGCTGGTATGTAGGTATCTGGCAGACAGATGTCAAGTCTAGACTCTTCTACCTGGGATCTCAATAATCTTGTAGAAGTTTTTCTAGACTAAAAATTTCATAAAGATAGCACTAGACATTCTTTATGTAACATAGACCTTCATTTTTTCCCTTGGAAGTTATCAACCTTGTTTTAATCTTAGCAGTAACTCGATATTGCTAATTTCTCTCCTTTTCGCTGTTGTAGTTCAACAACATGGTCTCTCACCTTTACAGTTCACAAAGCTGAAACAAGTAGAAGCATAATTAACAATGTATGTTACATTGTTATATATGATACATACCATGTTCTTCAAAACATCCTTAATATATCATGCCCACTTATTACTTGAAATGGTTAGAAGGAGTTTCCTACCCATTTATAATGGTAAAAGAATAGTTCCTCTGACTATTAACCTCTTCTCAGGTATATCCCTCTTCTTGTTGAATGCTCCAAATGTAAGGAAGAGTCTTACTAAGATATGTGAATTCCTTGACACAGATGTGTCTTTCTGTGTTTAGAGGATTCTGCTGAAACAATATCAAAGAACTCATTTTAAATTCATATTATACGTATTTATTCAAAAAAAGTGCTGCTTAATTTTTTGTAATTTTACAATGTTAATAAAAACATGGCCTATGTACAACAGAAAATGAGAGTATTTTACATAATTTATCATAGCAAAAGTAAGGAAAGATTACTTTTTCATATATATGATATATGGACATATCATTCCCAGATCTAAATTCTTGCTATGCACATCAGGATGGACTCAAATAGTCTTGTCTCAGTTTTCAAGAGCTCAGACTATGGACATGATACTCCAGATACAGTACCTTTTAAAAAGACAGTGTGGAATTCGAGGTATTTGAAGGCAAGTGACTGCTACACATCTTTATGTAGTTTCATTCCAGTTACTTGAAAACAGGAACTGATTATCCAGCAGTCCATGGATCACAGTGATTTAGAAGCATGTTAACACATTGGCATTTGTTTTTTAAAAATACTATCTTTAATGGTCTACCATTTTATCTCGTGCTGACACCTGTACAAAAGTCTTTTAATAGTTATTATTTTTGAAAAGATTGGCGTAACTGAAGAAAAATTTTCCTACAAAGAGAAGTATCCAGATTTGCTAATATAGAACTCCTATAACTTTTAAACCAGAAAAATATGAAATAGGAGATTCTTACTATACATGCTAATTCAGAACAGACTAAAAATAACAAATGGTTGGATATAAGAACAATAATATTAGATAATACCTTCATGACGTGCTGTCATTGTATGTAAGTCTGTTTAATTATTCTGACTTCATACGTATTTGGGATCCAATAATGACAACTGAATTCTGTCAATTTTAGAAATCTGGCAACTGAATTAGAGAAATGTAATGATGGATAATAATGCATTAGAGAAATGAATGTACCCTGTTGCACTTAGAGATTCACCCTGTAATTCTTGTACACAGTTTTGACAAATATTGTAACCTCACCAATGTATGGTACGTTCAGTCAGTAAAGTTTCTATTAACAGTTGATTGATGAACTTATTGGGAGTCTGTGCAAGTCTAGAAAGTGGTAATAATTGATTAAGATTTATCTCAATCAGAATCTATCCGTTGATGAGCTTTTACTAAATCCAAGCAATGACAAGCTGTGTTGGGGACATAGGGTAGAGGGAGACACATAAATGTTTGCCAAAACATACACATTACCAACTTAATGGAACTTTGATGAGACTTTACATGAAACATGCTTCTGAGTGTGTTGATGATGATGTGACAGAGCAGAGAGGCCTCATCATTAATATAAACAGCAACATCCATGAGTCCAGGTGCTGTATAGATAAATAAAAGGAGATATTGAGTATCTACTTGGTGTTTCACCTCTCTGCTTCCTGTATGCAGATGCAACGTGACAAGCTACCTGTCATCCTTTTCTGCTTGAACTATATTCAGTCTTAATCTATAAGCCTAAATATGTCATTATCTTTCATTCCTTAAGTTATTTCTTATCAGATATTTTATCTCAACAAGGAAAAATTAACCAGCGCATGAAGAAACCCATATAAAACTTTATCATAGAGAATCAGAGATATATACAAATATTCTATTAGTAAAAATATGAACACTAATATGTGCACTAGGAAGAAATTTGAAAAATGCTATTTCTCAAGCTGGACTTGACCACTGTGCTATGAAGAGAATCAGACATTAAAATATCATTAGAGAAACTGAGTCCATAAATATCCATATCATAAAATCAATGTCCAGATGGTTTGTGGACAGAAACGCATAGTCAGGTGACAGTGTCCAGGCATCACATTTTTACTTGGGTACCAAAATGAAATTCAAAACTTCAAACTACTGATTTGATTTGTTACCTCCAGGTCAAGAAATAATATCTCCCTGAAGAAGAGCCTGTCTGATTTGCTGAAAATGTATATAGAAAATTAAAAGAACTAATTACAGAATACTTAAATGTATAAAATATATACAGATGTTTGATTTTACCAAAGGTATGTAACATAGTTTATACATAAAGGTTTTCTTCCCTGCCTTTCAGTTTCAACAAACTGCTCAGTAAAATGGGCTTCTATGAGGATGTGTACATTTTTCGAAGCATGCTTTATCATGGAATCCCACATAATAAATCCTCACATTTGATGCTCACAATGAAAACAGAATATGAGCCTACATTTTGAGCTCAAATTGAAAGCATATACTGATGCTTTCAAATTTTTAGTAAATATTTTTTCAGGTGTGAAAATTTGGTAAACTGCTGTAGTTCTTAGGAGGCTCATGGGTTTGTTGGAAAAAAATGTCATAGCCACAAATAAACAAAAGCATGACACTGCTACTAAAATGTCCTGAATCAACATACCTGGTTCTGACCTAAGGAGTCAACTGTGAATTCACAGAGGCAGAACTACTGTTTAAGTACAATATCTGTTGGAAATGCTTTTCTTTCACAAGAAAATATAAACATCTTTAGCAGGTATAAGAGGTTCCGCACTAGAGTGATGTGTTATGGCTCAGGATTTTCTTTTCCTCCTTTCCTTGCTCTTTTTCATGCTTTCTGTTTGCATGCCCCAATGCTATGTCTTATTCCATTACAGAAATGCTGTCATCAGAATGAGAAAGAAAATTATCTGGTACTAATCTGAAGTTCAAGCTTCAACTTGCAAGGATTTTCTCCCTTTCTATCACAGATTCTGTTACCGTCCCCCATATACTCACCACTCCATGGCCCCAGTGGCTTTTGTTGAATCCAGCACTGAATATCCTTTCTGGAAAAATCTTCCTTTAAAACCTGTTTTGAAACCAGGATGGTAGAAATTTAAATCATGCCCATGTCCTTACATTTAAAGAAAATAAAATGCATTTTCTAGGTGAGTCTTAATTTACTGAGATACCACAATCCACAGTGCTCTAACTCTTAATTTCTTCCAGTCTTATGCCTTCTAACCTCCCAAACTCAGTAACTGTTAATAAATGCACAAATATCATCTGAAATAAAACTATTTTTCAGTGTACTAACTGTTTTAAAGTCCCACATTCACAACATGTGAATATCAATGCTTGGTCTATTATATTGGACACTGTCTGTGTTCCATGTGTGAGAACTTGATATAAAAGACATAAACATACATAAAGCTACTTACTTAGATAAACCTGATAATTCCTATGATATGTTTTCTTAAACTCAGCACTCCTGATGATAAGTCCTAAGGATTTTAAATAATTAGATGATGCTTGCTACGTAAGCTATGTCCTTTACAGGTACTGATCATGCTGTAAGCAGAATCTAGCAAAATTATTACAGTTTCTATATGATTTCAACAGATTCCCAGTCAGTTTCACTGCCTCCAGTCTCATCCTATACTAGATATGTTATTTACAAGGTAACTATTTTCTTCTTTGCGGAAGAATGTACTATCAATTGCAAACATCTGATAAAATTTCACACTACAAAACTTAAAATTTTACTGCCATTCAAGAACTGTTCTTTAAGTTATGACAAGGTTTCAAAACAGTGATCAATTCAAAATGCAACATATCCAGAGTGAACAGTTTCATTGATTCATAGTTTGCAATACCACAGTTCACATAATATTTGGTTTCTATATTTCAACATTTGAATAGTAAAATAAAATGATGCAAGACAGAAGGAAGTTGCCCATCACATTCATGGTTGATGATGAGAATATCAGGAATGATGAGTAAGGGTAATTGGTGAGCCTAGACAACTAAAAAATATGAAATGTTCTAAGATGATGGCAAGCTGTACATTCATACTCATGCTTTTGCTTATGCATGTGTCCTTTGTTCTACATGAACAGTTATCCATACAGCTCATGAGATGTTATATGGGATTCATTGCTTGGTGACTTGAAAATAAATCTCTCAATCATCGATTCCCTTTGCTTGTTTGTTCATCATTAACTCCCAATGAATCTTCTGTGGCTTCAATTGCCCTGTAGATGTGTTCATTAAGAAGATAATTTTCTTAGCCCCGGAAATTGTCTAGTTCATCTCTCTACTCCTATTCACCCATGCATTCTAAAAAATAATAATAATAATAATTCTAACTTTATCTTTACTTCAAAACACAAAGAAATCTCCCAAGATAAAAACCAAAGACACAGAACAGATATTCAAAGAACTTATTTCCAGTTCCAAGAAAATAGCATTTTTTTTGAGTATACTAAAATATTTTTTTGCAGATTGTGAAGCCTTCTGGGTCTTGCCTCATGTCGTTTCCATCCTGACTATTCTTTGCTTACTTTAATCCTTCATGTTAGTTCAATGACCGTCCCTAGAAAAAGCTTTTTGTGGATATTTTCAAGCATTCCTGTATTCCTGTAGTATGTATCTCTATTACATGATGTCTTACAGCCAACAAGGGTATTTGAACTGTGGATTCACAGTCCCCAAATTGCTTTATCTATCTCATAAATGCCTGAAGAGTCACTCCTAACTTTGTACCATATCAGTCATCCTAGATCTCCCTCTCTCTCCCTCTCTCTCCTCTTCTTCTTCTCCCTCTCCCTCTCTCCCTCCCTCTCTCTCTCTCTCTCTCTCTCTCTCTCTCTCTCTCTTTCTCTATCTCTCGCTCACTCTCCCACTCTCCCCCTCCCCCTCTCCTCTCCCCCTCTTCCCTCTTCTCTCTCTTTCTCACATGACACACACACTCATGCATGCCACACACACACACACGCCCGCACACACACACACACACACACACATGCATGCACATGAAAAAAATACTGGCAGAGAAATGGATTTAGGAGAATTAATATTGGGAATCTTTGGACAAAAGTTTATTTAGCCTTTAGTTTTATGTTAAAGGTATGGTAATCTTTTATAAATCAGAATATTTTTCACAATGCATATCTCTACAAAGTGTTCAGTGATAATGCTTTAACAAGCTTTTATTTCTCTAATGAATACCACAAAGTATATATTTGCTCTACTTTTAGTGGCAATAGACTATATATTTCTATTAATAAACATATTACTTTAAAAACATTTGGCAGATTATGGTCCCACAGTATTAATAATTTGTACTCATAGCTCAAAACTAATAATGCAAAGCATTGCACAATGTGCTGTTTAATTTCTGTTCATTTTCATAAGCTACTTAGTTCATCTTCATTCATCCTACAAGGTAGATGGGTATATGACTTTCATTAGAATAATAAAAATAAATGAAATGTTCAACATGTAATAGAATATGAGTAGCATTTTATACCTGCTTAAAGTAGCTGAATGACGGTTGGGGATTCAAGAAACATGATAAGAAATGCCTACACATTTCCTAGACCCTAGAATAATGTGAGCTTGGGTCATAAAGGTCCATTTGGATTAAACATAATTTCAGTAATCAATCAAGTAAACACTGAGTATTGAAAGTCAAGTTTCAGAGAACTATTAAAGATAGCTGTTTATGGAAAAATGGAAAACATATATTTGTCTGTTGGAGAATACTGTTGGAACGCAACCTCATGGGGTTACAAGATCTATCATTAATAGAATGTTTCTATTTGAATTTTCATTTTGGAATTTGTATTCTTTCCATGTATCTGTATCCTTAATTTTCCTTAAGGAGAATTGGAGTTGTTTGCCATGCTCACCTTTTTTGATTTAGTGTTTTAAAACTGTGCTGCCTCAGATGTAAATTTAGACCTCTAAAGTTACTTAATGACTTTCAAACACAGTGTGAAGGATAGCATAGGATGTGGTAGGATAGAATATGGTAGGATAGGATGGTAGGATAGGTAAGATGATCCAGTGAAGTACAGTAAGCTACAATATAGTATGTGTGTAAATACAGTCCCAGGTTTCCTGGTTGCAAATTAATATTTACTTTAAGAGAAAGGTACATTAAGTTATATATTCTTTTTTCTTATAAAAGGTTTAATAAACTGTTTTGCATGATTTTTATTCCAAACAGTCAATTATCAATCAGCAATTATTTTTATAAGGCCTTCATGTTCTTCTTAGCCTGTACAGTATCTGTTGTGATTCAGCATTTCACTAATTATGTTTACAATCTCTATCTTTCACTTTATTTTGTTTCAAAGGTGTGAAAGTTCGATCAACTTTGATCACAATAATACACCACACACCACACACACACACACACCACACACACAATCATGACTCAGAAATAGTCATAATTTGGCTAGAGCCAAAGTCATGGTAGAGTATGAGAGGAATGTGAATGAATGGTGCTGAATGTTAAGTCAGCCCCTTGTGTCAAGGTGCTGAATGTTAAGTTAGCCCCCTGTGTCAAGGTGCTGTCTGTCTGTTAGATAGTTGCTTTCATAGAATTTTTGTTTTAACTTCTAATTAACTCAGATATTTACACCTCTTAAACTTTAGATCAATATTACTCCATACTTTCTCTTTGTCTTTGCCATTGTAGGATTATATAAATACAAAACCAGTTAACATTTACTGTTTTCTTTGTCCCTAAATATTCTGCTCTACCATTTCTACGCTGTACTCTTCACTTGCTAACTTTCAGTGACACTGCTACATAATCTAGTACATCATTTTCCTTCTTCTTCTATAGAATATGTCTATAAAATCTGAACTCTGTTAATCTAAACTTATCTTAAAACCCCACTTAATATTCTCTAAAAGCATAATAAATCTACTTCAGAAGTAACATGTAAAATTATAAATGCACACACATTTCTAAAAATTATTTTACATTTTAATTTGTTCAAAGGAGAGTTTCTTGCTTCAAATGTGTTGATATTTTGTTGTCATAAAGATAAACACACTGTCCCTTTACAGTGACAGTATTACTGTATGCATACACACAACAGTATTTTATCAACATTTTCCAAAAAAATACTTTTTCAGGATGTAGAGACATTTTAATGTTCATTTCGTGGCCAAAATTATGTGAAAATTAATCAGAGAGAAAAACCCACAAGTATAAGAATATTTTCCTCTCATAACACATTTTAATATACACTTAAATATTATTTTACATAACAACTCCAATTTATCTGGCTAGCTTTCCAGATGAAATACATATGAATGCAAAGGAAAGATACTTGAGGAATGTCTAAAGCACCACTCCATAAAATATCAGAATGTTGGTGGAAAGACATGATGTATTTGTGACTACTACTAAGTACTATTGAAGTGCTATGGATTTACATGACAAAATATTTGAAGATCAGGAGATGATTTTATTATATCTAAACAAATACTTAGTAGCACAACACATCAATCAGCAAGGTGCTTTACTCACAGGTGAGGCCAGACTATGTTATCCCAAAGATTACACTTGAAAAAGTCCTTCAAATTTATAGGAATTTGATATTAAAAGTCAATTCAAAATACAGGAGGGCCTGAGGGAGGAATAATAGAGAATATGAATAACTTACTAAAAAAAAAAAATGGAGAGTGTGATTGTTCAAATTTAAGATTCTTTCTTCTAAGTTAAGATGCAGCAAGAAAGTAGGTCTTTAGCAAATAACAAATATACTAGTGTCCCCCTGGACTTCCCACCATCATGAACCAATGAGCCAAGTAATCTTTATACCCCACCCTTTTTAGCCCAAACTGTTCTCCTGCTCACAGTTATTTTGCCTCAGCAAATGCCGAGATTACAACTCACAAAACATAACTCTATGTATTTATCAAAGAATAAAGTTCCCTCTAAAATGATTATAGCTTAAGGCCTTGCTATTTGAAAGGGTTTTGAGTAGAATTGTTGAGAATCTGGAGCCTATGGGACACATAACTCTTAGATACATGTTCTACAATTAAAGTGTAAT
Organism: Mastomys natalensis; assembly: GCA_021653895.1. Lineage (NCBI taxonomy): Eukaryota > Metazoa > Chordata > Mammalia > Rodentia > Muridae > Mastomys > Mastomys natalensis. The sequence goes on from JAJTUV010001348.1 coordinate 157,687, forward strand.
AATAGTTCTTGTTATTGTTCAATATCGTTTAAGCAGTGACATTGCAGGATCTTGACTGTGGTTTTACTTTGCATTTATGTCTAGGCTCTCATAGCAGACCTAGACCTCTGGTTCTGGTTCCTGGGCTTCTGGTTCTTACAGTGCTTCGCCAATCTCTCATATGTTGTATTCCCTATGCCTTAGGTAGAGTAGTTATCTACTGGGCCTTATCTACTGGGGCTGGATGCAACATTGTTGGTCCTACAAGTACTGTGATCACTTGTGATGTTCTACAAAGATAAGCTTCTTTGATGAGTAGTAACAGCAGCACTTGAATGTGAATTTAAGGATAAATACTTAGAATTACTTAGGGATTGTGTGGGTCTAGTAAATTAGAATAAATACCCCTCTAACATTCATGGCCTCACTAGGTCTGGGTAGTTGGCTAGGTTTCCAGTATGAGGCATGATTTCTCTTATATTGAACAGTAGCCCATAAATCTAATTAGGTAATAATGGTTATGTACAAGCTATGTGTGCCATTAGTGTACCTTCAAAAGCATCTTGCCAATCTGGCCATTGTAATTCATAAGTATCACATCTGGATATGACTGCCCATGACATCTCTCCCTTGATAGCTTTATAGTCCCTTTCAGTACCATAAAATGTAGTTTTGGGATAAAGCTTTCAGGTCAGCTGCAACATGAATTCTCTGAATCCAGTGTCTCAATTATGTGGTTTCCTTATCAATAGGTGCTTACCTTCAAGCTGCAGAAGACAAGTAAAGACATCAATAGCCAACACTGTTTCAATATTTTTGGGGGTGAGTCTTGGACTCTCCTAACCAATAATTTGAAGAGAGGTTTCTCACACCTGTTGTTGAGGTGTTGTTAGATGGTCTATGGTTTTAGGGGGAAAGATTGTCTAAGTAGCCTAACATATGTCATCAGTTTCTATATAATTATAGACAGTTATATTTTATCATTTATATTTTATGCTATTTAGGATGAATACTATTTATTAATGCTGATGTCCTAAAAGATTCAAAGGGAAACATCAAGTCCTGGAGGTAATCAGAACTAGGCAGATGATAGTCAACCTCAGGTTACTCTTCCCTGGCTTCTTGCCTAAAATCTTTAAGAAGTAATTAGCATATGGACGTCTGAAGATGCAGCACAGTGGTAGGATGCTTGCATAGTATATAGAAAATCTGTTTGTGATCCCTGGTGATGCATACATAATTATTATAATTATCAAAATGCACTAATTTAATGTGGATTCAAAATGTAACTCCTTTTCATATCATTTAAATAAACATGTAATTGATGCTGTTCACTAGTACTGTAGCTTATGATTTTATTTTGTTTCTTTTCTTGTGTAAGCATAACATTTCAGGAAAATAGAGATCATGTAAATTGGTCTCTCCCTTTTTAGTATATTTATGTATTTCCCTATGTTGAAAGAACACACTTATATTTGAAGTTTTTTATTTTAATCTTGATATTCATTTTTGACCTGCATTTTGTAGATAGGCATAACTTAAGGCCTAACACATTTGGGCATTTTATTAATGAATTGTACAGCTCTCTCGAATGCAGTAAACTCACTGTATCTAAACATCTATGTGCTTTCAGAAAGTTCAAAGTTCTGTAACCAACTTCCTTTCTCTTCAGTATAAATTTAGACCAGTATTAGATTCCTTTCTATCACTTTAGTCAAGAGATGACTCTATACATGGGGATACAGCATTTAGTGACACATTTTCTAGAATTTAATGGGATTGATCAAATTTATGATTCAAGACCAAGAGTAAATAATTATTATGTAAGCAATTTCATTTGGTTACCATAGTAATGAAAATAAGAGAAGCTCGGTTTATGTTCAGTGTACAGCTTAAAACGAAAGCCATCTAAAAAACCATGCTATAAGAAAAATAGCTCATTTTTTCTACCCGTGTTTTAAATTAAAAAATGATAACACTGTTTATAATAAACTACTTTCTCTACATTCTAAATAACTTAGATAATAATAATAATCTACACTAATCTACACTCTCTGTTTCTTTGAATATGCCTTCACACTATGTAATCTTATGTTTGAAAACAGAAGGATATAGAACATTGTGCCTAATAACAAGAAGGCCAGAGATGAACCAGTGATACATAGGCATAATTATATAGCTCCCTTTACATCAAATATATGAAAGGAAACTCAGAATTCTACATAATTATTCTCTAAACTGTCTGATGTCACAGATGTATTTGTGTGGTGTGGAAGAAAGAACAGGTGGAAAATGTGCCATGTCTTATATCACTTAAACAATTACTTAATTAAAAATATTTTAAGAGCCATTTATGATTGCTTTATCTATCTTGATAATTTAGAAAAAAAAACAATAATGTATCAAAGAAGAGTCTTCTGGATACTTTACTGTTTCATGGACCATGCTAGTTAACCCGAGCAGAAAGTACAAGGAGTTTCATAATAGTCAGAGTGCTAGGAAAGGGTATACACTGTACTATTTTGATCATAATTTACAATAAATACTATGTAGGTGGCTTCCATGCCCTGTGAGTAAGTAGAGCAACTTAAATCCAATTCTGGTCCCTGGAAGTAATCCATTTTCAAAGATGTATTTATTATATGTATGTAATTACTCTGTATTCATACACACCAGAAGAGGACATCAGATCCCATTACAATTGAGAGCTAGCATGTGGCAGCTGAGGATTATACTCAGGACCTTTGGTAGAGCAGCCAGTGCTTGTAATCACTGAACCATCTCTCTAGCCCCAGCAAGTAATATTTATATCAATAAGATGTTAACAAATTTGGTGAAATGCATAACTTTATAGAAAGCATTAACTTCCCATAAAAATATACCTCTCTTTCTCTCCTCTCCTTCTCTCTCCATTTCCCTTTCCTTCTCTCTCTCTCTCTCTCTCCATACACATGTGTTCTGTGTTTGTGTACATGTATAGTCATAGATGTTCCTATGAGTGGTTTGCTTTTTATAGAGTCAGTCATGTCAGATTAATAGAAAACCAAGACTAATTTAAGATATTCCAAATGTTGAAAAGTAATAATAAATAATATAAAGTGACAAGCAAGAAAATTGTATTAAAATTCAGACATGGTTTTGCACACCTGTATTCCAGGCACATGGAAAATGAATGCTGGACCAAGAGTTCAAGCTCTGCCTCTCATGTACATAGCAATTTCATTCAAGGCCACTCTGGATGACAGGAAATTCTTCCATATGTAAAGAAAATGAAACACCAATAACAACAAGTACCAAAATAGTATTCAAACTTTCAATTTCAATTTTTTTACAGGAAAAACTGATAGATAATGTGATTTATGATAGTTTTAATATGGACATTATAAAAATACTATGAGAACAAGTTATCACATAGAGTTAAGGCAGCTAAACTTCGGTATAAGCACACCTTTGTTCCTTGGATTTGAGTTAACAACAAGTATTTCTTCTTCTTCTTCTTCTTCTTCTTCTTCTTCTTCTTCTTCTTCTTCTTCTTCTTCTTCTTCATCTTCATCTTTTTCTTCTCCTCCTCCTCCTCCTTCTCCTCCTCCTTCTTTTTCAGCTTTTATTGATGGCAGTCAAGTGGCTATCATAGACAGCTTGCTTCTGTCTTACAGTTGTATTTGGAGGAACAGGTATGGTAAGTGGGCCTTCAGTAAAGCAGTGGAGGTGAAGAAAATTGCAGTGCAGTGTTAAAATCAGGGTAATGAAGATTAACGAAAAGGAGGATAGTTATTGATTAAAGCATCAGGAATCAAGTGAAATGAACCCAAGGCATGTCATACTTGCCACAGGTAAAATGCACTGAAATACAGACCAGACTAGCCAAGTCTACTGGAGTCCAGATACTACTGTCGGGAGCCTGGATGCTAAAAGTGGTGCTGTAGTATCTAGTGTTTACCCTGCCAAAGTTTGAGCTTTGTTCTCATAATTTCATCTTTCTTTTGTATTCTCCATTTCTTCTTTATTGAATAGAAATATTCATCCCGAGTCATTTTATATCAGAATTATGTAACATTTTAAAAACTGGATTTATTTATGTTGTATTTTGCTTGATAGAGGCTAACAGCTAACAGTTTGAAATGAGTCTCTAAAGAGACTTTGATTTTGGACTATTAAATAGTGTGGAATCTTTTAGTCCATGGCTACTTTTACCCTGTAAGGTCCTTTCCCCTAGTTTTGGACTCAGCCTTGTGATATACTTCAGCAAACATAAATGGTGATTTAATGCAGTCATTGGCTTGGGAATATAATGACTATGATCTATCTGGAGCTCTGTTTGTATTCTCTTGTTTAGGATAGCCTAATGAAGAATACAGTACACATGAAATGCAGAAGAATAAACCAGCAAAGGCCCCATACATCTAGAAAATTAGGGAAGATCTTTTAAATGTGTGTATTATCTCAACTGTAAACAGTTTGTATGTTCAGTTCCAAAGCTAGATAGAGATTTATATGGTTGTTATTTACAGTCAGCCACAAAGCTGTGGGAGTGACTATTGTGGCCACAACAACTGTGCAAGAGGCCTTCCTAGTAAAATTAAACAAGACAAAGGGTGTTAATATGGACATATGTGCAATGAAATCAGAAATAAAGGACAAAAGCAGTTGTTTTCTGGTAGTTCTATTTTGGGCACTATGGTACTTTTCTCAGATGTTTCACCTATACTTAATCATGTCTTCTACAACTCTCCAATTTTAAATAAACAATTGTCATTAAATTCTTGTGTTATAGAGAAGCTGAGATATTATTGCCATCCATTAGTTAAATAATTTGTGTGAGTGCAGAGCTTCAAATCATCAAATGATGGGAAGACATTACTGAACAATTTATATAGTAAAATGAAATCTGAACATAGACCCTTCACTCACATTGAATTGAGTTAACCAAATTGTCAAGGGGATTATAGTTTTAATATAAGATTTTAAAAAGGGGTCAAGATTATACATTAAATTGGCAGAGAGTCACATAGAAAGATGAAGAAAAATAGGGGTCATCGTGTGGCAAAGGTCAGACATTGGAAGAGAAGTAAAAGATTGTGGAAAAGATGGTCAAAATGGGAAGGAAATGTAGAAAGGAATAAGGGGAATAAGGATGTAGAGCCATTCATAGAATGCTTGCTTAGCATGTATGGAACTCGGGGATTAATCCCAAGCTCTGTGAAAACATGGTGTGGTGACTCATAGCTTTAATCACAATACTTTTGTTGGACAGTTGAAACCAAAGGATGGTTCAGAAATTCAAGAAATGTATTCCCAATTTAGATACATTATTCTATCATTTATCCTAACTGACTCTACAGTTCTATACCTGAATTATGTTTTGATTTTTAACTTGCATCACCATCTGAAAACCATCCTTTCAAATCTGCATCATCTTCCTCAATGTTAAACAACTTAAGTTTGATTATGAGACTATAACTAGTCTTTAACTCGAACAAAGATCAAAGAATACATTAAATATTACACAAATATATAATAAGCACACTAACAAAGCTTCCAAAATTATACAATTTGGAAAGACAGCTGGCTGCTGGACAGACCCTTAATTTCATATAATATTGGAGCATCTGTCTTCAGCCTTCTGGCCAATTGACAAAATTGATGGACTGGACTTGAGAGGTGTTAATCTAGGAGTAAAGGTAACTGAGCAACTAAGCTGAGGGCAAATTTAGAGGTGTCAAGCTAGGAATGAAGGCAAGGGCATGGTAGCCACAGAAGGGTTAGAAGCCACAGACTCAATAAGCCAGTTAAAAAATGAGCTAATGTTACCCCCCCCCCAAAAAAAAAAACCAAACAACCCCAATCAAAAACTGCAGTATAGAACTAAACAGAGAATTCACCACAGAGGAATCTCGAATGGCTCAGAAGCACTTAAAGAAATGATAAAAATACACTGTATACATCTATAAAATTTCAAAGAATACATAAAAATATTATTTTATATAAATGAAAAGGTGGATCCAGGTACATATCAGCTCAGGTACAAAATAGATGACGAATGAGGTTTTAACATTTGAGTCAGAGATATAATGTTGAACATAGTAGTCACTGCTCAGGGATGGGCACATATTTTTGCCCAGTATGTAGGTTTTCTGTGAAATGGATACTGGTAAATCTCATTAAGGTTCATCAAATGATGCTTTCATTTGATATTATTTATTATAGTAGTGCAAATGATGACATTTTTAAGATCTGTATATAACTATTCTGTTTAAGATAGTAGTCAAAAGTCATATGTAACTATTTTAATTTCAAATAAAATTAATTAGAGTGAAATAAATGTGAACTTCCAAGTTTGCAATCATGTTATTCAGATTCCAAGTTCTCAGTAATGGTGGCTGTTTATTTAAAGATTTGGATAAAAATTTTCTATATATTTATGTATATCACAGACTTGCTTAAACCCAGACCATCTTTAGTTGAGAATTCTGCTGTTAACCTCTTAACTAGTCCAACTTGCTTTGATTCCCCGCAAATTCAAGTTGCCAGACCCATTGTGTTTATATTTATATAATCAGACTGTCTCAAGTATTTCCACAAGAGGACGAAAAGCCTCATCTGACTCCTCGTCTTAAGAATAGTTAAGTTGTATTTTAAACTAGATTGAAGAATTATTTTTCCTGTTACAATTATGGAAGAGGCACAAAATTGTGCACTAACTCTATTTTCTCAGTCTTCATGGCTCTAGATACTTATTAATTTTCTACCCTTGTCACTGCAATAATTGCCAATGTGTATACACTAATTATTGATCACAAAGCACACAGGAATTATTTCTTACTCGTTGGGACCAGCGTTATTAATCCATTAAACCTCTGGCTTAAGTGTAAAGTTCATTGTTAAACATACAAACCTCAAAATGCCCTACATTTTTGCACTATGATGATAAATATATACAAGGACTGTAACTGCTATACGCTAGTGATATCTGCACATTTTGGAGTCTCAGTAAAAATGAGAGAAGATTCTTGAAGCCATTAGCATGGAAATTGAAAACAGAAGCAAAAGTATAAAAATATATGTATAACCTTTAAAAATCATATTACCATTCTCATATTCAATAAAGGAGCATTGTTAACCAGATAACAATAACACTGTACTCCAGAGCATCATAGAATTTGTTTCTAAAAGACAACTGTTGTAAAATTTTACCCATTACTGTTTACTAAGTATTCAATGCCATCATGAATAGTACAAGAAATACATTTTTGTGAAAAAATTTACCAGACTAGAATGATGCAATTTTGTACTATAAGCAATTGAACAAGTGTATTATTGATTAAGTCTTGTAATGAAGAACCTTTTCTATTATCTATTACTTGCTGTTAGCTAATAATCAATATGAGGGTGTCTTCTAAAAACTAATTGCTTCTTAAATGAAATTATGAATGTTTGTCCATAATATTTACTGAGTTGCCACTAAAACTAAAAAAGGAGCAAAATAAAGATCATACTTGCATCTTATTGGCTCCCCAGACTCCCAGTATAAAAAAAACCTATACACTGCATAACCCAGCTGTTTATAATCATGCCATGCCATCAGCCTTGTCCCAGTATTATGATGTGGAAAATTTTTTTCTTTTTTATCCAGTGTTTGAGATGAAAGAATATTATTTCTGTGTGGTTTGTATTAACAGCGACTTTGTGGGCTTGTTTCTGTCTCTTGAGTGAAGCACACTATCTGACTATAGCTGTCTACCACACATGTTCAGGATGCCTGGGGCAACTGTGACCTGAGCTAATGAATTGTGGAAAGATAATTTTCTCTGCCTTTTTTCCCCCTTTAAACAAATTGCAGCCTCATATTTCAACTAAATGACCTTTCTCAAACTCCACAGTGACTAATTATAGTCGAACAAGGGCCATTTACTATTAACAGAAATGAGATTAAGTTCTGTTGTAACCTTGGGAGGCAACATAGCCAATGATGTTTCTAATCCGAGGTGATTAGAAGGGGGTCCCTTCCAAAGGCAGTTGCAATTGCTCCTGGCACTGTGCTGCTGAGCTCAGTCTATTCAATGCCACAGAGTCAGCAACTTAAAATTCCCTGTCTGCTTTTTATACTACTAATAATCTTCAATTTAGTGCCACTGGAAGGGAGGACAGATGTAAGAAGGATCAAAAAGGACTGGTAAGGAAACAACAGTTCAGGAAAACTGAGGTAAGAAAAGAAAAGGATAATAAATGTAGTATAGCTATTTATACACCCCCCAAATGCAAAGATTGTATATTATGTGCAACAAAATACACTGAGGATTCAGAGTGCAGAGTTTAGGGGAGAATTCGTTTTATTTTTTTATATATACAGTCAAGTTGAGCACAAAGAAGAAAAACAAACTTAAAAGTAAATACTAATATGTAATACATGAAGTGATAAAATGAACAGAATATAGAATTATATAAACTAATATATCCTCAAAAATCACAGACTCTCCTTCAAATAAACTGAGGCTGAGAAGAATACAGATAATCTAGTATCTTAGAAAGAAAATGAAGAAGAGATAGCAGAAGTGAAATAATTGGAAAACAATAAAAAATAATTTAATACACAATGTTTAAATTGGACTAACACTGATGAGAACTAAGAGAAGAGTAGACTGTGCATGTGTTGAAAATGGGTGTCAGAGCTTGTAGTGTACCATGTCAGTTCAATACACCTGATTGTACACAATGAAATTGTTTACATGTTTGAGAATTGGGTTACATGAGACTTATATTTTCTGGAAGAATGCTCGGATTAGCCAAAAGCAAAATGAGCTGTGTAGGAATTAGTGACATAATTGTATCAGTCAGTGTCAAAGAGCTGATGGTGGATGTGAAGAGTGAATGCAGCATGGAACGTGAGACATGCATTGTGGATGGAAGATCCAGGAGCTCGCCTGATATGGGTGTGAACTAAATAAAACTGCATCCTAGATTATGTACTTGAGAAACCTTACTGATGAATTTGACTATGCCACAGAAGTCATTTTCAATTCTAGAGTTTTGCAAAGAAACCACTGCTAATATATTGTGATCTCCAAATGGGAAAAGAAACATGAGACACAGAGATAAAAATAGAGATACGTTTAAGTGCAGGGGCAGATGTAACTACAGATATTTGTGACATGTGACTGAAGATATATGATTAATTATAATGAAATGTTTTCCTTAGGTATATGCAATTAGAAGCTGTCAAATACTTAGCATTCTCCAAATCTATAGTAAGCCTTTGGTAGACAAAGGATAGCCAATGCCATACTTTCATTCAAATTCTGAAGTGCTAGGAGCCAAATGAATGGATGGAATAAATACATAAATATCAGATGAAGTGAAGCAGGTTTGAATGCTTCGAAAAATTGATGCCCACGATTAAAAAAAGAAGAAGAAGCAAAAACAATCAAACAAAGAAACAAGTCTTCTGATTCATTGCTTTATCCCTGTTTTAGTTAATTAATAGTAGTAATCTACATCTTGACTCCATTGAAACATCAGATGTTACAGCCACATAGAAACATGAACAAATTTAAGAGTAAAGTTTGGATGAATATAAGGGTGACAGGTGCAACATACAACATTGACATAAAATTAATTAATCATCTTACCTAGAAATAAATATCTGAGAGTTAGAAAAACAGTGTTTCAGTCAGAAGAATGAGTCAGCTCAACAGAAGAATTACTACACAGAGAGGGAAGTAGAGAGCATAGAACTAAGTCTGAAAGTCCTATATATTTTATAATTTTGAGGCTCAGAGAAGAAAGAAAACTGTATATTCCTGATCTCTGTTCTGATTCCAGGAGAATCTAAAGAATGAACCCTAGTAAAGCCAGGGAAGTCCCATTAGTTCTCTGAATCTATTTAATGGAATTCAAAATTCTTAGCCTTTCATTATAAATGGTATCCATGAATTTTCAGTTAACATTTTTGGCTGTGATCTTGATGACCTTGTCTACAACTTATGAATTCAGCTCAAATTCTACTTCTCTTGTGGTTAATAATGGGTGTTTATTCTTATCATATGCAGACATCTTTGTTATTTAGCTGGTAACCAAATAGTACAGACTAAGTAATTTTTAATGAAACATATCTTTCTCAAAGTTGTTGAGGTTTGAAAGTCTAAATAAAAAGGGCTAATCTGGTAAGGAAATTTTAAGTAAATAAACTCAGTTCATAGGTAAGAAATGGAATAGAGATAATAATGTTCACCCAATAACATGAAGAGCAAAGAAGGAAGGCAAATAGCTCTCCCAAAAAACTCATCTGTGGACACTATGCTGGGAGCGTCACATGTGTTCAAAGAAAACTACATTCCTAGGTAGAAATGAGAGTCTGACAGTCCAAGAAAAAATTAACAAGACATTATATCAAGACTTCTTGTTGTTATATTTTCAATATTCAAATTAAAGGCAAAATTTAATAGTCAATTTGAATGCAATTCAACTAAGATTAAAGACAAAATTATTTGTACATTTTACTCATATAGTAAAAGATAAAGTAAGAAAAAATTAGGTTTGATATAATCACAACTTCTAAGTCACTATTACTTTTCCCCCTGACCCCCAAGACAGGGCTTCTCTGTGTAGCTCTGTCTTTCCTGGAACTTGCTATCTAAACCAGGCTGGTTTCAACTTAGTGATCTACCTGCCACTAACTCTGAAATGCTAAGATTAAAAGAATGCACCACCACACACAGTTTCTATCACATTCAGTATGTAGTTTACCAATTGCCCTTGATACTGCCAGTCATGCTGGGAAGACAGCTGTGACTTGAAACAGTGTGTCCTCAAATCAGAGAGTAAATGGTAAGTGGAGGCAGAGCTTTCCTCAAGCTGTGTTAATAAGAAAAACCCTATGAAAATCTGCCATTTTTTTTTTTTTTTTTTTACCGAGGCTGGTACCAGGATACTACATGAGTATTTATGCTCACACTTAATAGAAACTCATTATCAAGAATTGATTATAACGCCTGGCGGTGGTGGCGCACGCCTTTAATCCCAGCACTTGGGAGGCAGAGGCAGGCAGATTTCTGAGTTTAAGGCCAGCCTGGTCTACAGAGTGAGTTCCAGGATAGCCAGGGCTACAAAGAGAAACCCTGTCTCGAAAAAAAAAATTGATTATAACACCTGCACCTAGAGAACGACACAGGTAATGGAAGAAATGTAATAAACACATGACTAAGAAAGTAGTAAAATTTTTAAAACCTCCACTCCAAGTTCACCCTATTGATATAAGACTAAATATCATGTTCCTAAAATCAAACCAACAGACAAAATATAGAGGAAGGGCTTTCTAAGAAAAAAAGTAATCTAAGGAAAAATGTATAAATTAGAGACTTACTTCAAATCAGAATGGAAACATGAAAAAAATAGCAAGGATAAAGATATTTTGATGTAACTAAAGAAATTGTGAGTTAATCATGGGTAAGCATTAAACATAAGGCCTGGGCTAAATGATCTGTGGGACAAGATCATTAACTTGCTCTCCATCACTTTCTTCAAAGTGAGAAGAGCAGTAGAATTCACCTGTCTCTTATGGTCCCTGGACTCAGTCTTCTCCTGGAGAAGTGCTTATTTAACTGTGGTCAGTGGAATAAAGAAACTTCCTCGAAACAAATTTCAATTCCATACTAATTTTAGCCTTCTACAAAGACACTGGTAATGAGCAGCATTAGACTTGAAGTCACACAGTTAGAGAGAATTGCAGCCCTCAAGTGACTCTCCCGTTATTGGTCTAGAAAGATTCTATACTGTGAAAGAAACTCATTGTTGCTACTCAGGTGTTGGATTCCATTATGCAAACCAGTGAGTTCAACTTGAGTTCTAGAAATGCATAGGTTTTACATACTATATACAGTAGGTTCAGCATGTGATAAGAAACATTAACTCAGTGTTTCTTAGGAGAGGTCTTGGACAACAGATGTTTTAGTCTGTTAAACTAGCAAGTTTATGGAAAACAGCAAATTCTATTGGATGATTAGTAATATAATTGACATTAAGCTTTTAAATATCCACTTGTTAATCATAAACTATAATCTATTTGGCAGGTTTTTTCTTTTTCCATACAGTGTGTTTTGCTTGTGCGTAGGCAAAAATACTGAGCTATAAATAATAGAAGGTGCTAGTCAATGTTGATAACAAATTAATAAATAATAAGAGATTAAAATAGAGAGCATTCTCAAATATTTTAGTGCACATAGTATTGTTTTTAAATTCCCCACAAAGCAGGTTCTTCCAACCTTTCCCCATAGTTTCTGATGAGGAGGGACTTTCCTGGATAAAAATCAGTCCATTGAATTTTAGGGTGCCCAGTACTGTAAGTAATTTCTTTGGCATATCCACCCTGTATTTCCACTCATATTTTCTTTCCTGTGATATGTGATTTAACATTTTCTCTCTAAAAACTCTACTTGTTCCAGATGACTGACCTTCAAATTTATGAATTGTAGTCATCATTAAAAGGTAAATATCCCCAAGTCTGAAGCTTTTGTTCATTCGGTTTTTCTGATATTTCTCCTAATCTACTATTTTAGAATACTGTTCTAGTTATAGAATGATGTCTTTTTGGATGTATGTTCAAATTTTGATCAATGTATCTAAGGTCCATGTTGAGCTCATTGGTGACCCAAATGCCTTCTAACTCACATTAATCTTATAGTTGGAAAAGATGCCAGGAACATCTCAACTGATGTGACTGTTTAGCTTGCCCTCCTATTGACTCTTTTGAACCACATACTTCTTGACCATGTGCCAGATACTGCATTTATCTTTATTAAATGTCATCTTCTAAGGCTCAAGCCACTCATTGTATGCTGTCAGAATGCTTTTGAATCCTGGCTCTGTCATCCCATATATTAGTTATGTCTTTGATCTTGTTGTCAGCCACAGATTTGATAACATGTCTTTCCTGTCCTCATACAATTCAGTGATAAAGATGTTAGTAGGACCACCTCTAGAAAAACACAGTCTCACTGGTAGCATACCAAACTGTGGATGTTGTGCATGTCTGAATTTTATTCACCTTATTGAAAGTTTCCTTACCATTATTAAAATTCTATACATAATTTTACCTTATGTATAAAGATATGCCGATAGTCTTCTTGTCTTTTCTCTTTGACTCAGTTTCTTTTTTCATTTTTATTTTTCCAGCACAGATTACTTTCTAACAGGATTAGCAACCATTCTATTCTTTCAATGACTTTTCTTCACAGAGAATAGTGACTATCAACAGTACATTTTACTAAATTATTTGTGGATGGAAAGGACATGTGCCAACATAACTGTAATCAAGTTAAAAAGAAATTTATATCACGACCAAATAAGAAAATGTACGATGTACAACTTACTGTTGGTAAAGTAGATTTGAGGTATAATAGAATCTAACTCTTTATTAAAAAATACAAACTTTTATTTGTAGAGAATCTGGTTTTAGAAAAAAGTATATTGAAACTTCAATATTCAAAGAAATAATAGAATAAAGTAATATATTCTTACTTTCAAATAGAAGAATGGAACAAATCTAAGAACAGCAGGATACTGAGAAGATGTAGAAATCAAAGTTAAGAGGCCATGGAATAAAGTCACAGATAGGAAATGATTATAATGTTACTACATTGGAAAACTAACTTTTATTATAACATACTTTTTTATTTTATTCCATCAATTGACTTCAGTCATTGCAAAATCCCTTTTTGAGAGACAGCAATTTATGAACTGTTTTTATTGTTTCACAAATCTGGGTGGTTCATCTGAGTCAAGTTTCAGACTGCTGGCACAGGTGTAAGAATATTTGCATTGAGAAGATGAAATAAAAATTATAAACAATCAATAGCATTTTCAAATATCATTCAATAGGAGTTGTTACTGCATTTCACTCAAAGAAATCTCAAGAAAGAGATGTCTCTCAATGTAATATCACACCAATTTTCAACATTTTAAAAATAAGAGCTTATAAAATAAATATCACTAAAGTTTATTATGATAAGACTTAAGGACATAGATAATTTTTATTTATTTATTAACTAATCATCACCAAAGGCTAGATATAAACAAGATGCTGTTTTGTTCACTAAGCAGGTAGTTTAACAGAAAAGTGAAGACCAAACCAAACAAAAAAGTTAATTTCAGCTACTTCAGATTAATATATATATTTTATATGGACAATGCAGAAGTCTCTTTTTTTAATTAATGGTACATTTTTTTCAGACTTATGAGGTCAAATAAATTGTCCATAAAAGGAAACCTTGATACTAACATCAGAATCATTGGCTAGTAGAAGCCACAAGTCAAGCATTGTCGTCTATAAGTAAGTGTGTTGAAAATGTAGATTTGAGTGGAGGAGGTTCATATGCTTCCTTATCTGGAAATCAACAAAAACCCAATGGAAGACTTTAAAGAAGGAATAAAAGTCAGTATTTTCTAAAAGATGAAAAATTTCCTGAGCCTTTTGTGCAAATTATTTAGTGAATCCATTCAGTTAAAAGTCAGAATAGATAATCTATAAACAAAAGTATGTGACTGAATTTGTACAGTGGAACCAAAACAATGCTGACTAGGTTTTTAAATGGCCATTGCTGGATAACCATCACTGTACATTTCACTAGCACTGAAAGATGAGAAAGACTGAATTTTATAAACATATATATATACATGTGTATGTATGACATTTTGGCAAAAAGTCAAGGGGAGTAGACTTAACTAAGATTACCTTGAAGAAAATATGAGTAGAAGAAAACTAAATATAAAAATATATAGAATTTCAAAAGATATAGGAATTGATGATATTGAGATCAACAAATATCTAAGGATAATTACGGAGTAGGGAGTACAGAGGCTTGAGAGATGGCTCAGCGGATAAGAGGGCTTTATGATGATCTCATTTCAAATCCACTTGCCCTATAAAAAGCAAAGTAGTTGCAGTTGTAACTTTAAAGTCACTGCTGTGCATAAAATGTAATGACAGAATGATCATTCAACATTTTTTAATAAACCACAACCACCACAACCAACCACCATGTAAAGGTTCAGAAAGGTTCCCTGCCTCAAAAGAATCAGATGGAGTGTGACAGAGAAATTTTTCTAATATTCTCCTCTGGACTTGGCATGGGTAAAAATGGATGCAGGCAACTGCAGATCTACGTCCACATAACACACACACACACACGCACACACACATACATACTTACACACTCACACAGGTACCTCACAAGGCAATCAAAGAGTAATACCTGTATTCCTTGGCTTCAGGAGGTGACAGTAACAACCACCACTGAGAAAGTAATTGCCATGTTGAATGACATAGAGAAAAAAATTGCACTACCAAAGAATGAGTGCTTCAGGACTTTTTTTTCCTCTCTAAACTTTACAATGCTAAGATGATCTTGGAACTATTATGAACCTGACATAATAAATTGGCATGTTAAAATGCAATTATTTCCCATGGTTTCAATCTGAAAATGTCAGCCTGGTAACTCTGTACTTAATAAAAGCAGTCCAGCAATTGCACTGACAGGCATTTTTAGATGCTAAAGCAAAAAAGTTCTTAAGCCACTGTCAGAAAGCAAGGGGTGCAATAACTGATAATGTCAGTGTCTATTCAAATCATCTTTTCAGCCATTAATAAATGATTTTAATATTAATTATTTCATTGTATAATATTACTTTTCTTGTTACTTAGTGACAAGAACATGATATTGCTGGTAGATCAAATTCTATGATGATGTGTCCTACAACTGCTAGGATGTGGCATATATCAGAATTGAGATAAAAGTCCATTTATATACAATTACACCTGAAACATGTCAATATATATGTACATGGATTATTCCTCTATAAGTATTCACCTGAAAAAATCCTTCTCCATATACATTTAGATTTTATTTAAAGTAGGAGGAAAAACCAAACATTCTCAGGATCACTTTCATAACTTCATGAGTATTGTGTTCCAAATATGATCTGACTAATATTATTGGTCAACCTGACCAAGTCTAAAATTAGTAAAAGACAGGCCTCTGTGAGTGCCTGTGGAGATTACATGGATCATGTTGCCTGAGGTAGGAAGACCTACCTACTTTGGATGATGCCATTCTTTTGTTGGCATTTTTGACAGTACAATTGAAGAAAGGCAACCAAGCAGTAGCATGTTTGTCCCTGTTTCTCAACTGTGAATTAAATTTGATAAAGTATGTCAAGTCCCTGCTACTGTGAGGTCCCTGCCATGATAGACTATAACCTGAAGTGATGATGATTTCATTTTTTGAGTAGTGTATCATAGCAACAAGAAAGGAAACTAACACACAAATGAGAATGTGATGCCTTAAACCATTTGTCGAGGTGTTATCAGTCTTCAGGGCACATGATATTTGAAGACAAATTTATTTGCCACCAACTTTATCATATACTTCAAATTTTTTCAACTTTCTAGCCATGAGTACACACTAATCCTAAAAAATACTTCAAGGGATTAGAAGACATATTTTATTAGCGAACAATCTACTGTGGTCACCAATGTTGCAACCATTCTTATCCTCATAGAGTTTGGAAAATGGTATTTGTTTTTTACGGCTCAGAAGACAGTTAACTGAATAATCCATTGTGTGACAGTTTTATTTTCTGGCTTGCAATTATCATGCATGTCTAAAATGAAAAAAAAATGTTTCTTTACAATACTTGTTGACAAATACATAATTATTTTATTGGGAAAATTGAGAAAACAAGAGTGGTGAATGACAACTTTTGGTGCCTTTAATCATTGACCTAATCTGATGTTTATCTAACAGAAATGCATGCAGTGAGTTGAATTTTATACAAGTAGATAAAGCCTTGGGCAGTCACCCAAGATACTTCATGTGGAAGATTAGCATTCACATTTTACATGCACCGTTAAATACAAAGTTGATGAACGTAACCAAAATAAAGCCTCCATCTGTTCTGCTTAGATTTTGTCAATGTGAAAGAAGCTAGGATCACCTGAAGAGAGGGAATCTTAGCGGAGGAATTGTCTTTATCCTTCATTGTGGCAGATTTATGTTTTTTTTGCTAATGATTGACATGAGTGCCAAGCCCACTGTTGGTGATAATATCCCTAGGCAGGTGAGTAGGGCTGTATAAGAAATGTAGCTGATCTGTCTGAAAATATAGCTACATTTGTCTGGCCTCAGTGGGAGAGGAAGCACATAGCCTCACAGAGACTTGAAGTGCCTGGGTAGGGGTAGGGGTTGGGGGTAGGGCTCAGAGGAGAAGGGGAGGAAAGGGTAGGGGAAGGATTGTGGGAAGTGGTAACCTGGAGGGAGGCAGTGAGCAGGATGTAAAGGGTGTAAGTAAAACTAATAATAATAATTAAATTTTAAAGAGAGAGAAATGATGCTGAACAAGCCAAGAGAAGCAAGGAAATAACCAGTTTTCTTCCATGGCTCAGCTTTAATTCATACTTCCAGTTCCTACCTTGTGTTCTTACCCTGGCTTCTTTCAAGGATGGACTATAGCTTGCAAGCTGAAACAAACCCTCTTCTTGCCCAGTTGCTTTTCATCAGTGTTTTATCTCAGCAACAGAAAGCAAACCAAGTCACTATATTTAAATCAAAGACAACATTTGCAGTAACTCATAAGAAAATTGATGAATGTACTGAAATTGTGCCATTAGTGGCTTGATTAAAATCAAAGCTTATACCTTTGTTTTCCCCATGTTTTTTTTTTTTCTGTGATTCATAGGAACTCATTATTATGCAGTTTATCTTTTACTGGACGGGGTACTTCATGTCATTAATTTTTCCTGAAAATGAAGTTTTGGTAAATCCATCTTTAAGAAATATTTCAGGGCTACATGACATAAAATGGTGTTTCTTATAAAAGCAGCAATGTTTTTCTACACATAATTTACCTACTTGAGTAATCAAATTTTTAACCTTCCTTCAGGCTCTTTAGGAGTGATATAACCAAGCTAGGCAGTGGCATTATACTCGAAGTAGATATTACAGCTTATCCTGTCAAGTATTAAAACAAATACCTGTAATCTACTCAAAGAGCAAGCTTGAATGGTGGGCTTTATTACTATTCTAGATTGTCAGTCTAAGATCTGAAAGTTGATATGTCTTAAGTACAAACTCTTTAAACTCTTATGAAAACATTTTTTTTCTCAATTGATCTGATTCAAATGATTTTTTCTATTTTTTCTTGATTTAAATCTGACAGCATTATTCATTTAGTAAAATACTTCTGAGAGTGCTGAATATGAATTCAGAAGAAACAAAAATCTTGAAGTTGAAATGTCATTAGTTGTCTTAAATAATATGAAATGGATCGACTTTGCTGCCAAATATTAACTGTTGCCTGTATTTCCATTTCTCACATAAATATAATTCTTCTAGCTATTTATGGAATCACATTTTGAAATAGGCATAGAAAATTGCAGGCTTTTAAATGTTCTGCACTTACTACATAATATCAGGGCTAATTCAACCTTATTATTCCTACTGAAATTGAAATAGACTATATATTGGTGTTTAAATGGATTCCAACTTAGAGAATCAATAAGAAACTGACATATACTCTTTCTTATATCTAAAGTTTTAGATAATTTCAGCATGAACACTCCATGCAGGGGCCGTTTAGCATTATTCAAGCATGATATAGAGAGCAGTTTAATTTCATCTGGATTATAAGCAACCTATGTATGATAGAATTCAAGTTAACTCATAATTCTAAAAGGAGCAATATATAGGTATGGGTTAGATACAGGAGATAAGTGCTTTCTTTAAAAGATAAAGATGTGGATTAGAGTTATTTAGTGATATAATCACTTGATCTATCATCTTTTCCAGCGCCATCTCAACCTTAGGTGCATCGGTTATGGAAACTTGCATTATCTATCCATATCATGAAACAGTGCCATCTAACATATGAACTGTTCTATCTAAAAATTTTTAGTGGGAAATTTTGTAAATAATTCTAAAGTGAATAAAGATACAAAGGAGTATATCCATTACTTTATATATACATGTATTACGTCCATGGATATACATGCAGTTAGGAAGGAAAGATGAATTGATATTTGCTTCAATTACTTAAACATGTTTTGACTTGTATCATTTGGATATTTTAAAATAAATTAGTTTAATACATGAATTTCACCGTTTCGCCAGTAAGTTATAATTTTTATAGAAATTGCAGCTATGATTTCTTCAAAAGCATGAAGACTGTACTGCCATAGGAGCCAATGCTGACGTCCATGTAACACGTGGTATCAGAGACCATGTAGACATCCTTGATCCATGATGTCATCAGGAATCTTGCAGCAGTCCATGATCTGTGCCCTGTATGTTGTAAAGAGAAAGGAAGCTAAAATTAAAGTGGTGCTTACTTTCCACTTTGTTTTGAGACAGGACCTATTTTATTTTCCACTGACCTCACAAGGCTAAGAGTTAGAAGCTTCCATAAATTCTCCAGGCTCTGCATCTGTCCCTCACCTCTCTATCTCTTCAGAACTTCCCTTTGAACAAAACAGTATGGATTCTTGACTCTATACAAGATCCTTTCTTGAAAACGTACAGACATATCAAGTAAAACCACAGCATGCAATCCTCCACAACAGAAAGGGAATAAATCCACATACAAAATAAGCAAAGAACAATTAAATTCACTGTCTCTGATGAAAATTATTGTAAATAGAGTGCATGATGTCAGCAGCTAGTTACTCATGCAAACGGTTCAGGAGCCATCTAAAAATGGACAGAATATTATGAGAGGAATAAGAAAATTATTTCAACACGTTACCTTGTTTTATTCTTTCCTACATTCTTTTTCTAGCCTTCCTTATTCTTCCTTCAGTTCTCTCTCTCTCTCTCTCTCTCTCTCTCTCTCTCTCCTCTCTCTCTCTCTCTTTCTCTCTCTCTCTCTCATCACTGTGTTGTTTTTCAACCATGTGAGCCATTGTCTTCCCTTTCAACTTGATAACATTTGATCATACACCCCATCTCTCTATTACCAAATATATTGTACAAATGTCACCATAGACTTAAAGGTTTGACATATTTCCTCCATTTCAAAGATTTGATAATTCAGGCAATGATGACATTGACTTGCATTAGACTGCCAGTATTAAGGAGCAGAGTTTGGATCCAACAGAGAATCATTCCATTCCTGACTATTTTATCAACACTAGAGTCGTGCACAGAGGAAGGGTAACATACTTCAAATATGTTCATTTTCTCCTCTTCCAGAACATTCTATAAACATTCAAAAATAATGATTAATGACTATTAGCTGATGCTGTAGCTAAAATAGAAATAAAATTTTTGTGCTGTTGTGTGAAGCACAAGCTGCAGTCAAATATTTTTCTTTTCTGTCATCATGTTCCAAGCTTATTGATCTGATTTTAACTCCATTTGCTATCAAATACATTGATTTTCTAACACTACTTCATCTCCAGACTGTAGTACAAAGAGGAAGCCTCACCAGTGGCTTAAATAGATCCTTGAGTTGTTAAAGTGTCATTAAGTAGCCTGATTCCTATCTTATTTTGTATCATATGGTGACAAAGGTATTAGCAATGTCATTCCTCACATATGCCCATACCACTCAGTTGTTACCTTTGTAATTGACAAGTTTGCAAAGCGTTCAGAATGCAATTCTTGTCCCCAGAATTAGACGTTAGACAATGATATGTACACTAAATTTCCATACAAAGTACTGCAATGTAAACTCAAACTTGATTTTCTTCTCAATTTTTAGGTAGAAACTTAGAACTTTTATTTAATTTAATTTTATTTTATTTTAGATTATCTAAGGAAAAAGTGTGTGTGGTTTTTTTTTTTAACTTCAGGACTCATATCAATGTAAAAATTTGCTTCCATGTCTTCCAGTTTTAAAATAGAGATGTCAGTGAAGAGTTACTATTGTGTAATTTTATATATATATATATATATATATATATATATATATATATTATATGCATGCATGCCATGGATTTCTTCTCATGATTTGTATAAATATTGGGTTTTGTTTTGTTTAACTGGTGTTTTGGTTTTGTTTACTTTGTTTTGTTTATTTTTGTTTGTTTGTTTGCTTTTGGTATTGTTTTTTTGTTGTTCTTTTTGGGTTTTTTTGGCATTCTAAATAAACAAACAACAGATATGTTGACCATCAGGATTTGCTGAGAATACAGTTAATGTTATTTGGTTATTAGTAATTTACAAAACTGTGTGAAGACTTTCCTTTTGTTCTAAGTCACAAACATCTGTATCTTCATTCTCTACTCACTTGATCATCATTTGTTTGCCACATTACCCAAATGGCCAAGGCACATAGGAGCCCTCACCTTCTGCCATTAGACTCTGCTTATCCATTTCTCCCTGGCTTCATCCATCAAAAATATCTGCTTAGTTCAAGATCCTGACTATGCTGTAAATCCTGAACTAACAGCAATTTCTTAAAAGACATAGGTGGCAATATTCTCTCTACAGTGTGTTTCCAAGTGGTTTCCTGGTAGATGCGACAAGGGGTTTTGCGTTTCAACCTGTTTTCATTTCCTGTCACCAAAGCCAGTTATCTAAGTTCTCCAAGTCAATCTCCCCTATAGATGGTCAACTGAAGATGTGGTACATTTGTTTCTTACTGAAACTCCCATGATTTCCACAAAGAATAGGTAGCCCTGTAACAATTATGTAAAATAGACTGTTTCACATCTGCTATTGCCATCTCTACCCCAGTCTTTCTCATTTTTGCCACTGTTCTAAGCTGAAGAAATTAAAGATTTCCCCATTCTTGGCTCATTTACATGGTACAACATCTTCTTTTTGATCATATACACACATGCAAATGCACATGTAAACATATATGCATACTGAATACATACATAACAGAGATAACATTCTACATACATAATACATACATATGTCTGTACATATTCAGAAACTCCACATGTTAAACACACAGTGCTTACATGCATACCAATCAACCCATAAACATACACATATATATCATACATGTGTGCATATATACACACATATCTCACATATATATTACACAGAAGACATAAGATTACATACAAAAATCATATACCACACACACAACATTTCACAAACACGCATACATTACAGATAAGGACACAGATACACACAAAGCATACATACACTATTTATCATGCATAGAACATATATTACATTACACATATCATACACTGTATGTATACAGCAACTCACACCAATGAAACATCTCACATATCCCTCTACTAGAATATTATAGCTACTCTCAGATGTAATACTTCCTAGTGAGTGTTATCTGTATCATTGTTTCTTCAGTAAATCATAAATTCTTACAAAGTAAGATTACACAGTACATTTGAATGCTTTTCCCATAACTTCCAATAATATCTGAGAAAGGACCAGTACAAAGCACATATTTGGGTTCAAGTATTGATGATTGAGACAATAACTTCATAATCTAGGCTTATACCTGTCAACTCATTTCTTTGTTCTATGTCCTTAGCATTCAGATTCAGCAAAGAAATTGATCCCTTATTCCAAACAAATCATTCACTGAAGCTCTTTCCCATTGATAAAATTCAGTTTCCTTTTCTACTCACAGGCTCCTCTCATGTTGATCTTGGAAATTTGTAAGCATGATCCAGTAATTGATACAAATGTCATTTCTGCCATGAGAGCTCCCTGGTGATCCCCATAATACTGCTCTTTATGTCTCATATTGCTTTGCATATGTTGCATTGTGAGTTTTTATGTTATTGGTTTATATTTTTAATCTCATTTACGGTAATAACTGGCATTGTGTGTGTGTGTTGTTTACCATAGTATACTTAATTTATACTGGAAACATGTTAGTTACCTAGTCATAATGACTAACAAATAAGAAAAAGTATCAAAATGTTTCTAAGTTGGTATCAAGAAACTAACTCTATAGAATTTGTCATTTAATTATCCAATGATATAGGAATTACAGTTGATTTTTAATATTGAAAGTCTCAATATGAGTACTTAAAATTAGGAAGTCCATCATTACAGGTTATTTTACTTCTAATTAGCCTATAGTTTATCATATAAGCATTCTTAGAAAATGTTAGGAAAATATATCATGTACCAATCTTATTGAAATACAGCCATTCTCCTAGTGTGCAATTTAATACTGCTTTTAATTCTGGACCACTTTCTAAGGGACCTGAGATCCTTAGCCTTTCTTGCATTTAATGAGTTTTATTCTGACATTCTAGAAGCCCAGAATTTTTCTTCATTTATTATTAAGTTAGTATGTATTCTCTGAAAATCGACTACATGTGTGATTCCCATTATAGGTGTTTAGAATGATCACAGCAAATACAACAGACATAAATCCTTGCTTTTATTCATCTTATATCCTATGTGGACAAATAAGTAGGAAAAACAAACAAGTGCAAAAAAACATTATTTATTAGAAACTCTAGAAATTAACATAAAAATAAATTTACTTAAGATCTCCTAGATAGGATTATAGTGTGGTGGTTAAATTATGAATGAAGTGTCAACAAGAACCTGAAGAGGAGTTAGTAGCTTTGAGAAGTGACTGCAGGAACTGAGGGAGGAGACATGGATGTTTTGTAACTGGAAAGAAAAAAATAGTGTGCCCATGAGTAGTCAGAGTTCTGAGCTATTCTAGGAAAACTAAGAAGACTACTATAGAATGGAAGGAATACTATAAATTGGAATAGCAAAGTAACAGGAGAGACTAGGATACCTCATTGCCTTTTAACAGAAGTTATATGATTGAGCTTAAGGAAATCAATGTGTCTATCACCCTGGTAACAGATGCTATGTGGGAAGCCAGTAGATTAGTTAGGAGATGAAAGAAATCTCTACAGAGATTTGGTGTGTCCTGGATTGGTGCAGTTTCAAGTGGAGGTAATGAAATGCCTTTGATTTAAAGGTAGAACAAGTTAAGAGTTGTTAAGAATTGAATAGAAGCTGTTAGGCAAAGAATGAAAAGGAGACAAACAGGTCAGGGAACCTGGTAGGCTAACACTACCTTTACATCCTATCCTCCAATCCCAGTTTCCCAGTTTCACCCCCAGCTGTGTGGCAGACCACCTACTGAAACCTCCCTTTTCTCTGCCCTCAAATCCATAGCATATGGATCATCCAAGTTGTCTTCTCCAACCTTTCTTCTCCAAATTCACTCATTATACCCACCCCTATCTCCAGCAGACATTCCCTGGGTGAATTCTCAGGTGAAACAAGGCAGGGAAGAAAGTAGGCCAGTGATGCAGGCAGTGAGCACAAATCCTCACTCTCTCTCCTTTTCTTTTTCTTTTCTTTTTTTTTTTTTTTTTTTTTGTTTTATTTGGAAATTTTATTTACATTTCAGAAGTTCTCTCCTTACCCCATTTCCCCCCTCCCTCCCAGGAACTCACTATCCCTTCCCTCCTCCTCCTGCCTCACGTTGGTGTACCCCACCCACCTCCCCCGTATCTCACCTCCCCACCCTCAAATATCCCCCCCACGCCCCAGTCTTCATGGGACCAAGGATCTCTTCTCCCACTTATATATAGTTCCCTTGCATATTAACTGGGGCCATGGGTCCCTCCCTAAGCGCTCCCAGGCTGGTGGTTTAGACCCTGGGGGCTCTGGTTGGTTGGTATTGTTGCTTTCCTCATGGTGTCATGAATCCTTTCAACTCCTTCAGCCTTCAGTCTATCTTCTCCATTGGGAACCCCATGATCAGTTTGTAATCCCACCGCTGGTGGAGGACTAGTCTTTCTCCAAATCCTCACTACCATGTGCTGTCATTTTTTTTTTTTTTTTTAAATCACAGCCATTCTGATTGGTGTGAGGCGGAATCTCCGAGTTGTTTTGATTTGCATTTCTTTGATGACTAAGGAGTTTGAACATTGCTTTAAGTGCTTCTCTGCCATTCAGGATTCCTCTCTTGTGAATTGAGTTATTTGGTTTTTTCGAGGTTAGCATCTTGTGTATGACTTTCTTTGTGTCTGAGTATTTAGTAAATTCATGATGTTCTGAGAAGAAACAATATTCTTTTTGTTTGGGTGAAATGTTCTGTAAATATTGGTTAGGTTCATTTGATTTTAATTATCAGCTAACTCCAACACCTCTCCGTTTAATTTTCTGTCTAGATGATTTGTCTATGTGAGTGGGATATTGAAGTCCCCGACTATCAGTGTGTGAGGGCAATATGTGATTTAAGCTGTGGTGGTATTTCTTTTATGGAATAGGGTGTCCTTGTGTTTGATGCACAGATATTAAGAATTGTAGTGTTTTCTTCATGAAATTTTCCATTGATGTGGATGTAGTGTTCTTCTGATAGATTTTGTTAGAAGTATATTTTTGGAGATGTTACAATGGATGCACCAGCTCTCCCCCTAGGTTCATTTTCATGGAATAGCTTTTGCCATCCTTTTATCTTGAGACGCTATCTATCCTTGATGTTATGATGTGTTGCTTGGTTACAGCAGAGGATGTCTTATTTTTACATCCATTGACCTACCTGTGGATTTTTATTGGGGAATTAAGACCATTGATGCTGAGAATTATCAATTGTGAGTACTTATTATTTTCAGCTATTTTATTCATGTATGTGTGGTGTGTGTTTCTCTCTTTTGATATTCTGTCCTGGATTATCTATTCTTTGTGTTTTCTTGTATACAGTTTACATTTACATGTTGACATTTTCCTTCTAGTTACTTCTATAGGTAGATACCGCTTAAATTTAATTTTAATGTGGGGTGTCTTTCTCCATCTACTGGGATTGATAGTTTTGCATGGTGTGGAGTAGTATTGTCTGGCATCGGTTGTTTATTAGATGTAAAACTTCTGTCTGTGCCCTTCTACTTTTATATTCTCCCTCAAGAAGTCATGTATTTCTCTAATAGATCTTCATTTATATATTTCTTGGTCTTTTACTTTTGTAACATTTAGTTGTCTTTCTTTGTTCTATTCACTTAGTATTTTGATTATTTTGTGACAAGAGGAATTTTTTCTTTGCTTTAGTCTGTTTGGTATTCTGTTTGGTCTTGTACCTTGATCAGTTGTTGCGGTAATTATTTAAATCATCAGCATTCAATCTGGCTTTTCTTAAACAGTCGCCATGTTCCTGACCAGCCTGGGCTTGTGGCCATGAGCGGAGGCAGATTACTGCCACTGCTCAGTTCAGGCAGCCTGCTCAGGTGACCAGGACACCTGCCCTGTCACCAGGAGACGCCAGCATGGGATATGGCTCTGCCAATCTACCATGCTGTCTCCACAATGCTTGACTTGAGCCCAGACCATCCTGCCATCCTGCCATCTGCTCGGGTCCAGAAGGAAATGAGACTCTAATGCTTAAATATTAATCAAAGGCTTTATATATTTGGTAATGCTCAATAACAATATGCCCACATAACCTAGACAAAAGTTGCTACCCAGGACTGCTCCTGGTACATGCATGGTCATCCATAGTGCTACACCCCTCCATTTCTCTGTCCCCCTCCTCCTTCTCTTCCTCTTCCTCTCCTTACTCCTCCCACATTACCTCCTCCTACAATCAGTACCTTCTTCTTTAGGTTACAAAAACTTTCTTCTATAATATTGTTACAATTACTTTTCTGTTCTTGAGTTTCTAATCTTTCTTCTGTTTCTCTTATACTTATTTAATCTCTTCAGTGTTCCAGATTTCCTGAATGCTTCATGCTAGGAGTGTATTAGATTTAATTTTTCTTTAACCAATGTATCCATTTCTTTTCTCTCATTTTCACTGGCTCAGATTCTCTCTCCCATCTTTCGTATTCTGTTGATGAGGTTTACCTGTAAGGTTCCTGGTATAGTTCCTAATATTTTATTTCCAGATATCCCAGGTTGGGGATTTTTTCATTGATTCTCTTTCTAGTTTCAGATCTTGAAGTGTTTTATTCATTTTCTTCCACTGTTTACTTGTGTTTTGATAGATTTCCTTAAGGGATTTTTTTTTTTCATTTCATCCTTAAGACTGTCTATCATATTCGTAAATGCTATGTTATGGTCCTTATCTTGTGTTTCAGCTATCTGGTGATTCTCAGGGCCTATTGTATTAGAATTTCTGAGTTCTGTAAGGATATTCTCTCCTAGACATTACTGATTGTATTTTCCCCTAGCAGTTAGACATGTGTTTATGGGATGATTGTAATTCTATTTTCTAATATCTGGTATTGTCTTTGTTGGGTGGATTTTATTTTGTTGGTTTCTGTTGTCCTTTTTTGTTCATACAAACTGAATAATTTTGCACTGATTGATATATGGGTCAAAGAAAGAATTTAAAAAGGCATTAAATACTTTCTAGAATTAAATGCAATTGAAAATACACAAGCCCAAACACATGGGACATAATTAAGACAGTTCTAAAGAGCAAGTTCATGCAAATGCTTATATAAAAATACTGTGACAGTCCCAACTAGAAACTTCATACCTGAAAGACATAGAGCAAGAAGAAGAAAACAACAATTGAAAAGTATAGATGGTGAGAAATCACCAAGTTCAGGGACAAATCAATACAATAGGAAAAGCAAACTAACTAACTAACTAACTAAATAAATAAATAAATAAATAAATAAATAAGTTCCTTGACAAAAGTCAATAAGATTGATAAACACTTATTCAAAATAACTAAGACAGTAACAGACAAGACCCAAACTAACAAAATTAGATGATAGAGATGATAGGGAGACACAACAATAGACCAAGGAAATTTAAGTTAAAACCTGCAATTCACCAAATTTGAAAATTTTAAAGAAACAAATAATTTTTTTAATACAAAGCGTATATCAAAGTTCAGTTAAGATGAAACAAAGATCCTAAGGAATCTGTACTTAAAATCTGCCAATCAAATAAAAACTAAGTAAGATGATTTTAGCCGAGAATTCTATCAGACTTTAAATAAGAGTTAATGCCAAAACTCCTAAAATTATTCTGCAAAAGAAAAACATAAGGGATAATCTCAATTTGTTTTATAAGTTCATTATTATCCTAATCCCTAAACCACATAAAGGCTCCTAAAGAAAAAAATTACAGACCAGTTTTCTGTATCAACCTAGATGTACAAATTCTCAATAAAATACTTCTGACATAATTCAAGTGAACATCTGAAAGATCATGTAGTATGACCAATTATTCTTCATCCAAGAGATAGAGAGATGATTTCAACATACATAAGTCAATAAATATGACCCTATATAAACAATCAGAAATAAAAAGTGACTTGATATTTTCATAAGATGTGTAAAAGGTCTTTGGCAAAATCCAATACACTCTCATTATAAAAGTCCTGTAGAGATCAGGGAAACAAGAAACATACTCACCACAATAAAGACAGTTTACAGAAACCGCATAGGAAATATCAACTTGAATGGAGAAAAACTCAGAGTGATTACACTAAAATCAGGAACAATTCAAGGTTGTTTACTTTCCATATCTATTCAAGAAAGTACTCGAAGTCTTAGCTTAGGTAATACAAAAATTAAAGGGACATAATTTGTTAGGAAATATTCAGAATATCTCTATTTTCATACGATATAAGTGTATACATAAATGACCCTTAAAATGCCTACATATCATAAACACTTTCAGTAAAGTAGCTGAATATAAAGTTAACTCATAAAATCAGTAACTATTCTATGTACAAATGATTAAATCATGAGAAAAAAAATGAAAAAAAAAAATAGAAAAACAAGTAAAACCTTTCAAACAACCTAAAATAATATACCTTGAGGTAACTGTAATTAAACAAGTAAGAGATTTGAATGATAAAACCTTTAAGTCATTTAATAACAAAAACAAATTGATCTCAGAAGATAGAAAGATTTTCTATGAACTTGAATCAGTAGGATTAATATAGTAAAAACTGCTATCTTACCAAAAGCTATCTACAGATTCAACACAATCCCTATCAAAACTCCAACAACAGATCTTGAAAAGACAGTTTTCAGCTTCATATGGAATAATAATACTAAAAATGCCCAACAAGTTACAGTCTGAAGAACCACAGATATAAGGTAATGAGGAAGAGAATTCAAGAGAGGAAAAAATAATAGATAATCATGGATGGACAAATTGGGAAGGGATACTGCAACTGGAGGATTACAGATACATATATCTATCCTGAGTAATAAAAGAACTGATGGTGGTATAATCATTTCTGACCTCAAATTCTACTACAGAGTTATAGTAATAAAACAAGTATGTTATGGGCACACACACACACACACAAAAAAAACCATTGTAGAATGGTCTCAAATAAAATCCTAAATATAAATCTATACATGTGTGTACACCTGATTTTTTATACAGTAGCTAGAAACACACAGTATTTCATAAATAGATACTAATGAAACTGAGAAGCTTCTGCATGGCAAAGATCACTGTCATTCAGACAAATCTGAATCCTACAATAATATTTTCAATAACTACAATACTGCAAGAGGGCTAATTAATATACAAAATACTTAAAGAAGTCAAGAAACTAGATAGTACAAAAGTAAGTAAGCCAATTTTAAAAATGAAAGTTCTCAATAGAGAATATTCAAATGTCTGAGAAACATATGAAGAAATGTTCAGCACCTTTAAGAGATACGCAAATCAAAACTACTTTGAGATTTCATCTAATACCAGTCAATATGGACATAATAATGTAAATAACAACTCATGCTAGAGAGGGTATGGAATTAGGGGATTGCTAACTTTTTGCTGGTAGAAGTGCAAATTTGTACAGCCAAATATCAGTGTGGTGGTTCCTCTGGAATCTGGGAAATGATTTACCACAAGATCAAGCTATACTATTCTTCAGCATATATTCAAAGCATGCATCATCCTACCATGAAGATACTTTTTTAACCATGTTCATTTCTGGTCCATTTATAATAGCCAGAAATTGGAGATAATCTATATATTCATCAATAGATGGATGGATTTCAAATATTCTGATGCATTTAAACATTTTAATTTTACTCAATTCTTTAAAACAAAATGAAATCCTAAAGTTTGCAGGCAAATGGAAATGGTTATCCTGAACCAGGGAACGAAAACCCAGGAAGACTAAGACAGTGTGTATTTGCTTATATGCCAAAGTTATATTTTAGCTGTCAAGTCAAAAATAAGAAACCTACAATCTGAAGAACCACAGATATAAGGTGGTGAGAAAGAGAATTCAAGAGAGGGACAGATCTCTCTAGGAAGAGGAAATTGAATAGATAATCATGGGTAGACAAAGTGGGGAGGAGTCCTGCAACCTGAGGATCAAATGAGGAGGGAAAATTATGAGCAGAACACAGGTTGGGATAGGAGAGGGACTGATAAAATTATGAGTCATTTGAGGGGTTGTATACTATAAGCTTCCTAAGTTATGTACATATCTCAAGGGTATCTAGATGAAATCTCCAAATAACAGAAGAGGTAGAGCCACAACTGAACATCTTTCATCACTAAATAAAGCTTAGAGTATGAGGATTGGGTCACATCTAATCAAGTTGTTGGGCAAAGAGGTTTCAAGGGAACCTCCAAATAACCGAGGATTTTGCAAAGGCTACTGGTTTTTATCCACAAACTGATGGCAGGAGCTGAAAATAACACCTACAAGCCATTGAACATGGAGAAGTCATGTAGGTGCCTGTATATTCAAAACTATTGAATAGTATTTTCATTACAAGAAGTTATTAGGCATGCTATCAAAACAAACATAAACATGAAACCAGTACAAAGCCACACAATCCACAGTAGTGTCCTGACAGCAAGAGGCACTAGTGCAATGCTGACCCAAAGCTTGTGGTGGTAACCAATCTCTGATTTAATTAAGTCCCACTCCATAAGATGGAACACATACCCAACACTGCTTAGGCGACCAAGAATCTAAGACAAAGTAGCAGTAGCCCAGGGACCCAGAGGAAAGCCAAATCTGACTTTCTACAAAGAAGCAATATATAGCTGGTCAAAGACATCAGATTGAGAAGAGATCATTGAGAAGAGATCAGAGAAGTTGAACGTAATGTATTAAGTAACATGAAGAACCGTTACAGGAGACTGACAAATCATTTAGAAAAAGAGAAACCAGAAAGCTTCGTGGTGGGACAAATAAAAACTAGAGAAATCAAGGGTTCCTAGAAAGTACTAGAAAGTGTCCATTGCAGTTCTCTGTCTCAGAAAAAGGCTGTTTAGTGGAGGAGTAAAGGTCAACACAGATAGTAGGTGCTTAGTATAATTATTTCATGAATAGTTCAAGGGATCCTTAGTATTTGTGGCTTTTTCTAAAGTGTGCCTTAGTGAAATAATTCATGGTATAATGAACTAATCTATGTTAAAAATTAATATTGGGTATGCTGGAGGAAGGGTTCCACAGTTAAGAGCATTGGCTTCCCTTCTAAATAACAGGAATAAAATTTTTAACATGAATAAGGCAGATAACAATCCTCTGTAACTCAAGTTCCAGGGGTCTTGATGCCCACTCCTGAGCAGCAAACACATGTGGTGCACAGTTGTGCATGCAGGTACTACACTAAAACTCACAAAATAAATAAATATACAAAATAGCATTGAAGAGAAATAGAATGTTAGACTGGGTGGTTATTCTGAGAGAGAAGAATATAATGCAAGTGTTTGAGAAATTGTTTCCATCAAACCCAGTGAAACTTTCTGGGGAGAAAGAAAGCAATGTATACATAAGCTGGCTATGAAATCCTAAAGCTGTCATTAACATTCATCCATCACATCATAGATTACATGAAGGAACCAGGCAGTGTCATCTAGCTTGTTTATGAAGTAATGGTATATGATAACTCTAGCATAAAAAGTATTGGAAGATATTGTGATATGTCCATGCTTCTCATCACTGAGGGTACTTTAGAAAAAGATAGTAATCTACCATTTAAATATTTTTTTCATATAGACTATTATTTAATATTACTCTTTTGGAATGTAAATACGCAAATGCACTATTTTATTGCCAGTATTTTACGGATAGTTAGAGGTAGTTTTTTCCTGATATGCCTAAATAGTTGCCTTAGAACTCACTTTTGCATAAAAGGGGGACAAAATGAAAGCTTTCCTATCTAACTTTGCCTCTTTTCTCAAACTCTAAAGCTAGAGTGGTTTAGTCATACCACTTCATCCAGTGACTCAACAAATGAGTCAAACTCTCATATTTGTACCTTTCCATGATTTAAGAATCTATTTCTTTCCTTCTATTATAAGCCTGCACAAGAGGCTTCATACAACTTCAAATTCTAATACGGACTCTGAGAACTAAATTCATCATATTCTCAGTTATTCCCAAACTTATTCTAAAGACATGTCATCATATATCTGAGTCTGAAATGTGTATAGGTTTAGATGAAAAAATTCTTATTCCAATAATCAGATTGTGGATTGTTGTCCTAACACTTCTAGGAACTGAGTGGAGGAGAAATTTTAAAATAGTTTTTAACACATTTTTGATGCCTTGGGATGCAGAGATAACTGCAAAAAACGTTCTCAGCCTTTCTTCTCTATCAGTGGTTCTACCTTTGTATCACTACCATTTGGAATCACATATCAAATATCCTGCATATCAGAAATTTACATTAAGATTCATAACAGTTGCCAAATTACAGTTATTAAGTAACAGCAAAAAAAAATTATAGTTGGGGGGTCACCACTACATGAAGAACTTTACTAAAGGGTCACAGCATTTGGATGATTGAGAATCATGGCTCTGTTTGGTAGAAGGGTAGAAGGAAGTCTAAAGTGAGTGGCTAAAATGAGCTCAAATTCTTTGCCAGCAAAGAGGTTATCAACACTTCCATTGAATTCTCTGTTGGGAGTAGTTTCTAGCCATCCTAAATTGAAGTCAACTGTATATAAACCACACATCCCGATTGGCTCTATATCAGAAACCCTAGGACAATCATTAATCTTCAAGATTTAGTAGTCCTTCAATGGATAGGGATCAATTTTTCAGAATGGATTAGTTTGACTGAGAACAGAATAACTATCATTCTAGATAATAGTTGGTTATATCATTTTCTTCTATTAGCATTATCTGGAAAGCCTTTGTTAAAGATGAGATTATGAAATATTTGCCTTGCCAAGCCAAATATGGAGTAAAATGTGATAAGTCCCAGCCTTCCATTCTTCCTAGTCGGAGCTTTGCTCATTAAAAGAAGTGTATCTAATAAAGAAAAGACAACAACCATGATCAGCACTCATGTGACTCTCATTCTCACCATCTTCTCCATCATCAAGTACCTTCTTTCATCTAGATCCCGTTAAAAGTGCATATGGACAGCAAGATGACCACATAGAAAATCCAAGCCAGGAAAACACAGTACACATAATGACTCTGCAGGACAGAAAATGCTGGACAGGAAAATAAATCACTTGTTTGTTTCTTCTTTCTCCCACAGAGAAAAAGAGTCACATTTTGTGGCTTTTGAAGATAAGATAATTATGCTATTATCTATCTTGGGCCCTCATCGTATTACACCGCTTGATGTCTCTAAGTTATGCTGTGGGAAAAAAGAAACTTTGCACATAAGTATCAAAGGTTAGCAAGGATTCACATACATTGAAAGTTCACTGAAGACCTTTAAAAATAATGCACATCTACAAAAGGAATCACTGAAAAAGAATTGTTATACAGCTGCTCCACAGCCATAGATAACCAACATTGGAAATGAATGTCATTGTCATTGACTTGGTATGATTTTGGAGTAAATAACTTTCAAGGAAGAAATTCAGGAAGCATCTACACCAAAGCATCAAAATAAGCCAACCCCCATTTCTGAGGCTTCATGTTCAATGACTATGTTAAGTAATGACTAAAGATTTGTATTTTATAGGTAATGTGCAGGATGGTGAGCAAAGATCGATTTACAGCCTCTTCTTAAGTTTCCACAACTGAAAGAGAAAAAGGAAACACAAACAACCCAACCTCACAAACCAACACTAACTCAGTGACTTCTGAGGCATTGAAAGTAGAAAGATGATTTCTGAGGCATCCACACCTCATAACACCATCTTCAGCCTACCTGAGTATGCCATTACAATGAAAAAAACTGAGAGATAAAACAGTGGAAAGAAGCACATTAAAAGAAGATAGCTACATAAATTTTCTTGCAATAAAATAAATTATTTCTAATGAGTTATGCATTTTAAAAGATTTTTCCCAATGCGAATGAACTTGTCAAAGTGATCTATTTTCTTAGCAAACACGATTATGTAGGGAAAAAATATATATGTTTGTGGCAGTACAAAAATCATTTTAACTAGTTTTCAAAATGAGAAATTTGATTATGAATTATTACACTTCTTTGAAGTTTTCTATAATAGAACTTGAATTATTATAAACTGAGTGTTTTCCTCTCTCCATGAAGTTTAGCTTAAAATATTTGATGTCTAAATTATAGCCATAGCACATAACATTCTTTTTATAAGGCAATAAACAATAGTTGAGTGGTTACGTTAGAGATGCTTGCAAGATCATGAAAATGAATTATTTCATGTTTATCTAGCAGTTTGCATTTTCCAACACTTTCATTAACTCTGATTTCATGAGAGTTTGCAAATTTCTGTGAAACAATCCATAATAAAAGGTTTAGGCATGAGCTATGGTTTTCAGGTGAATATTGAAGCACAGCCACAAAATAAAGTTAAAGAACATGAATTTTAAGCAAAACCCTTCCTTTGCTGCTAGACTCTGAACCTATGTAAATGCTCTATGCTTAAGCACTCGAACTTCTGAGACAATTGAATGTTGCAAAAGTCACTAGCTGGGCTGCTTTAAGTTTCACTAACATATGTTAAACATATGTTGAAATGTGTTCTATGTTGAATCTTACAATGTTCAACTAGAATTTCCAGTGGTTACAAGCCAAGATTTGGCCAGGATATGAAGAATCATGAAACAGAGAAAAGAAATATTAGGGTTTTTTTTTTGTGATATAACCAAAATCAGCCCTGGCAGATACATTTACTTTTATCAAGTCTGTATAAAAACACTTTATCTTTCTATGTACCTTTTGAAATAAGATTATGAGCATGTGACTATGCCAATGAACCAAGCTGACATAAGCTAGTTATAGGTGAAGGCTGTTTGAAGGGAGGTATCTATCTTTTCTTTGTCTTGTTGCCTATGTCCTATCATATCAATTCGGCATAGAAGGTGATACTTCACATAATATTATCAAGCCATTGCAGGTACAAGAGTTGTCTATTTTAGCAGCTAACCTAAAATATTATAGCTTATGCAGTATAGATCTTTGAAGAATAGAAAAATTGTCTGTATATCTGGACCAGAATTGATAACACTGACTGGGGATTAATTAAACAACATTGTTTCAGCCACACAGCATGTATGTTGGCCTAAGAGTTATTGTGCATGTAGGCACATCTTAGAGCTCAAACACAAGCAGGAAACTATGCTGATAACAACAAGCATCTGAAAACCCCAGGATAGCAGAACAGGGCAGGGCAGGCATAGAGTGACGTGGTGGTTTAGAATCAACCACTGAAAGAAATGGTTTGAGACACTGGGGAGAAATATTTGGTTTTCAGTATGTGTAATTAATAAACTGGTCATTAGAACTTGAAATGGGACACCAGTTAATTCTGATGTAATAGATTACAAGCAATGCAGCTGGTAGAAGAACTCTTCATTTTTATGACTCTTGAGTACACTAGAAAAGTTAGTAAAATTCCCATTACACACCCACTTTAAGTTTAAATGGCAGAGAATATGCTTTTTTTTTTTAATTTTTTTTTTATTTTTATTTTCAGCAAATCAAAAAATTTAAAAAGCATTCAAACAGAATAAATGAAAATAAACAAACAAGCAAAATACAAGGGTCAGATATACTTATACAAGAATTCTATAGAGCCTTCAAACAAGCAATACTTTTTGAGTTATGTTTAAAAAATTCAGAACCACAATAAGCTCCTTCACAAAGCAAATAATATTGAAATAGTGAAATCAAGTGTAACCCAACAAAAATATATAAGTTATAGTCCAGTATCCCTCATGAATATACATACAAAAATTCTCAATGAAGTAGTTGCAAACTGAATACAAGAGATATAAAAATAATATTCCATGAATAACTGAACAACTGTTTTTTTTTTTTTTTTTTTTTTTTTTTTTTTTTTTTTTAGAAGACCATACTCCATATACAGGCTGCATGTTTTGGGATAGCCCCCACTCCAGATGTTTGAGACCTACATGAAAACCAAGCTGCACATTTACAACATATGTGCAGGGAGGCCTAGGTTCAGCCCACGGAGGTAGATCTGTGTAGACTAGGTATGCTCCACGGTTGGTGATTCAGTCTCTGAGAGCTCCAAGGGTTCAGGTTCGTTTACTCTGTTGATCTTCCTGTGCAGTTCCTATCTCCTTAGGGCCCACAATCCTTCCACCTATTCTTCTTTAAGAGTCCTCAAGCTCCATCCACTGTTTGGCTCTGGATGTCTGTATCTGTCTGAGTCAGCTGCTGGTTAGAGCCTCTCAGAGGACAGCTTGCCCCTGTCTGTTCTCAGGCTGGAGGTTTAGATCCTGGGAGCTCTGGTTGAATCTTTTGATACTCATACCTTAAGAAAGCATGTTTGTTTGTTTTTAATGAAAATTAGCCAAAAACTACTCTCATGCTGAATGCTAAAGTTTAGCTTTCAGAAGGCTGGTTACAAGGTTAAGTCATCAATAAACAAGAAAGTATTACATTCCTCAGGTGTTAAGCCTCATCGCTGGATTTAGAAGAGTCCAACTTTCCCAAGTTGAGAGCCTTGCACTGTTACTTTCTCCTCTTTCCGAAGTTGTTCATCATAAGGAATGATAGACACTTTCCTTAGGGAAAGAGTCCACTGAATCTGCTCATGGACATCTTTCAAACTGTAGAAGACCTACTATGTTTGAAATGGCAAAGAGTCTTAGTTAGACAGGTTTCCTCACCACGTCAAACATCAGTGATAGACAATTTCTAAATAAGAAAGGCATATTGGAATTCAGAGCTCTCAAGCTTTCAGTCCATAACCAGTTGGCTTCCTTGCGTGGGCTTTTAGTAAGATGACACAGGAACCTGTGTGAGAGCAAACTCATTCACTAGAAACCGTTCTAAGAGAAAAGAAGGAGAGGTGACTAAATACCCAGTGTCCCACTTTAAACTGTTCTTCCAATGATGTCATGTCACCTATCCCCTCATATTTTTTCCCTTCTCTATCACACCAAACCAGGGAAGAACATTCACTTCCTGAGCCTTTCGAGCACACTGAAAAACAAACAATAGAAATGTTGGTTTCAATAATATTTTTTTCGTTTAACCATCAACATATCAGTATAACATAAGAAATCTGACCTGAGATAAACTTTGAAACGCATTTGCACATTTACACACTCGCACATATAAAAAGGAAAAAAAATGAACAGGAAAGTTTATCTTCTCCCATAAAGGTCTTAATTAAGAATGGAAGCCAGAGGAACAACTGTGAATTCCCAGGAAGAAAAAGACTTAATTAATGACTAGAATAACTTGCATAACTTTGATTTCTTTCTGCATTTATCTTGCAAATGATATCTACCTTCCTTGACAATGAATAGAGCATGTATCTGTTTGATATGTATTGAAATCCATGCTGGATTTTTATAGTCTATGGTCCAAAGCTATCACATAGAAATCAGCTGGGTATTCTTCACAGTCTTAGTTGTCAAATGTTATAACTTAATTGATTTCTTAAAAATGAATCATTATTTCTTTTAGTCAATTTTAGGGAACGTAGGAAGGATTACAAACTAGTATACAAAATTCTCCTTTTTAATTTTTTGATTTTCTTTCTGCACTTTTTATACTGTGCTCCTATTCCAAGTAATCAGTAATGCAATTTGTAATCACATCTTCCCAAACTATTTGGTACTTTACTGTCACTATGATAAAATATCATAACAGAAAGAAACTTAGGGGGAAACAGGTTTGCTTCAGCAGTGGTGCTACAGTTTATCAGAGTGAGGGAGACTTGGCAACAGTCAGAAAGAGGTAGAAGGAGGAGGCAAGCTGATCACATTTTCCTTTACCCAGAGGAAAAAAAAACAGAAAAAGAAGTAGCCTAGACTTTGAAAACTCAAAGACCATTCCTGACGGTCTACTTCCTTTAGTAGTATTGCCTTACCAAATAGCACTGCTCATGGGATAGTAAGTTTTCAAATACACGAGACAGTGAGATGGGGAACATTTCTCGTTCTCACCATCATTCCTATCCTTCATAAATATATGTTCATTGATTTACTTGCAATGTAAATTTACCAATCTCATGAAAGACACATTACTGTGTGACCTTGGAAAGTACATTACCCTCCCCACTTTATAAAATGAAAAAGCAAGAATCATTAAAAATTTTCCTTAAATTCCCCTATCCAATTACATTTTAGTGTTGTTCTTAAAGTATATTTGTATTTCTTCCAGAAATATATATTAATATACAAAGCTCTTGACACAGTGAATAGGATAGTAAAAGGACCACATTTCTTAAAGCCAATAGCAGATTTTTTAAAAGATATTTGTTTAGACCTTGCTTTCCAGACATACACTTCATATTTTTGTTGGAGCATTTTCCCTTGGGGAAGGGAAACAATGCTTAAAAGAAGCATTTGCATCAAAGAAATCATAGTCCCTACTGAGGCCCGCTCAAGGACAAGAATATATCAAAAAGAAAAGACTCTTTGTCCTATGTTGAGGTTAAATACTTACCACTCCTCAGGAAAGCTTACATTTCTTTTGTGCAATGTGTCTGTGAATGTTTTATGAATCCAATTGAGCTGAAGAATCAAGTTTCTTCGACAGACAGAGTTTATTCAGAGGAATAAAGATACAGCAGAAAGTTATTGATTTTTGAGGGATCTACGCCTTGTGAAAAATTAACCAGACATTCCTTCAAGATCGATACGATTACCCTTGCTATTTCAGAGCTGCAACCCACGGTCTGACTGAAGAATGTCTCCATTGCAGAGGGCACTAGTAAGTTCAAGGGTCTGTTGAAACCACAGGGATTGGGCTTTTTTGTTTATTTTTTCCTTTTCTTCCTTCCATGTTTTCTGGTGCCTCTTTTTTATAATGCATGCATCAAAATACCTACCAATATTTTAGGCATCCAGGTGAGGTTTAATGCTTTCTACTCCATGACCTGTAGCTTTGGAATGAGTCCCTGAGTCTATGTTCACAACTCATAGGAGTTAAAGAATGTAAGTTAAAACTCATCTCAATATCAGGCTTTAATGTTGCTTTCCAATTTTAGTTACCATTCTGCTGTCTGAAACGTGTCAATTCTGATTAGTTTTTCTTTTCTTTTTGCTTTGTTTCTTACAGCTGACAATGGGCTGCCCTCTCCTGTCTCTGCTCAGAAACAAGAGGTCCCATTGTCTCCAGCACAGAATCAATATAAAGTCATACATCTATGCATTCCTATAATTCTATCTTGTTTACCAGCAAGTAGTTGAAACCTATTTCCAACAACCAGAACACCCAAAGGAGCATCCAAACACTGCCATCAAGGAGTACATTGATTAATAACATTTCTCCAAAGGGAGAAGAGAGCTCTTGGCCTTTGGGAAGAGAAATTTCCCCTGTGCTTTGGAAATGTATTTATAATCCTTAGTCCTAACAAATAAAAGCCAAGAACCTAAATGATACTATCCTTTGATGTTGACTACAAGAAATATCTATAGACAAAGTTTAGAGAAATATCACTGGCTATTTTTTGAGCATCTAGTTGACTGCCTACTGTCTGCCTTGATTCCCGAAGAACAGGTTATATAGTGCGTCTGAAAATAAGCTTGTGGAGGAGATTCACAGATTTGTCTTTTGCTGCCCCTTTAGGTCTTGGTCACTATGGCAACCCTTGATCCTACCATGTCAGCAATCTTTTGTGATGCCTTCCCCACCATGTTTCCTGAATGTCTTCTGCACAGTTCTCTTACTTTCCTCATGATGAACAAGATGTAGCCTAGTACATTTAGCCGTTACTATTCATTAACCCTCCTGTGATTTTAGTAAATTCCGTAGGAATGTGTTTTGAACAGATAGGCTCACTTCTTCTGTTTTGGTATTTTTGACATTTTTAAGACTGTTGTTTTCATTTGAGATTAATATAATTACATCATTCCTAACTTCTCTTTGTGCTCTACAAACGTTCTAATGTACCCCTTTGTTCTTTTTAAATCGATGCTATCATTTTGCTTAATTATTATTTTGGGAGTTGTGTGTGTGTGTGTGTGTGTGTGGTGTGTGTGTGTGTGGGATTTCTAAACCCATAATCACAACATGCTCAGCCCATACAATGTTACTTGTTTCTGTATGTTTCAGGGCAATGATTTCATATTGAATAACCAAATGGTGGATTCTTCCCTGGTGAAGACTACTTACTTCTCTTAGTCTCATCTGTTAGGGATTAGTTCTTAATTCGGACTCTCTTCAGTCTCCCAAAGGCTGAGTCCTCAGACGCTGAGTGTCTCTGTCCCCACCTGGATTTGATTGGCAATAACGAATTACTGTACAGCTAAAGCTGTGCATGTAGACTGAGGCGGGAACTTTAGATTTGCTGGGGTTAGGAATGAGGAAGATCACCATCGTTCGGAGGGAACCGGATCTGATTTAGAGGAAGGATTATCCGAAAATCATCTGAAATGTAATTGAGAAGAAATGCGGACCCTGGAAGGGCTGTTTAGAAGCATCTTGGGCAGCAAAGACTAGGAGCCGCCCAGAAGATGGCTAGGCAACAAAGATAAAATAGAGAATTAGAGGACGTTGAGGAAAATGTGGATAGCTGTGGGGAGGATTAGAACTGCCCAGCCTTTGAGCTAGCCAAGGCATTTTAAAATTATATAACGTGTTTATGTGTGTGTGTGTGTGTGTGTGTGTGTGTGTGTGTGTCTTCATTAGTGAATCCAGAGGGCCCGGGTGCTATAGTCATCACTTGTTAGTTGCCTGTGTTGTTGTCTAGGGTCACTGCCTCCTTAGGATTGTTCACTCCACACTAGCATGAATAATGGTGTTCTCTTTGCTTCCTGGGATGACCTGGAACTCTTGATTTCTTGCCACCACTTCTCTTACATTGAGATTTTAAGTACATGGTACCCAACATCCAAATTTCTTGAATAATTTTAAGTGTGATACATTTTTTTTCAAAATAGTTCACTAGGAAAAATTTACCTTTTCTGCTATTTTCATAAAGCCTGTGATTCAGCTATTCTTGAGCAAATAAAAAATGTCTGATATGTGATTATTATATAACAATAGGGATGT
The DNA here is from genome assembly GCA_021653895.1 of Mastomys natalensis. Classification (NCBI taxonomy): domain Eukaryota; kingdom Metazoa; phylum Chordata; class Mammalia; order Rodentia; family Muridae; genus Mastomys; species Mastomys natalensis. The sequence goes on from JAJTUV010001348.1 coordinate 198,929, forward strand.
CATTGAAATGACAATGGACTGCATTGTTGAAGATGTCATTATATTAGCAAAAAAGAATAATACTGATGGTGATCACATAAATAAATTCAATTTTAATGAACTCTGAAGAAAAAAATAACAAAGTTGTAGATGAAAGCTATGGCAGAATTGCCCTGGTCAGAGGGCATTGTACCAATTATCCAAAGGAACTGGCAATTAAGAGTAATCATCAATGAAGAATGACTTGGAATATGCCAGGGACATAAGAGGTAAGACACACACACACACACACACACACACACACACACACAAGTAGAAAGATTTTATAAGAGCATAACAACAGAAATGGAGACTCTAATGGCAGACAGTATGGAGAGAACACAAGTCAGGGATCTTACCCAGTAATTAGCCCTGGATCGTACAATACCAATGTGAGAGGCAGGATGCATCCACTGGTTAACTAGTGGCTTGCCTGTCATGGGAATAACCAAGCACTCTTTAGTTAAATCTGAGGCCTGCTATGCTAGAGAGAATGCATGCCTGGTACTGTGAGCTTGGAGGAGAAAAAAAAATGCTGGAGAGATCATGGCTCTCTGATGGGAGAAATAAGATAAATGGCCATGTTGTCAAAATAATTTCTGGTTTTATACTAGTAGCTTTTTACTGTTCTCAACCTTGGACAGAGAAGATTCTTTTTGCAATGGGAAATAGTTAATGAAGAGAATCACAAGTGCTTTCTCTCCCATTTAGTTTAATGCTGTCTTCTTAATGCCTTTACCAAGTATTTTCCTATCTTGTTTTTGAGATGCGATGTAGTTCTTGTGAGTTAAATAAATTAAAATAATATATTGCATTAAAGTGGATATTTTCTGGGTTTTTGTATCTTCTAGAAACTATAAAGGACAATTTTTAACAGTTACAGCTAAATGGAAATGTTAATAAAAGAAACCTTGTAGTGAATATTTGTTCTATTTTTTCTAAACTCTAATTGCTCGTTATTCACACATATCTTTTGACAATGCCTATGGCTATTTCTGGATATGACAATTCAAAGTGTGTCCTAGTTTTTGTTTTCCCTTTTATGTCCTTGGCCCACAGTCAATGACTTCTTAAATCTTTATTAAAAACATTAGAGGAAACAGATTCAGCCACTAATCCCAGTGCTGAACAAACCACACACCATGTATCTCAAGCTGGTTGGTATAATAGTTTGTTAAATACTAGTTAAATACTAGCATCAATTGGTGTTCTCTTGTTAGCATAAATGTCCCCACTTCATTCATTATATCATTTGCTTATATATTTAACTTTTGTGTGTGTGGGAGGGGGCTGAGTGCAGGTATGTTTGCATGTGATTTTCTGTATGCGTTTGTATGGAGGTCAGAGGACAACTTCAGATAATGTTCTTCAGGATCCTTAAACTTTGGTGCTTGAAACTGGGAATGTGCATGGTATCTGTAGCTCTCATAGGGCTAGGCTGGCTGGCCAGTAAGCCCCATTGATCAACCTATATCCCCAGCACTGGGTTTATAAAAGCTTATCTCCCCACCCCATCAAACTTGCTTTTATCTCTAAGTGCTCCAACTCAGGTTATCCTAAATCAAGTGCATTGCTAATTGAGCTTTTTTCCTGGGTCCCAATTGTATCTGCTTTACAGAACAGTTTCAAACCATATCTGTCTTTTAGTTCTAAACAACGTCCTATCAGAAGAAATTCTCTTGAAAAGTGCCTATAATCAGGGTGAATTGAATAGAAAGGGGCCAATACTGTTCACATGCCTTTTTCTCCTTGTTTATCAAATCAGAATTGAAAACTCCTCAGTAAATCTCCTCTAATGTCTCCTAGTACATTACAATCTTGAAAATGTACCACTAAATATGCCCTGAAGAATGGACAGTGAATATTTTTATTGGTTTACATTAAATGTTGCATAGTAGATTTCATTTAATAAAGATTTCAAGTTCACAGCTTAAAAGGATAACATTGAAAAGGATTTGTTTTGGGTCTTTTTATTGTTGTTATTTTATTTTGTTGCTTTTGATGTTTTGTTGGTGGCATGTTTACTTGTCTGTTTTAGTTTTATATGGGGCTTTTAATCTCTTTCTATGTATTTTTGAGTCCAGAAATATAGGAACAAAGAAACCTTACAATCTTGCCTAGCAAATTTCTTTGATGTAGTATAGATTTCTGAGAGACAGGACAAAATCATTTTGTAAGATTCAAGGTAGTCCAAATTAACTTTGCAAGAGTGACTTATTCATTATTTATTTATTTATTTATTTATTTATTTATTATTTATTCTTGGTTTGGTGGTTTTTTTTTTTGGGGGGGGGGGTATTTCGAGACAAGGTTTCTCTTTGTAGCCCTGGCTATCCTGGAACTGACTCTGTAGACCAGGCTGGCCTCGAACTCAGAAATCCACCTGCCTCTGCCTCCCAAGTGCTGGGATTAAAGGCATGCACCACCACTGCCCAGCTGATTCATTTATTTAATATTGTATTGGAAATAAAAATGGTCAAAAGGCATAGTCTGCCAGTTTGTTATCTCATGGTATGTTGGAACAAACAGAAACAAGTAAGAATTCAATTCATATATTTGGTGCAGTCACCAAACACAGACGTGACGTGGATGACTGGAAGTGCATGCTGACAGGAGCCTGATCTAGCTGTCTCCTTAGAGGTCTGCCAGAGATGAAATATACAGAGGCAGATGCTCTCAGCTAACCTTTGAACTGATCATGGGGTTCCCAATGGAGGAGTGAGAGAGGTAACTGAAGGAGATGAAAGGGTTTGCAGCCCCATGGGGAGAGCAACAATACCAATCAACCAGAGCTCCCAGGGTCTAAACCACCATCCTGGGAGCACATAGGGAGGAACCCATGGCTCCAGCTGTATATGTAGGGGAGGATGGCTTTTGTAGTGGAAGTCCTTGGTTCAGTGAAGGCTGGATGCCCCAGTGTGGGGGAATTCTTGGGTGGGGAGGTGGGAGTAGGAGGATGGGTGGGGGCACATCCTCATAGAATCAAGAGGAGGGGTTATGGGATAGGGTGTTCCTGGGTGGGTGGGGAAATGGGAAAGGGAATCACATCTGAAATGTAAATAAAATATCCAATAAAAAAGAAATTAAAAAAATAATAAAATAAAATCATAAAAAAGAAAAACATATATAATGTATATATATATATATGTATATATACATATAAATATTACATACATATACACCCACATACACATATACATATGTGACCATGTACAGGGCTAATGAATGGTAATGAATGATTATTATTCATGATTACTATATTGCATTAATGATTACAGTATCACAAACAATATTTAATGGCTTAAAAGAAAAGCCGTTATATTTGTCATAGTCAGTAATCATATCTGGATTGAACTGTGACCTTCTTTGATACTATACAAGGAATTGTGAGGCTGCATCCAGCAGCCTAGGCTGCTGAGAACAGGAATTAGCTTCATGGTTATGCTATTCCTTCTGTCTATTCAGCCTCTCCATGAAGCGTGTGCATCTGATTTCCCTGTAGGATTTTTCCACATCTGTCTAGCATCAAGGCCAGATTTCAATATAAAGTCTCAAGGCTGAAAGTTCACAGAAGCAGAAATATTTGAGTCTGCATAGTGCTTGGAACCTTAAAACAGCAGGATACCATTCTTTTATTGGGTTGAAAATTGAGCTTCATGGTCAGCTGAGTTCTAGAGGAAGAAAGAAATGAATGTGATATTTCCTAATTTGCAAAGTAGGAAGACACTAGAGATATAATGGTATAGTTTCACTATTAAAATTCTTTTCTTGTTTATGATTTATGTGAGTGGACCAAGATTGAAAGCAAAGGTGAGTTCAGGGGCAACTGTCACCATGCATAAGAAAATATAACTGAAATTAGTCATGGCAAAGATAAGGGGAAAGAAGTAGATTATTGTGGAAAGCTTCTGTAGAACAAAATTGACAGGAATTAACATTAAATATGCTGTATTTTCAGCCAATGAGAAGTATACATGTAGCATGAATCAAAGAGTCTGAATGCTGTGATTTATAAATATGAAGGAGCTGGTTAGGGGAAGCTTAAGTTATGAACTGACTATTCAGCATTCAAATGAATCTGAAAGCTGAGTAGTGAGGCAGTACAGCTTATGATCCAGAAAGTCCCAAAGGAATTAATCTATTCTTTAAAAAACCATTGCCAGTGTACTATCACTAATGAAAGGGTATAAGTAGGTGAAACTCAGAAAAAAGTCTTTCAAGGGCTATTAAAGGTAACACATTACTATCAGATTAGGTTAAGAATAATGCTAACCACAGGGACATTTGAGCAACACAAGGGAGGTTGCAAGGGTAGGGAGACAAACTCTGAGTCTAGAGCAGTAACAGACATGCTTTCATGTGAGAGGGAGGAGGACTTTAGGAACATTTCCTCCAGGAGGGAAACAGTAAAATAGTGTTCTACAAGATGGCAGGGTATTGCCAAAGACTTAGATTTATTCAATTTTCTTCTGAGGAGGTTCTATATTAATTAGCAGCTTTAGGCTCTAACATCAATTCTTTTCATCAATGGAGACTGAGTAACTTGAAAATGATGAATACAACACATAACTTGGTTAGTATGGAAGTGTTGAGTTGATGGATCCAAAGTATGGCTGTTTTCTTAGCATAGATAAGAAACACAATTGAAATGAAGACTTTGGGCATATCTTGAGAAGACTTAAACCATTGAGTAGGCTTAGATATTTCCACCAACATTTTCTTGTAAAAGTTCAAGTTCTTTCAAGTCCTATTAGGACTTCTTGATGTACTATTTTGATAATAATTTTCAAGACAAAACTAGAGTCATACGCATAAAGGACAACAGATTACAACACTTCTATTAGTACTAACAAAAACTTTGATAGTTTAAAACTCTTTTTCTTTACTTTGGATTAAATAAACCCCTGCTGCCCCCTAGTGACAAATTACTGGGGAACAAAATCTGTGGGTCTCTTGTTTATCTACTGACTAAGGTAGAAGTAACACCAAGGTGGAATGTAGGTGTTTTATAAAACTCAGACTATCACCTCTATTTGCATAAACTGCTTGAATCATATCAATCAGTGGGACTCAATTTGCAGATTTATTAAAATGGCACCCATGACTGCTATGGAAGGGTTAAGAGAAGGATTGAAGGAGCTGAAGGGTATTGCAATCCCACAGGAAGAACAATAGTATCAACTAAGCAGGACCCTTCAGAGACAAGCCACAGACACAAGGACTGCCTTGTCTGGCCTCATGGGAGAAGGTGCACCTAATCCTGTAGAAACTTGATGCCTCAGGAAAGGGGAATGCTGGCAAGAGTGAGGTAGGAGTGGGTGGGTGGGTGGGTGGGTAGCAGAACACTCTCTCAGAAGCAAAGGGAAGGGGAATGAGATGAAGAACTCATAGAGGGGGAACCAGAAAACAGGCAATATTTGGAATGCAAATATATAATATGATTAAATAAAAAATGGCACCAATGATATTTCATATGTTCATTACAAGTAAGTAATTTACTAACATGGGATATAATTTATCATCTTAATTGCTTACAATCTGGATTTTAAAATCTACAAACCCAGCATCACCATGGTGTAAGCATCTAGGTTTACTAAACCTTGAGCAGATTTAATAACAACAGAGTAAGCCTTTTGCAACTTAGAAATTGATGTTCCATATTTTATATCTTCATTTTTCTTTCTTTTTTTCCTGGCTGTGAAAAACAAAATGGCTCTTTAAAGGAGACATAATTTGTACTAATAAATATGTTGTGATATTACTCTGTGGCCCAAAGGAAAACACTGAATAACCATATAGTAGCCCTGCTCCTATGTTCACCCTCTGTGACTCTTCTGACCTGCTTCTTCAAGGTTGGAATAATTAGTAATAATAATAATAACAATGATAATGATAGTAATAATTATAACAATAAATATAAATCTTCATCTTCCTAGGATCCTCACAGCTCAACTTATGTTTTCAAACAGTTGCCCAGACATAGATTATATATCAATCTATGAGAAAATCTAATTTTAGAAAAGAAGAAAATATTTTAAACTTTCAGAAAGATAAGGTAGTCTATCATTAGAACAAACCATGGCATCAATCAAACAAAATAAGTATTTTCAGTTATAAAATATCCCCAGTGAAATAAATGATGGCTTAAGATTTCTCAGACAAAAATGTAGGCACATACTTTATTGTCATACAACAAGATCTCTTGGAAATTTTCCACACAAATGTGTCTGGTGCTTTACATTAATAGGACTATACCCTGACATGAAAGCAACTACTGAAATCCAGTTTTAAAAATATTTCTGTTTGCATCCTAAGTACTGTTGCAAGTTCCTTCCCAAATTTTATATATGCAAAGACAAACCAAAAAATGAGTAGATGCTATTCTTGAAGTACAGGAATGGAGGAGTCCAAAATTATCTTGTCCCATTTTTCTCTGTGAGAAATCAGAAAACACACACACACACACACCACACAAAAACAAAAACCTATTATTTTAAATACTGTGTGGTAGGTTAATAATAAAAATTTGTTAAACAGAAGCAGGCATGGAGGGTCTTAGGTAGACAACATAAAGTTATTCCCTCTGAGACATGATAAAGAAAATGTTTATAAGATAATTAAAATTGCTGACAGGAGTTAAACCTGCAAATTATGCTTTGCCTTAAGAATCTCTGGGATATTCATGATAAATCTTTTACTATGTTCTTATAGTTCACATTATTAAATATGGCACAGTGAGAAGACAAGATATTGACTATGCCGATTTTCAGGCTGCATCTATATACAGAGATAGTAGACAGCTTAATGATGATGCCTTTGGTCTGCATTGAAAACAGTGTATTTTCTTCCCCCATTTGACCTGAAAAGTAGTGCTTTAAAGGAAATAATCTAATATGTAAACTGCACTTTTGGGATGATAATTTTAAAAAAAGATGCCAAAGTGATAAGAAGCACAAAATGTCACTGTGAATGAGATAATGCAGGCATGATACATGCGCATCTTTGGGAATGAGAGTTGGGTTTGATTTTCCTTTGGTATAAGAAATGAGTTTGCATATTTTATCATTTTGAACTTATGTTCTAGTGCAAATCTACTATATCATATCCACACACCAACCCAGAGCCTTACTAGAGTCTCTCCCTATATACATTGAAGATATAAGTTTCTAGACCATTCCTGTTCTTCTGAATGAGCTTCTTCATGGATATTCTTTCACCCTGGGATCCTTGTATGTATCAATATGTCATCCACATTTTAGTAAAGTGTTCCATTAAAAGACAGATTCAAATGAATATATTCATCAACATGCACCAATCTATAAAGTGAAAATAGTTAAATAACACTTGGATATATCATCAGAAAACATTAGCGTGTGTTCCATATTGAGTACTTGTCCTCTAGTAAAATGTGACAAGTGATATCATCAATCAATCAATCAAAACATGAGCACAGGCAAAATAGAAGAGCATAGCAGTTTGGATGTAGTGAACTAGCCATCCTAAAGAAATGAGCAACATATTTAAAAAATTAGATGCTTTTCTCTAGGTTTTTATTTGCTTTGCTATACAGTCAAGCTAAAAATGGAAAGATATTTTGAATATAAGAAAAAATATGTCTGCAGTGCCTTACAGAGTGGCTTCATTGTGCCCTTTTTATAAACACACTATACATATGAGAAAATGATTTTATTATATTTTACTATATTTTTAATTTTATTTTAAGTATTCCATTTTACTATATTTTAAGACAAAGTTTTCTTATAGTGCCAAATGAAGTTGACCAAGGAAACGTAAGTCTAAACAGAGCTTGTCAGGAGGTGGAAAGACATAAAAGAATGCATAACAAATTGTGCTGAGGTCATTCTTGTGGAATTATTTAGGCTGGGTTAACTGGATGGAATATTGTTGGAAATAAGCAGAAAGGCTAACAAACATTTGAGATTGGTAAGAATTTCCTTTGCCTACTGAGTTTTGGTATACATTCATCACATGTCTTGGTGAAATTGTATCACCCAGACAAGACAAGCAGACATTGCTCCTTCCAGGTGTTTGAAATAATAAATAACTTCAACAGGTCCAAACACAGCTGGATATTTTCTAATAATATGTATAGAATTTGACATTAGGTAGTGTAAGTGTGCATGGTTCCACAATTATAAACACAGCAGCAGTAAAGGACTAGTATTTAATGGGACAAGAAGCTGGGAGATAGTCGTGGATGTCTCAATCATTTGTCATTGGCTTTCTCTATAGCTCTCTCAAGTCAATACACATTTGCTGCTTTCTGTGTATGAGCTGGTCAATGGGAATACAGCTATGCATACCCTTCTCTGACTTATTTATAATAGCCAGACAAGTTGAAAGACAGCTTTTATTAGGCCCATTTTGCCAGGAACTTATTGCAGACATTGCACCTTCAGAAGCAATGTGAAAAGGCTTGAAAATGCTGTCCAAAACAGTTCACAAAGGGAAAAAGAAACTACAGAGGTTCACTTTGCTTTGGAAACCATGAAGTGTGGCATTAACTAGGTATTCCTACAGACAATACTATTCTTATCCTCTAAATTTAGTTCTTTCATTAGCGTATACTTGCATGAAGACCTGAAAAAAAAATTGCAAAGTTGGAATTGATGTCTGCAAACATCTCAGAATGTGTCTCTATCATGTTAACATCATCTCTTGAATGCTGACTGCCACATGGGCATTTGATCCAAAGGTGGACACTATTTTTTCTTTTGAATGCTATAACTATAGGTTGTAAAATATTGATAGCAAAATGAACTTCTATCATTAGCTCCAAATGTTACCACCTCCAACTTCTACTCTAATCATATTTTATGGGGGGGTGTAAAGACATTTTAATTACCATTCTCAGATGAAGAATGCTACAGAAGTATTATACAGCTGTGTAATACCAGATTTTGTTTGAATACAGGAAAAAAAATGAACTGAAAGTTTTCTCAACCATACAAAAATAATTACTGCAAAATAATTATTTCATAGTGTACATGATGTAATTGTAAAAAGAGGAAGCAGACAGGATCTCAGGTAATGTTTTAGTGAAATCATAGCAAATCCATTGTTTCCAGGAAACAAATATCCTTCTCATTTATAGGATTATTATTAACATTGCAAGGCATTTCCACAGGGAGACAAAACTAAATGCCTATTCACCCTAGTTAAGAATCATAATATCAACCAACCAAGACCCCCCCCCACCAGAGCTCCCAGGGACTAAACCACCAACCAAAAAGTACACATGGAGGGACCATGGCTCCAGTCCATATGTAGTAGAGTATGGCCTTGTCAGGCATCAGTGGGAGGAGAGGCCCTTAGTCCTGTGAAGGTTCAATGCCCCAGAGTAGAGGAATACCAGTGCAGGGAGACAGGAGTGGGTGGGTGGGTGAACACATTTATAGAAGCAGAAGGGGAAAGGGGATAACAATTCAAATGTAAATAAAGAAAGTATCTAATAAAAAGATAAAAGAGAGTAACCACCAACCACCAAAAGAAAGAAAGAAAAGAAAGAAAGAAAGAAAAGAAAGAAAGAAAGAAAGAAAGAAAGAAAGAAGAAAGAAGAATCAAGAATGCATCCAAGTCTGATTCTACCAAATCTAGATCCCTTTTATTTCAATGAGATTATCAGTTTACTTAGAGCAAGAATAGAACTATTTAATAGTGTGGGTAATCCCTAAATATCAGATCATCAAAAGGTGATCCCCTTCAACAAGAAGATTACTTCTCCGCAGCCAAATAAATAGAAACTCCCCATTAGTTAATCTTCTGTATGCTGTCATTTCCCAAGACCATAAAATATGTAGCCCCAAAAGAATTACATATAGTTGTCTGTGAAGCAAAGGACAGGACAGCTGGGATCTCAGGTGAGGTTCTGATGACCCTTTCTATCTGTTATTCAATGAGAGACTGTCAAAAGGCCTGATCTTGAAGGTCTCTGTGGGTAGTCTCTGCTGCTTCTGATGAAGATGATAATAGCTATCATGTTCAGGTGATGATTATGTTAAGGTAGATCAGATGATTATGGTGTAGGACCCAAGTCCTTGCACAATCTACGTCACCTAATACTAGTTAGACGCAGCCAGAGAAGTTACTAGAATCTCCCATTACTCATAAAGAAACTGGTCAGTGTCCAGGTCAAGTTATTTGTCTAAAATGATTCACCGAGTAAGTGAATAAATTAAAATATAAATCATAACTAGTTATTTTAAAGGTTATTTTATTTGTAATTATACATATATGTGAGTAATGTCAATATGTGGGTATGTGCTCATGAGTGCAGGTACTCACAATGGTGAGAAGAGAAGACCCATATTCTACTCATTAGAGATGAAGAAACTGGTCAGTGAATCATGAAAGCTTTAGTTATAGGTAGTCCTGAGCTGCATAACTAGAGTACTGAGAACTGAACTTAGGTTCCCTAAAAGAGCAGCGAGCACCTAACCAATGAGGTCGCTCTATCCCCATAACTAGTATCCTGTTTCACTCTCCAAGTAGGGGCTGTGAGGTTTAATCAGGCAGCAAATGAATGAGATTCCTTCTTTGCCATATTTATCCCTTTTAGCAAAACATTTTGTGTGTGTGTGATTTCTAAAATTGTAAGCTTAACATTTTCAATTCACAAACCAAACATTGATTAGTGTAGAAATATTTCACAAGTCAGTAAGCTCTGGCACATTCTGGATTCTATGCCAATTCCTGGGTTTTTGTTTTTGTTTTTTTTTTAATCCCCAAGGTCACCCTGACCGCCTGACTCCTTTAATAAACTCTTCAAGCCTTAACACTCTCATAACTAGCTAAGTGGACTCTAATTTCTTAAAACTCATACCCTTAAAAAATTTCCCCGTTCTCAGACTTTGTACTTTCTGTTTCCCATCCAAAATCTTACTGCTCTGTGTTTTTTAATGCCTCTTTCGTTCCATTTCAGATCACATGTATAACAGGCAGTTTCACCATGGAAATCTGCTGCTCTTCACTTTCTTAATCAGAGTTCATTAGTCTATGTTGTTTCACTCGATGTGCATATGGCCTTAAACTATAGTGCATATTATTTGCTTATTAATTATTTTTAAAATTCTCTACTTGAGTTTGTTAGGAGGTCAAGAGCTACGGCTTTTTTAGTTACCATAGCAACTACAGAGTTGCCTGTTATACATTGAAGCCGAAAGAGATGCAGGATGACACATCTGTTCTTTCATGAATGCTTACAGCATTTATGTGCTAGATTCAAATGTAACTTCTAAAAGGAAAAACTTGTCAATACAAAAAAACAACAACATTAAAATAATGAGCAAATTATGAAATAGGTCACGTTAAGTACATAACAAACAAAACTTTGGTTTGACAACTGTCCAACCAACTGGACTCTTTAACTCCAAAGCATCTTTTACTTTTTATCCTGTATTACATGAATCATGTGGATGCTAAAATGGAACTGTGAGCAATGGAAAGCAAGGACAAGAAATATGCCAGATTGTCTCTGCCACTGACAGAGACATTCTCAGAAGGGACACTTTCCCTGGGTTCTGAAAACTGAGAAGGGACTTGAGGGGCAGATTAGAGTGACAGGGAGACATTCTCAACCATAAGAAACGACGTGCCAGAAGTGAAAGTATGTGAATAAACAAAAGCCCATTTAATACCTGCTTCTTGAAAATTGTCTCAACTATGACAGCAAGAATTTTATGAGTCACATGTAACAATATCCACAAAACAAGATTTAGCCACTAAACTTCAAACCAAGACATTGATAGCTATCATCCAGCTCACTGAGAGTGTAACAAATTGTCACCTGGTTCTGCCTCCGACAGCAGACCTATAAACTGAGGTTTACACCCAGATATCAAAACCTCACCAGCACAAATTGGGGTGGAGCTGCTGAGTACAAAGGTCACCTCTGGCTTAGTTAATAGACACACTCATAAAGGATGTAGCTTACAGGAGGTCATTATATTTGTGTTCATTTGAGACACATTGTCAGATCTACAAGGTTAACTGTCCATTGAACAGCACCACAAAGTCCAAGAAGGAGAATATGAGTATTGATTGTCATGCTTCATAAGATGAACTGACCTCAGAAATCTCTTTTCAGAGCTGCATCAATATTTGTATCCCAATATCATTGGGAAATTGTTCCTGTGATGTATATAAGCTATTGTTCAAGAATTTGTCAAAAAATAATTCATTATTGATGTAAATATTACAGAAAAGTTACGGATTATCCAGACCTGGGTCGTAGCGTTAAAAGCTCACTTCACAGAAAATTCTATATTGCTTGTAAGGAGGCAATTTACTGACGTGCTTCTTGTAGTGAGCAGGAGCTAATGCATCTCAAAAACAGAGGGCATATCACTTTCTGACATGAGTCACTGTTCTTAACAATTTTCCCTGGCGTGAGCCAGAAACAAGTCTTATTTAGTTTTTTTCTTTTTTTCAGAGATTTTAATAAAATTGCATCATTTATCCATTCCCTTTCCTCTCTCCTAACTCTTTGAATATACCCTACTTGATCTATTTTCAAATTCATAGTCTCTTTTTTGCACCATCATTGACTGTATATTGACTGCATATATGTGTGTGTGGGTATGGGTATGCATATATGGATTAGTATATGTGTATACGGATGTGTATATGTGTGTACATGTATATAATATATATTTACATATATGTATGCATATGTATCTATGTTTATAGTGTATATGTATAGCTATATGTATATGCATTTCTAAATATAACCTGCTCAGTCTGTATAAAAGCCTGAGCATTTGGTATTGGATAAGCAATTGGTGTACTCTTCTCTGGAGACTATCTCTTCAACTCCCCTTGGAGGCTTATAGGAATTTGTATAGCACTGAGACTTTGTAGGATTTTCTTTCTACAATTTGGCGTGCCTATTATTGTCCTTTATTAAATCATGTTTAGGTATTATGTTGATGAGAACGTATGAGGATAAGAGATCATTCCCACACCTAAGGCTCAGGGAATATTGTTGAGGAGGAGGTAAAAATTGTAAGATACAGACTATAAGAGAATTTGCTGTGAAATAAACTCTACTTAAACAATTGGTTTCAAATGCTAACTTTCACTTAGAATAAGATATAATGTCATTTACACCACTCCTGGGCATATACCCAAAAGATGCTCCAACATATAACAAGGACACATGTTCTAATATGTTAATAGCAGCCTTATTTATAATAGCCAGAAGCTGGAAACAACCCAGGTATCCTTATATGGAGCATAGAAGGAAGGACGATCAGGGGGTGGATGCTTCAGCCCTGCATTGAGGGGGAACAGGATGATTATGGGAGATGGAAGAAGAGGGAGACAAGGGAGGGAGAAAGGAGGAGGAGGAGGAAATAGGAGTAGAAGTGTCAGACTCTGAAGGAGACCTGAGAGACGCACAGAGGGTCAGGAAATTGAACAAAAATAGGTAACAGGGGTGATGAGGAACTGGGGATAGCCACTGGAGGGTCTCAGACACTGGAGAAACGTGAGGCTCCCAGGACCCAATGGGATTGACATTAACGGTGATATGCAGAGAAGAAGGGAGCTAGAACCTGTGGAGACTACCTCCAGTAGATAGGCATGGCCCCTGGTCGAGGGATGGAGCCACCTACCCATCCCAAAGATTTCTTTTTTGCCCTGAAATATTCCTGTCCAAAGGAAGAATAGGGACGAAAAAAAAAATAGAACAGATATTGAAGGAAGGGCCAATCTGGGGATACATCATGTCTGCAGACACCAAACCCAACACTGTTGACGTGGTCAAGAGGTGCTTGTGAAAGCAGCTCTGGGAGAGGTCTGGCTAGCAACTGACCAATACAGAGGCAGATGCTTGGAGCCAACCATCAGGCTGAACTCAGGGAACCTGGTGGAGGAGCTGGCAGAATGACTGGAGGAGCAGAGTGGGATTGCAACCCCATTGGAAGAACAACATAGGCTGGCCCAACCACCCAGCTCTCCCAGAAACTAGACCACTAATCAAGGAGTGTACCTAAAGAGATTTTTTGCTTCAGGTACATGTATAGCAGAGGATTGCCTTGCCAGATAGCAAGGAGAGGGAAGGCCCTTGGTCCAAGGGAGGTTTGATGCACCAGAGTAGGGAGATGCTGGAGTTGTGGGGCAGGAGAGTATGGGTGAGTGGGGCAGCACTCTCAAACAGGCAAAAGGGAAGGGGGAGGGCAGATGTGGAATAGGAGGTTGGCGGAAGGGTAACTGGGAAGTGGGATATCATTTGAGATCTAAATGAATAGAGTGATTAAAAAAAATTTAAAAAATTAAAATATATAATGTATGAAAATGCACAATTATGTATTTGTATGCATATGTGCCTATGTGAGTGCATCTATGTGTTGTTACTATTGCTGTTGCTGTTGCTGTTGTTGATGTGTGTCCTTGCATGTGCCTCTAGAAAGTTTCTTACTCTTCACTTGCTTTTTAATAATTGAAGTGAGAGCAGATACTAATTATCAGAGGTCAAGCAATACTATAGTCATTTTCTGATAAATTATTGCTATGGTTTTGTTTAGCTTGCGTTTTAAACATCTGAAGTAAGTTACATACCATTTCTAACTGTATTAGCACTGAATCATTGCTTCTTCAAGGAATGAAATGGTTTTCTGTTTCATCACTTTTTATTCCATGATCATACACATGTAAATATCTTAGATAATTTTAGCCATTGGAAATTTTTGCATACTTACAAAGAATGAAAAGGGAACAGAGTTAACCAAACTATCTAGCATCCTTCTCCCAATAGCATCCTTCTTCCAGTAGAAATGCATTTGTGAGGTTAAAAACGGCTATGATTTGAACGAGGGAGCTATTAAATGTGCCTTTATAACTCAATGCAGGTATTAAATTCTGTATATATAGCTCTGTTTCTACATCTCAACCAGACTCTATTTTGGCACAGAAGAAATATTAAATCTGGAGAAGGCCTAGAAAAGGACCAAGAATATATCTTTGTGAGCATAATCGATCTTCTAGGCTTCTACTAAGTTATAAAATTTACATAATTATTTTTTAGAAATTTTTTGAACCTGCCTTGACAGAAAAGCAAGAAAGGAGTGTTATTGCTCTCTGTCAGAGCAATGCAACAATTTTCCCAACAAAAAATTTTGGATTCCGTTTAAAATACAAATTAATGAAATGTAGTAGTATATGCAATAACCAATAGAAGCAAGGATTTTGAAATGTCACTAACAACCTACTGTTTTAGAAAAAAAAAGAGGAAGTGAAGAAATAAACTAATTAGCATCAGGCTCACCAGTATGTTTATAATAAAGTTGATGAAATCCTACTTTTGAAAGAATCCAAAAGAAATGTATAGAAAAGATGATTATGCCATGTAAAGACAGTGGTAAGGACATACAAAAATAATCCCTTAATCTTATATTCAGAGAAATGCTACTTATAGACATAAAGGCATTGAGTTATTCCTCTTAAGTCTCAATTATTCTAGAGAGGATTTCATGAATATATTAAAGAATAAAATTTCATTTCAGTCAACGTATAGCTAAATGAAGATATATAATAATTTAATAAAGAAATACTTAATTATATATTTTATATTAAGTACTAATATAAAATATATAATAATATGATACATAAAACCAACTGCTTTGGGGATGTATAATTTTATCTTGGCTTCAGACAAAGAGAACCCCAGATGGTGATGAGACAATGCACACACACAAATGAGATAGTACCTAAAAAAGGGTAGTACCTAGCTTCACAGGTGAAGAACAGTCCTTCATTCATTCATATCTTAGCCTTCAACATAATGGCTCTATGACCTTCTTAGAAATGTCAGTTTAAAACTATTCCTTAAAAAAATTATATTCAATTCAGTGTATAAATTAGACTTAAGTCCCCAAAGAGTGGGAAACTATTATTACCTATAACTGGTGGGGTATACCTAGGCCTATGTCGGCTTCCAATTTAACAAGTGCAATTCTATTAGGATTAATGGTCAGTGTGCCTTCAAAGGTCATGGTTTGGGTTTCTACAACTCCCTTAAACCTAGTCACTCTCATGTTAAGGATTTTAAAAAGTACGCAGATCATAGACACAGAGAATCGATTTCTTTTTCTTCTAAAATAGAATGGCGACTTTGCCTTTGCCTCAGGCCAGCATGATTTGAGAGGTCCCTGGTCCCTGGAATTCACACTTCTGCAACTGGAACCCTGCAGAAGCTGCCTGTGAAGGCAGAACACTATCCCTGCTGTCCACCAATGCCCTTCCTATGTAGGAAGACAACACTTTTGTCTCAGTTCCATAACAGAGGAACTGAAAAACTCCCTTTGCCTCCCCCTGCTCAGCTATTTATAGGGCCTCATAAAGTCTGTGCTGCACAATGCAAAACTGGCCTATTAAAAGCAGAGAAAGCTGAAGCAATCCTACTATTGTCTAGAAAAGCACTAGTCCAATCTTCTTGTTATGTGGAGTGACACTTTGTAAAGATTCTAGTTCTAAGATTATAAGAAAGATGACATTTTAATTCTGAAATCCTGTGAAAATTAAGCTTCATAAAAATATATTTTATATGTGGAAATAATATGCATTTTTACACTATCATATTTTTGCAAGTTCTAGGAAGTAACCTTTTAAAATATAGCAATGTGTTCTGTGTTAATTGCCAAGATTGGAGATGGTCAAATTTTATATTTTATTTTCTTGGTATTGCATAGAGTACCAGAAGTGAAGCAGACACTCCTTGAGCATAGGAAGTTATTTATCTTAAACACTGGGTATAATGGTAGAGAAGAAAATAACAGGAGGGAATGTTGTCAAAGTCGAACCCAAAAGACTGGAGGGTAAGAATGTCATGTGTGCAATGAAGGGCCTATCAGGATATTCAGTTATGGTCATAGAAATCACAAAGCAGTTACTCAAAACCTGTAGTCTGTCATATAGCAGAACTTTTATTTACTGCCTCACCAGATTCTTTTGTTTGGCACTAAATGTAATTTTGAGACAACAGGACATGATAATAGCCTGAGTTTCAAAAAGCCTCTGCAAATCAACTCCTGAATTAAAGAACTAAGGGTGAAAATAGGAGCAAAAACAATGTTCCCATTTGTAGCCACTGATTTCATTTATTTGTATTGTCATTGTCGTCATACACGCATTCCCAATGTGATCATATAACAGAGAGATGGACACACACAAATATATTCATTCATATGCACCCATAATATGTTTGCTTTACAGCCTTGAAATGAGCCTAAAGTTAGTCTTTGTGATTCTGCCTTCATTGTGGAAGGTAAAAAGTTCAGACTGCACGAAGCACACAGAACACATTTTCTTCTTTAACATATGAAGATGTGTTCTAAGGCCTCAAGTATGAAAAGCAGATGCATGCGTTAACTCTATTCTTCTTCTGGATCACACACAAGAGAGGTTCTCTGCCTCTGTGAGCATTAGCCCTAAAGGAAGTACACCATCATCAAATGCTCCCATCAAGTTCACTCTACCCGAATCACTGTTCCTCTGTTCTGCCCTTCGTAATTCCTTATCTTCGTTTTATTTGATAGCATAAGAAATAAAACACACATTCGGTAATTCTTAAACTCCCATGGCCTTTTGATCCATTTTGTTCTCAATAGTCTATCTGCCTTTCTTGGGTTTTAACCTCAGCCTTTTTTATAAAAGCATTTTTAATCATCTACTTCTAAATGCACACATTTCTTAATTTTGATTGTGACTGTTTTGTCCTATATGTTGTGTGTCTATTCTATTGTATGAAGCATTTCTGTGGCTTTAAATATCATCTTTTATTTAAAAATGAATATTAAAATCATATATATATGGTTATGATTAGAATCAGATAGATAGATAGATAGATAGATAGATGAGATAGATAGATAGATAGATAGATCATAAGTTTCCTTTGCGTGTATAACATCAAAAAATCATGCTAAAATTCCTCCTTGATTTAACACTTCATCTCCTCTCCAGTATTCTGATTTCTTCATCTCACTAAAAGGCTTTAAAACCAGGTAAAGTTGTTGAAGAAAGAAAGTTTCAAATCAGAAAGATACTGTCATTAGCAATACGAGTGTCTTTGTTAAAATATTGGTCTTGAAAATGTAATTATGAGGATAGAGAGATGGTTTGGAAGTTAGCAGAATTGTCTGCTCTTCTAGAGGAACTGGGTTCAATCAGCTTATAACTGTCTTTAACTCTAGGGAATTTGACACCCTCATGCAGATAGATGTACATGTAGATAAAACACTAATGGATATAAATAAATATTTTAGAAAAATGTGCTGTGTGATCTTTAGACACTTTTGTACTTCTCTGGGTCAAACATGGAGCAGGTGTTTCAGTTACATTAGTATGCTTTTGTAAAGTACCACTGACAGAGTGAGCTAGGCTAAACACATTCATTTCTCCCAAGATTGAGCTCAGGTGTCTGAAATGATGGTCAGGTTCTGAAGAGGGCCTATTTCTTGCAGAGTAATTTTCTGGTTATGGCTTACCTGGTAGATGAAAAGACAAGGAAAATTAAAAAAAAAAAAGTGTAAGCAAAATAGAGAGACAAAAACACAGAAACAGAAGCAGAGAGACAAGTACATACATACACACACACACACACACACACACACAGTGGGGAGAGAGAGAGAGAGAGAGAGAGAGAGAGAGAGAGAGAGAGAGAGAGAGAGAGAGAGAGAATGTCATATTTTATGGTTCTACTAGTAAAGGTACAAAGCCAGTTCATGAAGATTCCATTCTTTATTTATTTATTTTTACACTTCCGATTTTAGCCCCCCCATCCACTCTCTGTTCCACATCCCATACCTCCAACCCACCACCCTGTCTCCACAAGGCTGTCTCTTCCCCATCCCCCACCCCACCTGACCTCTAAACTCTCTGGGGCCTCCAGTCTATTGAGAGTTAGGGGCATCATCTCTGATTGAACACAGACCCAGCAGTCCCCTGCTGTATATGTATTGGGGGTCACATATCAGCTGGTGTATGCTGCCTTTTTGGTGGTCCAGTGTTTGAGAGATCTCTGGGTCCAGATTAATTGAGACTGCTGGTCCTCCTACAGGGTTTCCCTCCTTCTCAGCTTCTTTCAGTATTTCTGTAATTCAACCACAGGGGTCAGCAGCTCCTGTCCATTGGTTGGGTACAAATATCTGCATCTGACTCTTTCAGCTGCTTGTTTGATCCTCTGGAGGGTAGTCATGATAGGTCCCTTTCTGAGAGTGTTCCATAGCTTCAGTAATAGTATCAGGCCTTGGGGTCTACCCTTGAGCTGGATCCTACTTTGGGCCTGTCACTGGACCTTCTTTTCCTCAGGCTCCACTCCATTCCTATCCCTGCAGTTCTTTCAAACAGGAACAATTATGAGTCATAGTTTTGACTGTGGAATAGCATTTCCCTCCCTCATTTGATGCCCTGTCTTCCTGCTGAAGGTGGGCTCTATAAGTTCCCTCTCGCTACTGTCCTGCATTTCATGTAAGCTCTACTCTTTGAGTCTTGACAGTCTCTTAACTCCCAGGTCTCTGGTGCATTCTGGGGAGTCTCCCTAACCTCCTACCTCCCTAAGTTGCCTATTTGCACTCTTTCTGCTGGCCCTCAGGGCTTCAGGCGTTTTCCCATACTCAATACCAGATTGGGTTCCCCTCTCCCCCGACCGTCATCCACTTTATTTCCCAGGTCCCTCCTTCCTTCCCCACTTACTATTGCGTTCTTCTCCATCCCCAGTAGGATTGAGGTGTCCTCCCTTGGGCCCTTCAGCTTGTTGCCCTTTTTGAGTTCTGTGCATTGTATCTTGGATATTCTGTACTTTTTTAGTTTTTTTTATTTTTTGCTAGTATCCACTTCTTAGTGAGTATATACAATGCATGTCCTTTTGGGACTGAGTTACTTCACTCAGGATGATATTTTCTAGTTCTATCCATTTGCCTACAAAACTTAGAATGTCCTCGTTGTTAATAGCTGAGTAATATTCCATTGCGGAAATGAACCACATTTTCTGTATTCATTCTTCTGTTGTGGGTCATCTGGGTTCTTTCCAGCTTCTGGCTATCACAAATAAGGCTGCTATGAACATAGTGGAACATGTGCACTTGTGGCATGGTGGAGCATCTTTTGGATATCTTCTCAAAAGTGGTATAACTGGGTCTTCAGGTAGATCTATTTTTCAATTTTCTGAGGAACATCCAGATTGATTTCCAGAGTGGTTGTACCAGTTTGCAATTCTACCAGCATTGGAGGAGTGTTTCTTCTTTCTCCACATCTTCGCCAACATATGTTGTTACCTGAGGTGTTGATCTTTGCCATTCTGATTGGGGTAAGTTGGAATCTCAGGGTTGTTTTGATTTGCATTTCTCTGATCACTAAGGACTTGAACAATTTTTTAGGTGCTTTCAGCAATTTGAGATTCCTTGTTACAAATTCTCTGTTTTGTTCTATACCCAATTTTTTTGATTGGGTTGTTTGGGTTTTTGGTGGATAGTTTCTTGAGTTCTTTATATATTTTGGATATTAGCACTCTATCAGATGTGAGGTTAGTGAAGAATTTTCCCACTTTGTAGGTTGCCAATTTGTCCTATTGACTATGTCCTTTGCCTTCCAGAAGCTTTCCAGTGTCATGAGGTCCTATTTATTAATCCCTGGTCTTCGATCATGAGCCATTGGAGTTCTGTTTAGGAAATTTCCCCCTGTGTCAATGAGTTCAGAAGAATGGGAATGAGACTTGAAGATTCTATTCTTAAGACCCAGCTATTTCTATGCTCCAATGTTCCACATTTCTAAACAATTACAATGAGGTTTAGGATTTTATCATATGAAATTAGTCCACAGCACTATATATTATTATATATATATATATTTATATTATCATATAATATATAAATATGTGTTGTGTGTGTGTGTGTGTGTGTGTTTGTGTGTGTATGTGTATATGTATATGTACTTAGAAAGATCAGATCAATGATATTGAAACTGCTCTACATAGTTCTTTACTTGGGAAAGTGCAAATGTGCTACCTCTCATCAGTAGCAGCACCATAATACTCATCAGCACAGTCACCATTATTAGCAGCATCATGATTTTTTATCATGCTTGGGTTTATGCCCTCCGAAGCCACCCTTTGAGAATGCATGCATATTTTTAAATACACATTAAAATGTATTTGAATTTTTCGATATGATATTTTAGCTGAGTTTTGTTTGCAAATTTATGAATATATTTTAAAATATTTTAAGTATTTATTTATCTGTTTCTTTTCTATTTGCCTTTTACCACACTAATAAAAACATTGAGTTTTTCTTCCTCACATTGTTGCAATAGTTTTCTAGCTGTCGTTGTTTTCTCATTGCCTTGTGATTTTCACTACAGAGAAATCACATGTTCAATATACCAATAATTTGTTTCAATATAATCACATTATAATTGAGAATAAAATTAAGATGCCTTACAATTATTAAGAAGCATCATAGATTGTGACCATATAGCCATATTATAATATACATGCATATACACACACCAACACATGCACACACAAACAGAAATACACACATTTCTTTCTACTTTGTTAAATGAGAAGACTCATCATCTTCCTTGATATGCTAGCCAACATACAATTTGTCAGAAAAAAAAATTACATAACTTTTCTCTATCTACTTTATTTGACCCTAAAAATGTATTTATTTATGTTAAATTATCTTAAAATAGACATATGTACCATCCCAGAACACTGATGAAAATTCTGGACTCTATAAATATTCATCTCTTGTGATAATGAGGTATATAGGGAAATGATAGATTGCACATCTAATGAATGCATACAGAATTTGCCACTATTTCTGAACAAATAACAAATGACAATTACTTACAGAGTGTTTGCATTATATTAACTATTACATATTATCTAGAGATGATTTACAGTTTTTCTTCATATAGATATTTAAGACTCTTATGGTTGCTTGGTGGATTGAAATATTTTCAGGATAAAATATCCCTGTATGCTTCTAGTAACTTTATTTTAACTAAAGTTTATTATACATTTATATGACTATTCTCTTTTTATTTTATTTACATATACAATGAATAACCAATACACATACATTTTCTATTTATTTTTATGATTGAGATCAATTTAGTATATTTAATGTGCTAAGCAAGTATTCTGCTGCTCAGAAAATTCCCCATCCTCCTCAGTTTAGTGTCCAACATCTACATAGTTATATTTGAAGTGATTTCTATAGTTAGAACATAACTGGTTCATGTTTCCAAATCCATTCTATTAAAGTTCGAATTTGATTGATGCTGTTATATCATTTGCACTTAGCTGACTTATCTCTCTGATAATTAGTTGTGTACTTGTTTCCAATATACTGTTTGCTTTCACATTTCCATGCAGCCATGTATACATTTTTCGGAATCAACTTAGATTTTTCCGGAGTGTTGTTCCTTATCTTTCTACAGCTTGATTTAAACGATCTCTTTTAGCGACACATGACACATGTCATTGTCTTCTATATTTGTCTTTATACTTCTTAGGATGGAAGATAAATGACTCTTTTTCCCTTTTTAAAATTTAATCATTTAAAAACTATATTTATGTGTATATATACATTCATTCATAATATTTGCAAAACACTTTAGTCTTAATAAAAGTATTTACATTCCTTTATTGTTATAAAATTCCTATTTAAACCATGTCTGAATGATGTGACTTCCTTAAGAATTTGTTAGTAAGGAACACATTTTTTTTTCCTTGCTGATATCTTTTTCTGACTCGGCAATTTTTTCGGACAATTTTTGTTACTTGTATCTTTAAAACTTCTACTTCCTCTGAACTCCATGTTTTCCTCTTAGAAACCTGTTTTCAAATTGTCTGCTTTCAATTTTTGATATTGTATTCCATTTATTTATGCCAATCCACAAATGAATTCATCTTTATTGTGTTTCTGTATTCTTTTTCTCATTGTTCCTGAGACATTGCATTTATTCATTGTACTATGAGGTTGTAGAATATTGAATGAGTGCTTTCTGTGGGTTGCTTATGTTTGTAAATAATATGCTTAGAGCTTTTGTTTCTAACTTAACTAAACTCAACAGTTTAAGTTACGACTGCCCTTGTATAGATGTACTCATTAGAAATGTTAATGCAGCTTCTCTGAAATCAAGCTTGAGAAAGTTGAGCTCCACCAGTGCTAACGAAAGAAAAGCCTCATCAGGAGGTGAGAGCCCAAAATAAAGGAAACATACGATTTCAGACTATGTAAAGAAGAAATGATCGTTTTAATACATTATAATTGGTGTTTTTTAAATGAGAAAGTAGGTCAATCATATGAATTGAGCAATATTTATATCAGAAAATAGTACGTGTATCTTTTCCGATTAAAGCAGCATGCCTTATTATTAAAATGCCACTTTAAAAATAAAGCAGAGGAGGATTACAACCCCATAGGAAGACCAGACTGCCTGGTCTGGCCTCAGTGGGAGAAGATCACCTAAACCTTGAGAGACTTGAAACCCTAGAGAATTGTAGGCCTGGTTGAGAGGGAGGCACATCCTCTTGAAGACAGAGAGGAAGAGGAATAGGACGAGGAACTGTGGAAGGAGGGGGCCAGGAGGAGACAACACCTGGACTCTTAAAAATTAAATGTAATAGAGAAAAGAAAAGAAAACATGGATCTCTTCAGATTAAAGCATCATGCCTTATTATTAAAATGCCATTTTAAAAACATTCTATTTGGAAAGGTTAAAAAAAAAGTCTTCACATTCTCTTAGACTAAAAGAATCATCTGAGTGAAATAAATGCAATGGTAACCCAGGAGACTCATCGAAAGGCTTACCATCCAACTAATAGAGTTTCCCCAGCCTCGATATGAGTGCTTGTCTTAATGTATCTTGTTTTATTGTATTTAGTTGTTGTCTCTTGGAGGCCTGGTCTTTTCTGAAGGGAAACAGTGGGACAGTAGATCTGAAGGAGATGGGAGGTAGAGAGGAAAAACGTGGTGAGGATTATGAGAGAAGAATTTATTTTCAACAAATATAAATGATGATTAAAGAAAAGCAATGACCAAAAATGGCAAAAGTAGAAGAGTCTGCACCTGGCCAGTTTTATGGAGCTAACAGTAGCCAGCCAAAACGAAAACCATCTCAGGAAAACCGGAACTTCTTACTGCTCTGTCTCGGAAGTAAAACAAAACAAAATACACACACACACACACACACACACACACACACACACACACTGATAATTCTGTAGTCATCTTATGAAGTGGAAATCTGTTAATTACATTTAAAAGGAATAGAATTGAGGAAAGTTGTTAAGGAAAGCTAGAATCCTGATGTAATGAAGGAAGGAGCTGACAGAAAAAACTTTCCGGAGTCTCATCAAGAAGCTAGGTTAGATGTGTAGGGGAATACCCTCATAGAAGCAGGGGAAGGGGAGATGGGATAGGGGAGTTCTGGTGGGGGGACTGGGAAAGGGGAAAACATTTGAAATGTAAATAAAGAAAATATCTAATAAAGAAGAATACAGAAAAAAGAAAAGCATTATAATTGGTATTAATAGCTTCTATTAAAAAAATAAGGTAAAAGCAGTAGTTACGCGGAGTTCTCAGAGCTGTAGAGAAAATCAAAAGCCTTTATGCATAGCAAGTCTGTAGAAGCCTGGTTCTTTGTGAGCGTTCTGTGTCTAATTCAGTTTCTCAAGAAGCACAAGCACAACCTAGTGCAATCCTTATCTACTCACAGACAAGCCTAGATGCTTTCTGTTCTCAGTGCTGAAAGTCACAAAAGCTTTAATCAATTCATTGATACAGTTAGTCCTTTGTCTACTCAATTTGTTCTCAGGTGTAATGAATGAGTTTTTTGATTACTTAATTCTGTAAAATGTTTTATGCTCCTGGCCAAATTTGCTTATAAACTCCACTGAATTCTCTGTCAGAGATATTGCCTACAGAATCAGCTCAGTCACGCTCTTTTATAACACTACATATTGGCTTTGTCTCAGTGCCCATAGCTGATTCCATAAGAGTTATTCCATAAGCTCTCAGAGACTGAATCACCAACCGTGGAGCATACCTAGTCTACACAGATCTACCTCCATGGGCTGAACCTAGGCCTCCCTGCACATATGTTGTAAATGTGCAGCTTGGTTTTCATGTAGGTCTCAAACATCTGGAATGGGGGCTATCCCAAAACATACAGCCTGTATAGGGAGTATGGTCTTCTAAAAAAAAAAAACAGTTGTTCAGTTATTCATGGAATATTATTGTTTTATATCTCTTGTATTCAGTTTGCAACTACTTTCATTGAGAATTTTTGTATGTATATTCATGAGGGATACTGGACTATAATTTATATATTTTTGTTGGGTTTACACTTGATTTCACTATTTCAATATTATTTGCTTTGTGAAGGAGCTTATTGTGGTTCTGAATTTTTTTAAACATAACTCAAAAAGTGTTGCTTGTTTAAGGCTATAGAATTCTTGTATAAGTATATCTGACCCTTGGTATTTTGCTTGTTTGTTATTTTCATTTTATTCTGTTTGAATGCTTTTAAATTTTTTGATTTGCTGAAAATAAAAATTAAAAAAAACAAAGAGTTATTCCATAAAGCATGTTCTAAACAAGTTTTGGCTTTATATTAAAAAAAATAAAATTTTCCTTATGTCTTTCAGGGCAGAGAATATGTTTTGCTAAGAATTTTTCTTATAAAACGCTGTACTAGAACTCCCTCTTCAAGAGTTAAACTTCACTGAATGAACAAAAAGTTCTGTATACCATGTGAGAATTAATTATTCCACCATGCAACCCTGTGAACTTAGTTGTATCACTTTCTTCTGTCCAACAATGCAGCCTCGTATTCTAATACTTAAGACTTATCGGTACAGGTGACTACAGTTGGACATAAGATTTTCCAAAAGTTAATTAGGTTCATAAGGGTAAAATCTAATCCATGATCTCACAGGACTGGTATCTTCTTAAGAAAAGACAAAGACAATATAGATCTCTCTACTCTCGTTTAACGAAGACCCCATGAGAGGACATAGAGAAACTCCAACTCTATGCAAGCCATGAAGGTAAGGGAGGGGCACTAATCATTCACAATGTCTTCTAGTACCTTAATCCTGGATTCTAGCTGCCAAATTATGAGAAAATAATCGTTGTTTAAACTACCAGGTGTGTGGCATTTTGTTACAGATGCCTGCACTAACTTCCCTATTAAATAGGAATCTCTGTCAGGGCAAAGATCACCCTTTTGCTTTGCTAGCTGAGGGCCTGTCTTGTACTTGATGCATGATAGGCATGCCAAAAACAGACTCTGAATATGCCACTAAACATGGTGCTCAGCTTTTCCTTTGATAATTATATTTGCCGGTCATGGGTCATTGATCCAGAAATAACAATCCTCTTGTCCTATGTTCTTTGTGCATAATGGTCTTATGAGAGACAGAGGTGCCACATGCATGTTGACTAAGGGAAAAAGGAAGCTACAACTTTGGAAATGATACAGTTGCATTTAAACGATCAAATAATGCTGTTTGTTGGCTGTCTTTCTCTATAGCTTGCTATACTGTTTGTCAAGTTTGACATGCTCCCTTTTGAATCTTGTGTCAAAATACCCACTGGCTGTATCATACACGTGACCTTCAAGCTTTGACAAATACCATTGAGGGGTTTCTGAAAACAACACATACAAGAATGCTGAGTCTTGAGGCCTGAAGTGCAGTTAATACGTATTATCTGACTACAGATGAGATGATTCTAAGTTCAACTCCAGGTTGTACTGTTGGGACTAACATTCATTTAATTTTGTCAGGGGAGACAGTACAGTGGCAGAACTGCTTGCCTAGAATGCAGAAAGCCCTGTGTTTCATTCCTAGTGCCACAAATAAAAGTAATAACCAAACCAAAACCCTTAGCTTTAGCACATTGTTTAGCATTGACAGTACCTGCAAAGCAGGTGGTATTATCATCCATAATTTCCCAATTAGGAATCTGATGAAAGGAAAAAAAAGATATTCAAAGACATATCCACACAGTAATGTTTACAATATAGAAAGTCTGGGCCCAGAGCCTATGTTCTTCTATGCTACATCTTTTTTATTTTTTCCCATTGCTTTCTTTTTAGTTCCAACAACAAAAAAAAGAACTATTGTTTAGCTTATTAAGGCAAGGTGGGCATCCTTAAGGCAGCTACACTATGTCCAGTGAATAACAGCAAGTGAAGCTTGGTGACTGGTTAACAGTAGTGGAAGAGCAAGAGATGGATTAGATATCATTGCAGATACTGGTAACAATTCCCAAAGAAGTTGACAGCATTGTTTGCTAAATAAAATTGAAGGGATTGTGAGCAAGACAAAACAATGGTTGCCTAGTACAGCTTCACATCTGCTTTGCTCTCTCCCCATGGACGTAATCAAGAATACAGAAGAGAGTCATTTGAATAACTTTCTGCTTGTGTGGCATTCTTTTAGCATTTGTGTCAAAAAAGCATTCTCATCAAACATGAGTAATTTACAGATTATATTTGGAACAGAATAGCACTTTACATACCACTGCTTACATAACTTAGCAATGTGCAAAATATTTGATTTTTCCCTTGCTCTCTTTGGCTGATGGTTCAGGGTATTCCAAACAGCTAGGACATATGAATTTGCTTAATGCAAATTCAGCAATTATAAAATAATAATAAATGATTTGGGGTACTTTGCAAAAAATATACATTCATATACACATATACACATTTATGTGCAAAATTTGAACATTTCTGATGAAAGCTAACACTATAGGGACTCATACTCTCATCCCCATCTCAGCCTTAAAAGGCTGAGTGAATACCACCTTGAACAAGTAAAATTGACCATTTCTGCTTTTTGAACTCAATAAACACATGTGGGTACTGAATTACAGTGAAATAAACCTTTAATGATAGTAATTCCCTACATCTCAATACAGATGCTTTTATATTTTCAGCCTATGTAGACATATATCTCATAAAACAACTAGCTTACAGAGGGATTAGCAGCATCTAAGGTTTCTACAACTATGGTTTACTAATGAAAACAGAACCATTGCAATGCTTGGCTGAGGGTAGATAATTAGAGAGAGAATGTGCTTTGAAGGGAATATGTAACAAGGAGCGAGTGGAGTAGATGGCAGGGTGTAGTAAAAGCTGGCCTAATCCCATGCATGGATGGCCTTGTAGCTGTAGTACCAGCAGTGGGTCAAAATTCCACAGCCCTGGAGTCAAGAAAAAACAGGTATCTCTGTCATCATGAAAGACAAGAATTCATCCAGAAAACTGGTCTAGAGTGTGCCACAATGTACTGTTTTCAAAACAATTTTGTCTTATAAGTCATTATCATTTAAGAAGCTTCATGCTTATGATTTTCATCATTTAGCAGCTAAAGACCACTGATTTCTGTGTGTGTGTGTGTGTGTGTGTGTGTGTGTGTGTGTGGTGTGGAGAGGGGCAAAAGCTAAACATTGAGAAGCTATCACGTGCACAAGTAACATGTAGAATTTTTCTATCAGGTTAAGAACTGATTCACACTCCTTATAAAAGCAAGGATGGAAAATTTTATATAGCAGAAAAGCAAGGATAAAAAAATAAACAAAAGGAATAAAGTGGATATGTCTGTTTTAATAGGCGGGTGGTGATATGTACAAAATAACAAGAAAATTTTAGTCAGGTTAGTATATGAGTTTGTGAAAGACAATGTGATTCTCCTTCAGGTAGGAGAGCAATTGGACTTCAATGATAATGCAGCAAGGACTATCATCAGGTTGGCACAAAGATTAAAAAGGTCAGAGAGTTAATAGGGCATATGCTAGAAAAGATGTATTTAAAAACTAATATGCAGTGTTTGTATGATGATTCTCCAGGGTTGTCATGTAATAAGTAGAGTAGATAGACAAGTTCCCAATTTATAATCCAACTTTACACCAGAATCTGTGGTTTTGTCTGAATGACAAATGTTCCCAGACCTCATTGATCCCCAGAATAATGTTAATGGAAGGTGGTAGGATCTTTCCAAAGTGGGGTTAGATAGCTTTTAGATATTAGAGATGTCTCCTTTAGTTAGGAGATTGGTGGTAAAGACTTTGTGTTTTACTTTTTGCTCCATGGCTCTTTACCAAATGTCCCTTACCTCTTCAAATGGACCTTACTAATGCCATTTAATATTCTCATCACAAGCTTATACAAATGTCCTTCATGCCAGCCACCATATCCACCCAAATAACCACTTTTCTGTATGAAAGTCTGATCTTCACTATTTGGTTACAGTACTAATTAACAAACATAAAAAATGAAATAAAACTAAGGGATTCTGAAAGCTAACATGTTAAAGGTAGAGCCAAGAGATGGAGAATTCTCCATTAACTTCATAATTCTTGGATTTTGAACTGTCAAAGTCAGGATCGTGAAAATGCTAGGAGTAAGTGACAAAGGCCAAATGAAAGTTTGTTTTTTCATAGGACATCATCATATAAGTTTCTTTATGCAATGAATAGGGATCAAGTTAGGAACTCACAAATAGTCTGAATTCAGAGTAAGCAACTCTACAGTGCTCAGCCACAAATAGAACATCTACACCATATACACTCCCATGGCTCAGGGAACATCCTGAAAACAGTGGTTATAAAGATTATAAAGGTATTTATATTTATATATTTATAAAGATAAGTGGTTATCAAAGATTATAACATCCTGAGGCTGAAGAGTACTAGAGTCAAACAGAGTCTTCTGGATATTAGGACTGTTACACTCATAAACTCACACTAGCCACAGCTGTCTGAATAAGATCTGCACAAGATCAATCCCATCAACATTCAAATGGATCAGGAAGAAGCTCCTGTGCTGAAATCACTAACTGAGGAGCTATGGGTGGTTGATAGCTTATCATGACAAAAGAGAGTTTCCTTTCAGGATGTGGATCCTGATTGGTTGGTCATGGCCCAGTGGCTATTCCCATGCTGAGAAACATAAAGACAGCACAAATTGGAATTGATATGTTCTTAAATTAGAAATACAAAAAATGACATGAAAATAAAAGAGAGTCAATGAACGTTATGAAGGAAGCAGATATGGAAAAAGGGAGGCCAGGAAGAAATATAAAGAAATGGAAGGGCTTATGATAAAAACACATCACATGTATTTATGCAAATATTAAAATAAACCTATTGATGTAATTTTTAAAACCTACAAATATTGTTGAAATCAGTCTTTTATAAGGAAAAATCAACCAAGAAAGGGGTGAAGAGATTTAAAAAGACTACTGCTTACAAAATTTAGGAATATTTCTAATCTTTCCTCTTCTAAAACGTTCCTCCTTCAAATACTAAAAGTTACTTTAAGGGATCTTCTCTCTTTAGCCCCAACTTTTGGAAGTATTAATTAAATATTCTGAAGTATTTCAACAGATAAATAGATGGCACTATTACTATTAAATATTTCTACCTATAGCATGCATCTAGTCACTAAATACTTAACAAAAACTTCTAAAGTTCAACATTACAAAACAGAGATCTACCAAAAATGAGATGTAGAAATTTTTCTTCCTTCTATCCTTTGGATATTTAATACAAACACTAGATCATAATATACCACCTTTTAAAATCTAGTCAGATCAGATAAATAAGATCTAAGACTGAGATCTTCACAATGGCTATAATTAAAAGTTGATTGTGTCTTTAAAATATTCAAAAAATATTGTTATTATCTACTAAAGGATACATGCATTTGAAGAATAGCATCTAGTATATTTGTCCTTCAGGACAATATGTTCATTATGTGAATTTTCATTGATGAAACAGTAAATATTAAGTTTTATAAGTACATGCTTTTTAAATGTCATACTTTTTTGCAGATTTCTTTGTGAAATTAGTCAAGATTTTTGTTATTTTATGTACCAAATAATAATTTTTGATAATAATTTTTTTAATTTTTTGGAGTAGTTTCCTCAAAAGCCGAATCTTGGCAGCTGTCTTCCCATAGTATGTGTAAAGGTTTACCTATAGCGTGGAATTTCATCATGTTCCACTCTTTCCTGTACAAACAAATTATAAAATAAAAATAATTTTTGCTGAGGTAGGGCAGAAAATAGGTATAGAGCTGTGTACTATAAGAACGGAATAAACTATCTATCATGAAATATCTCCAAGTTGAAAGACACTTTCCAGAGTAGCATATGGAGAACATCAACTAGCCAGCAGGGCAAATGAATGGCCCTGTAATAAAATATGTTTTCACATGCAATTAAAGCTGCTGTCACACTTCATCGCACAGACAACTTGAAGTTCATGGTGATGGAACATGAGGTCAGTTTCCTAAAGCAGCCCAAGTTACAAGTGTTCAATTCTTTCCCAGAGAGGCCCTGGAGCTGGAGAACTTTCTGTGTTGAATTTTGTCACTTTCCTGAAGGGAAACAAGCAATACCCCTTCTGGAAACAGACTTGTAAATAGGCTTGCCAAACAGTCCTTATGGGTAGGCATTGCCACCAAGGCTCCATCCAGATGGCCAAAAACAGAATGGTGATGAAATCTCCACCCAGAAAATGTGTTACTTATAAGATGTCTGGAAGATGGCTTTTAGTTGTTGTGACAGGGAAAAGGGATTGATGGTTTGCTAATAATTTCTTCCAACATGTGTTAAAGATAGCATTCTAAAGCTAAAATAATCTATAGACATTTGTTTGGTCCTGCATAATGAACCATGGAACTCTGAAAGGGAAAATAGCAAGTTTTTCTTTTTAGTGATTTAGTGTCAGGGTTAGATATTAAGAACCATAATGATTGTAATTACTTTGTATTGCTTGGTTGTAGAAATTAAACAGTTGGAATGGCCTAAATTAGTTACTTATGTATGTTTTATTCAAATATTACCATAGTACTTTCTCAGTCAGGTTTGTCACAGAAACTTTACATTTGTTATAGTGGTAGAACTTGTATGGTTCAGACATCATAATTTCCATGCCAAATTTGTTTCCATCTCCCTTTCTTTGTAATGTACAAATTACGTGTAAAAAGCAGTCCTCACACATATTTATGACTAAGACAAGACAAGATGTATACCTTATGAAATTCAATCTCTCTCAAGAACTTGATTTTAATTTTTAAAGATTTATTTGGTAATATTGATATATTTTTATGTTTGCCTTTGAGATTAAAATAATGACTCTTTCTTCCTTTCTTCCCTTTCATAGGCTTCCTCACTGTAGCCCTTCAAATGGTATTGTCTACTTTTTACCAATTGAATTTGTGTATGGTTATGCATATACATATATATTTCAGGATATAACCTGTTCAGTCTAAATAATGTTACACACATGTGCACACTCACACATAACCACACACACACACACACACACACACACACACACACACATAATTTTTACAGGGATGACTATTAGGTACTAAACAACCTTCCCTTTGGAAAACCACCTCTCCACCTATTTTCCTCCATTGCTTTAGTTCTTCCTGTAGGCTTGTGCCCTATATGGCCACTTGTAGGTTTCCCATACCCCAGCACATATCCTCATGCCATGAACCAAAGACCAGTAGTCACTGGAGTCATTGGGTTGAAACATAAATTAATTAAAAGCACATGAATTTGGGAGGGAAATGTGAGAGGGAATTGAAGGGGGAACTGTAGTCAGATGCAAGGGATGAATTGGATCATGATACATCATCACATACTTAAATAACATTTTCAAAAATAAACATGAAAACAGCAACAAAAAAACCAAAATAATTACAAAGTAACATTGTTAAATTTCAGCTTGCCTTTATTTTAGCATTCTCTGTACACACTCTGTGTATCAGAAACCACAGGGCATAAGAAAACTGATTCTGATTAAAGAGATAAATGCTTCTCTTGTCTTAGATGTACCACAACCAATGCAGTTAACCTGGCACATAATTTGTTATTGTAAAAAGAAGTGTCAACTTCCCTTCTTTGAATTCTGAACAGTAATAGCGCTTTTTTCCCCACCTTTTCTTCTAAACTTTGGGCTCTTGCTCTCCCTTGCTCATCTAGGACTCAATTTCCTGAAGCTAATCTTACAGCTGTCTGCATTCAGCTGTGACAGGACTGTCTAAGGACTGCAAGGTCATGTTGTCAGCGGTCAACGTATAAGCTGACAGTTTGAAAAATCAGAGAGTGGGTTACCAGACCACAGTACAGTTAATTGCATCTTTACTGTAGACTTTACACAATCTTCCAACCCAAGGACATGAACATTTAAAAGCAAAAGAAAGAATAATTGGGGTTTTATTAACAATTTCATAATATCTTCTTTAACTATGAGTGGAATGCAATTTCTTATTCTACACATTCTAATTGTGTGCATTTGAGAGCACACAATCATATTCTGCAGTGTTAGTGAAGCATAATTCCAGGGCTCCTTATGAATTAAGGTGATTTCTTTTCCCTTTTAAAATTTTAACAGGCATGGAAAACGTGTGTAAAAAATAATACTGTTGACTAAATAATTATATAAAATATAATTCCATTGGGCTTAAGAGAGGTCACTCAGTTTCACACAGACAGATGCTGCATCTTTCTTTCTCCTCTCTCTCTCTCTCTCTCTCTCTCCTCTCTCTCTCTCTCTCTCCCTCTCTCTCATATATTTGGGTTCCACCTTTTATACTTTAGTTTATAGATTTAACCTCAAGTTCCTAAAAAAACTAGAAAATTAGAAAGGAGATATTGGCAGAGGGGGAAACTACCTTAAAGGAGGGAAATATTAGAGCAGAGTTAAATAAAAATTAAGAGAGTGTAATTGGAAGATGAAATGGGTTAAGCAAGGAAGGGTGTAGAGGTGAGGAGATGAGGGACAGAGTAGAGCACTGACCAAACTGAGGATGTGTGAAACAGCAATGTGGAAGGATGCCCATTCTCTTAAAAAAAAAACAAGTAGCAAATCAAGAGGAAAAAGTTGCAGGTCAACCTCATTATCACCCAATCATGAATTCACTTCTGCTAGTAAGTGCTAGTGGTGCCCGGCTACATCACAGTGAAACACTATGCTCACTCAAAGCTACTTCAGAAGCCAGGAGACAGATGGAGCACTCCAATTGCCAAACACTGGTGATCCAAACAAGGAAGAAGATGCTGAAATATATACCCATCAAATGTTGCTCCAGATGTTCAGTACTCTGCTCCTCCAGGGTGTAGGGGGGTAAGAGGTAGGGAAACCATGAGCACTGACTCATGCATGTACAATATTAAAGCAGTGCACTTTCACCTAAAGGACATCTCTGAGAGTTAATTAAAAATAACCCCTCCCCAGGGTTTTCTTGATCAGAGTATTCAGATGTTTCTCAGTTCTATAAAGGGTTGGGAAGAAACGGCATCTATATAAACTGAGTTTTTGAGAGAACACCAAACTGTTGGCAGTAATGTGAACCTACACTTTCCTATCTATTAGACTATATTAAATCTATGACAAATTAAAACTAGCAGATTATATGACATCAGTCTTGATTAATGTAGCAATTGGGGAGCAGAGAAATGGAGACTTGGATGAGGCTTGAGACTGTTGAGGGAAAACACTATGAAATAGTTTAATAAAGAGTCAACCAGCCTGGGAGCGCTTAGGGAGGGACCCATGGCTCCAGCTATATATGCAAGGGAGCTATATATAAGTGGGAGAAGAGATCCTTGGTCCCATGAAGGCTGGGCGTTGTGGGGGGGGGGATACTCGAGGGTGGGGAGGTGAGGTACGGGGAGGGTGGGTGAGGGTACACCAACGTGGAGGCAGGAGGAGGGGGGATGGGATAGGGGGTTCCTGGGAGAGGGGGGGGAAATGGGGTAAGGAGAGAACATCTGAAATGTAAATAAAATTTCCAATAAAAAAAATTAAAAAAAAAGAAGAAGAAGTCAGATCCAAATAAAATTAAATTTTAATTGAAAAAAAAAAAAGAGTCAGTCAGACAGGTAAGTATAAGAACAGATTCACTAACTCATAACTTCCTATAAGCATATTCACATTTCATGTTTTTGTTTTTGTAAGCACTTCTCAGTTGTAGAAATGGTGCTAATTTATGTTGAAGTCCACTATGACAGAATAGTCTCTGAGTTTGGTGCAAAATGGGAGACTCCCTTCTTAGCATGTTTTCTCTTTCTCTGACTTTCTCTCATGGATTCTAAGCCCCAACACTTGCCACTACCTGAGGAATGTCACATAACTTCAGTTAATTTATAGGATCAATTTCCTTTTACCTGACAAAACTTGTTCAGCCAGCACCTGAGATTCCTGAAATGCTTCACCATGCTAACAAAGTATGCCAGGTACACTTAAACCCAGCCAATGACCTTTGCCCATTCCTCATGCCCCAACCCTTGGTCCTTCAAAACTTTATAAGCCTATAATCACCCTAAGTAAAGTTGATCTGCCTACTCACATGTAGTCCTGGTGTGATCAGTCACCATACATACTCACATAGTTTCTGAGTCTCCTGTTCAAAGTCTCTTCCACTGCCATAGTAGATCTAATAGGCAGAGGAACTTCAAGGACAGGGAGACCCATACTCAGTAACATATTTACCATGAATGACACAGATACATTTTTCTTTCGCTACATCTTATAGAAGCAAAACCTTATACATTCAAAATATTTATATGAGTATTTTTATTTAACAAATTATTTTTCAAGTATTATTTTATTTGACTAACAACTATGTACATATATTCGCTGACTGTGAATTTATATGTTTCAATTGTTCTTATAAAAAGTCTATAATCATATACATATATATTCATTAGCCAGTAGTCATGCCT
The DNA here is from genome assembly GCA_021653895.1 of Mastomys natalensis. NCBI lineage: Eukaryota > Metazoa > Chordata > Mammalia > Rodentia > Muridae > Mastomys > Mastomys natalensis. The sequence continues at coordinate 234,732 of JAJTUV010001348.1, forward strand.
GGTTCTTAAGTTTACGAATTCCTAGGTAGATAGATTGTAATAGGTTTCTATAATATTTAAGCAAATTTATATAACCATTAGGAAGTAAATGCATTCCCGTGTTCACATTCCATTGAATGTGACTTTCACCATTCAAAACCCATGCCCTGACAAATCAATTTCAGATTGTATTTCTCATCTCTTTCTGATAATATGCATGATTCTGTGGAAATATTTATAAATGGAATTAAACCAAATATTTTGACACACCCCAGTCATTGTGGGTGATTAATTCTCCCTGCTAGCCGTACAAACTGCACTCACTGATATTCTTACCAGAGACTGAGGTTTCTAATTTATTCCTTACCCACCTCACACCAGAACACCCCCCTTTTTAATGGTCAGGGTCTTGCTGGGATCCTCATTAGTATCCCACTAGCTATTCTGCCAAGCAGCCTCTGAGGCCTCAGTGTCACCTCAGAAATCATTAATGTTACTGTGCTGCAGGCTCCACCTGCCAAGCATAGAGTAATCATTTTAGAACTGAAACTTGCTGGTCCATAAATGAGCATTCCAGGGGAGAGAGAGGTGGGACGAGAAAGCTAATGTGCTTGAGTTGTTTCTCCAGTTCGCGGAGATCATAAACTGAGTTGAGGTAGCAGATGCTCGAAAGCATTCTGGCCCTGTGTGGGGAGCAGAAATGCTCTAGTAGGGGAAAACTGATGTTCTCTAGACTTATGAAGAAGATATATAAATTTTATTCATTAATTATTTACTCACTTTATATCCTAATTGCACTTTAAAAGTATCCCCAGTACTTCAGATTCCCTTCTCACACAGTCCCTCCCTCTCCCCTTCTCCTCGGATAAGAGGTAGCACTCCTCTAGTTATCACACCATCTTATCACATCAAGTCACTTCAGGACTAGGTACATCCTATTCTACTGAGGCCAGACAAGGGTACCTAGTGGCTGAAGCACAAAACAAAGACTTAAAATATCCTTTATGAATATGATAGATGTCCTTAAAGAAGAAATATATTTAAAGAAGAAATTGAATAAAAGATTCAAGACCTGAAAACAGAAATGGTATCAATAAAGAAAAAAATAATAAAGGAAATCTGGAAATGACAAATGGTAGGAAATTAAACAGAAACCTTGAAGTCAAGTTTCACCATTAAAATAAAAAGAATGGAAGAAATAATTTCAGGCACTGAAAACACAACAGAAGAAATAGATACCTTAGTCAATTTCAATGTTAAATCTAAAAAAAAAAAATCTGATACAAAACTTTAATAAGCTTTATTTTAAGCTTTGATATAAGGTTTTAATTAATTTGGAAGAGGGTTTGTCAGTCTTATTTATACTCTCAAAGCACCAACTCTTTTTTTTCATTAATTTTTTTTTCTGTTTTATTTATTTCATCCCTAAATTTGACTATTTCTTATCATCTACTACTATATGGTGTGAGTACTTCATGTTTTCCTAGAGCTATTTTTTCTGGAGAAGGAAGTAAGAATGCTTAAGATCTAGAAGAGAATTCACCTAACCCAACAAAAGTGATAGATATTAAGGTAGAAGAAACATACAGAACACAAGATAGACTGAACCACCAAAGAAATTACCCTTGGAAACTAATAAAATACAAATGAGAAAACAAAGAACATTAGACGCTGAAAATGGAAAAGATCATATAAAATATAAAGCAAGACGTGTTAGAAGAACACCTGACTTCTGTAATTGCTAGAAAGACATGGAGATGGGCTCTACAAACTCTAAAAAACAAAGATTCCAGACAAGACTACTATACTCAGCAAAACGTTCAATCATAACAGATAGAGAAAATAAGACTTTTCATTACAAAAGCAAATTTAAACAATGTCTATTTACAAATACAGCTTTACAACAGCTGTTACAAGGAAAATTCCAATGTACAGAGATTAACACAGCCAGGAAAACACAAAAAATAAATAATCCAAAACCAACAAATCAAAAGTAGGGAATACATACACACAACAATAACAAAACAAAATAACAATAATCAACAACTGCACATTGATACCTATCGAAATCAGTGGCCCCAATTCTTGAATGAAATGATACAGACTAAAAACTAAAACACTGAATATGAAAACATGATCCATCCTTCTACTACATACAACAAGCATACCTTAACATTCAGAATAGACATCACCTCTGGGCAAAGGAGTGAAAAAAAAAAAAAGATATTCCACACATATAGACCCAAGAAGCAAACTGGTATAGCTATTTTAATAGCTGACCAAATACATTTCAAATCAAAACTAATCATAAGAAATAAGGATGAACCCCACAAATTTGTCAAAGGCAACATCCCACTGAAAGACCGTTGCAAATTTTAACATCTATGCCCTAAATATAATGGCAGCCAAGATCATAAAACAAACAACACTAAAGCTTAAATCATATTCTAACCCTTACATGATGATAGGGAAAGATTTTAATACTTCACTCGCACCAACAGACAGGTCATCCATACAAAATAATATATCTTCTTCACAGTTCCTCACAGAACTATCTTCAGTATTGACCACACACTGAAACACAAATCAAGTTTCAATAGATGTAGGAAGAGCTAAGGTGGGAGGAGTAAAAAGAGGAAGAGGAAAAGGAGGAGGAGGAGCTAGAGAGAACAGAGATATAGGAGAATTGAAGAGCCATGCAGGTATAGAGAGCAGTCCTGGGTAACAACTTATATTTAGGTTAGCTTATTGGGAAATACCTCTAATTGTATGGGCATATTGTTATTGAACATTCCCAAACATATAAAGGCTTTGATTAATATTTAAGCATTAGAGTCTCATTTCCTACCTGGCCCACATGGATGTCGGGATGGTCTGGGCATAGCCTAGCATTGTGGAGATTGCATGGAAGATTGGCAGAGCCACCTCCCATGCTGGAATCTTGTGGGTGGCAGGACTGGTGTCTTTGGCCACCTGAGCAGACAGCCCAAGCTGAGCAGCAACAGTATGCTGCTGTAGCTCCTGGCTGCAGTCCTAGGCTAGTCGGGAACATGGCAGCTGATTAAGAAAAGCCAGATTGAATGCTGCAGTTTTAAATATCTACCACAACAAATAGATAAAATTGATATAGCAACCTGTATCCTCTCTAACAACTGGGGACTCTTGAGAGCTCGATATCAACAATAGCACAAATTATAAAAAGCTTATAAACTTATGAAAACTAAGCAGTTCTCCCCTAAATGAAAAAAAAAATGGGTCAAAACAGAAATGAAGAAATTAGAACATTGTAGAATTGATTAAATGAATATATAACTTATGTGACACAATGAAGACCGTTCTAAAGACAAGTTCATAGCACTGTCAATGTGCAATAACTGGAGCAATCTTATACTAGTTACTCAACAGAATACCATAAAACTCTAGAATAAAAAGCAGAAATCAGACTAAAATAGGATAGATGGCTTGAAATGATCAAACTCACTATTGAAATAAATAAAAACAGACAAAACAAAGAATCAAAGTGACAAAGAGTTGGTTCTTTGAGAAAAACAATAAGAATGACAAACATTTACCCCAATTAACCAAAAGGTGGAAAGACAATATCCAAATTAGCAAAGTTAGAGATAAGAAAAGGACATAAAAATAAATAATGAGGAATTCAAAGACTCAAAAGGACATGTTTTAAAAACCTGACCTCTATCAAATTGGAAAATCTTTTTTAAAAATATTAAAGTTAATTTTATTGATACATACCAATTACCAAAATTAAATAAAGATCAGATAAACACTTTAAATAGACCTATAATCCTTAGTTAAATAGAAACAGCCATTAAAAGTCCCTCACACCTCACCTTCCCTCAAAAAGCTCAGGGATAGATGTTTTAAGCACAGAATTCCATCAGACATTCAAAGACTGGTTAATGCCAATGCTTCAAAAATTATTTCACACAATTGAAAATATGAAACATTGCCCAGTTCATTTTATAGGAGTACTAGTTTCCTAATACCCAAATGATATAAATAACCAACAAAGAAATAATTATAGACTATTTTCCCTTAGGAATATATATGCAAATATCTAAATAAAATACTTGCAATCTAAATCCAGAACACATCAAAAAGAACATCCACCATGGTTGAATTGGCTTCATCTCAGAAATGTAGGAATGGTTGAACATAAAATAATCAATAAATGTAATCCATCATTTAAACAAACTAAAAGATAAAACACATGATCATCACATTAGATGGATAGTCCTTTGATAAAATCACCACCCCTTCCTGACAAAAATCCTAAATAAAGTAGGGATATGCAGAACATACATTATCAACATAAAAAAAGAAGTTCATACCAAGTCCATATCCAATGTGTTAGCATACTAGGCAGGGTTCTGAAGAGCACCAGAACTTATAGAATGTGGTGTGTGTGTGTGTGTGTGTGTGTGTGTGTGTGTGTGTGTGTGTGTGTGTGTGTGTGTTTACAGCACATTTACACAGTATAACGTTGCTGAACTGTGAAAAGTATAAAATTATGATATTCAGAGGTAAATGGATGGAAGACTAAAAATCATCATTAGTGAAGTATCTGAGAATCAGAAAGAAATATGGTATGTATTCACTTATAAGTGGATTTCAGCTGTTAAGTAAATGGTAACCAAGTTACAAACTGTAGAACCACAGAGGTAAGTTAGAGGTATAGCTAGATCACATCAGGAAAGAGAAATAGAATAGATAGTTATGAACGGTTGGAGGTAGCAGGAGCAAGTGGGGAGCTGGTAGAAAGAGGAGTTTGTGGCCAGGAATATGGGGAGTGATAGCTAAAATTAAAGGTTGTTTGAGTGCTAGAATAGAGAGCTAACAGAAAAGAAACTTCTTGAATTACATACCTATGTTAAGGTGATTTGAAGGAAATTGCCAAATAATACAGGAAACAGAGCTCCAATTGGCCATTTTCTGTCACCAAATGAAGTTCCAGTACAGGCACTTGGTTATATCTAAGCAAGTTCTTGGTACACAAAATTACCACAGACTGTTCCCAAAACTATAGGTTTTCCCTACATACTGATATAAAGGCCCCACTGCTTAAATAGCACCTCTACAATTCATTGAACAATAAAATACCAAGCTTGTGCCTACATAGAGCCTTCTCCCCTCCATGATAATATTTTAGTATAGGAAAGTACACTGCATGATATCAAGGGAGAAATGTCAACACCAAGCCAGCCCTTCACTGTTCTTTATACAATGGTGTTCTGACCGAAAGATATGCTAATGTAATGGTGTCAAAGATCTTGTGGGACTAACCTGCCAATATCTGATTTAACATAATGCCCAATCCATAGTCTGGAACAATGCCCAACACTGGTTGAATGACGAAGAACCTGAAACTAGATAGCCCAGAATCCTAGAGTAAAACCAAATACTACTGCTTTTAGGCATAATGTTTTTGTACACTTTGTACAAGTTTACTCTTGTGTTACTCAATGCTGATTTCTCTGCCCTCATAGTTTGTTTCAATCCAGACACAGCAATGTAATACCTTAATTAAAGGTGACATAACAACAGAAACCGAGGAAATTCAACAAATCATCAGATCCTACTACAAAAGCCTATACTCAACAAAATTGGAAATCTGGATGAAATGGACAATTTCCTAGACAAGTATCAGCTACCAATGTTAATCAGGATCAGATAAACCATCTTAACAGTCCCATAACTGCGAAAGAAATAGAAGCAGTCATAAAGGTCTCCCCACCAAAAAAAGTCCAGGTCCAGATGGTTTTAGTGCAGAATTCTATCAAACCTTCAAGGAAGATCTAATACCAATTCTCTTCAAACTATTTCACAAATAGAAACGGAAGGAACACTACCCAATTCATTCTATGAAGTCACAATTACGCTTATACCTAAACCACACAAAGACCCAACAAGAAAAGAGAACTTCAGACCAATCTCCCTTATGAATATCGATGCAAAAATACTGAATAAAATTCTCTCGAACCGAATCCAAGAACACATCAAAACACTTATCCACCATGATCAAGTAGGCTTTATCCCAGGAATGCAGGGTTGGTTCAATATACGGAAATCCATCAACGTAATCCACTACATAAATAAACTCAAAGAAAAAAACCACATGATCATATCTCTTGACGCTGAGAAAGCATTTGACAAAATTCAACACCCCTTCATGATAAAAGTCTTGGAAAGATCAGGAATTCAAGGCCCATACCTAAACATAGTAAAAGCAATATACAGCAAGCCAGTAGCTAACATCAAACTAAATGGAGAGAAACTTGAAGCAATCCCATTGAAATCAGGGACTAGACAAGGCTGCCCACTCTCCCCCTACCTGTTCAATATAGTTCTGGAAGTCCTAGCCAGAGCAATTAGGCAACAGAAGGAGATCAAAGGGATACAAATTGGAAAGGAAGAAGTCAAAGTTTCACTATTTGCAGATGACATGTTAGTATACTTAAGTGACCCCAAAACTTCCACCAGAGAGCTCCTAAACCTGATAAACAACTTTAGCAAAGTGGCTGGGTATAAAATTAACTCAAACAAATCAGTAGCATTCCTCTACACAAAGGATAAACTGGCTGAGAAAGAAATTATGGAAACGACACCATTCACAATAGTCACAAATAGTATAAAATATCTTGGGGTGAATCTAACCAAGCAAGTAAAAGACCTGTATGACAAGAACTTCAACACCCTGAAGAAAGAAATCGAAGGAGATCTCAGAAGATGGAAAGATCTCCCATGCTCATGGATTGGAAGGATTAATATAGTAAAAATGGCTATCTTGCCAAAAGCAATCTACAGATTTAATGCAATCCCTATCAAAATTCCCACTCAATTCTTTACAGAGATAGAAAGAGCAATCTTAAAATTCATTTGGAATAACAAAAAACCCAGGATAGCGAAAACTACACTCAACAATAAAAGAACTTCTGGGGAATCTCCATACCGATTTCAAGCTGTACTACAAAAGCAATAGTGATAAAAACGGCATGGTATTGGAACAGAGACAGTCAGGAGGATCAATGGAATAGAATAGAAGACCCTGAAATGAACCCCCATACCTATGGTCACTTGATCTTCGACAAAGGAGCTCAAACTATCCAGTGGAAAAAAGACAGCATTTTCAACAAATGGTGCTGGTCCAACTGGAGGTCAACTTGTAGAAGAATGCAAATTGATCCATACTTATCTCCTTGTACAAAGCTCAATTCCAAGTGGATCAAGGACCTCCACATAAAACCAGCTACACTGAAACTAATAGAAGAGAAAATAGGGAAAAGCCTTGATCATATGGGCACAGGGGAAAAGTTCCTGAACAGAACACCAATGGCGTATGCTCTAAGATCAAGAATTGACAAATGGGATCTCATAAAACTGCAAAGCTTCTGTAAAGCAAAGGATACGGTCAACAGGACAAAGCGGGAACCAACAGACTGGAAAAGATTTTCACCAACCTTACATCTGATAGAGGGCTAATATCCCAAAGGGATACAAAGAACTGAAGAAACTAGATTCCAGACCATCAAATAACCCTATTAAAAATTGGGGTAGAGAGTTGAACAAAGAACTCTCAACTGAGGAAACTCGAATGATTGAGAAACATCTAAAGAAGTGCTCAGCATCCCTAGTCATCAGGGAAATGCAAATGAAAAACAACACTGAGATTCCACCTCACACCAGTCAGATTGGCTAAGATCCAAAACACAGGTGACAGCAGATGTTGGCGAGGATGTGGAGAAAGAGGAACACTCCTCCATTGTTGGTGGATTGCAAGCTGGTACAACCACTATGGAAAGCAGTCTGGCGATACCTCAGAAAATTGAACATGGTGTTACCTGAGGACCCAGCTATACCCCTCCTGGGTATATACCCAGAAGATATTTCAACATGCAACAGGGCCACATGCTCCACTATGTTTATAGCGGCCTTATTCATAATAGCCAGAAGCTGGAAAGAACCCAGATGTCCTTCAACAGAAGAATGGATACAGAAAATGTGGTACATTTACACAATGGAGTACTACTCAGCCATTAAAAATAATGAGCTCATGAAATTCTTAGACAAATGGATGGAGCTAGAAAATATCATCCTGAGTGAGATGACCCAATCACAAAAGAACACACATGGTATGCACTCACTGATAAGCGGATATTAGCCCCAAAACACACAATACCTAAGATGCAAACGCATAAACCTCATGAAACTCAAGAAGAAGGAGGAAGACCAAAGTGAGGGTGTTTTTGTCCTTTTTAGAACGAGTATCAAAAGATTCAACCAGAGCTCCCAGGAGCTAAACCTCCAGCCTGAGAACAGACCGGCAAGCTGTCCTCTGAGAGGCTCTAACCAGCAGCTGACTCAGACAGATACAGACATCCAGAGCCAAACAGTGGATGGAGCTTGAGGACTCTTAAAGAAGAATAGGTGGAAGGATTGAGGGCCCTAAGGAGATAGGAACTGCACAGGAAGATCAACAGAGTAAATGAACCTGAACCCTTGGAGCTCTCAGAGACTGAATCACCAACCGTGGAGCATACCTAGTCTACACAGATCTACCTCCATGGGCTGAACCTAGGCTCCCTGCACATATGTTGTAAATGTGCAGCTTGGTTTTCATGTAGGTCTCAAACATCTGGAGTTGGGGCTATCCCAAAACATGCAGCCTGTATATGGAGTATGGTCTTCTAAAAAAAAAAAAAAAAAACAGTTGTTCAGTTATTCATGGAATATTATTTTTTTTATATCTCTTGTATTCAGTTTGCAACTACTTCAATGAGAATTTTTGTATGTATATTCATGAGGGATATTGGACTATAATTTATATATTTTTGTTGGGTCTACACTTGATTTCACTATTTCAATATTATTTGCTTTGTGAAGGAGCTTATTGTGGTTCTGAATTTTTTTTAAACATAACTCAAAAAGTGTTGCTTGTTTGAAGGCCCTATAGAATTCTTGTATAAGTATATCTGACCCTTGGTATTTTGCTTGTTTGTTTTATTTTCATTTTATTCTGTTTGAATGCTTTTTAAATTTTTTTTTGATTTGCTGAAAATAAAAATTAAAAAAAACAAAAAAAAAACAAAAAAACAAAACAAAACAAAACAAAACAAAACAAAACAAAACAAAAAAAAAAAAACAAAAGAATCTCCTGACTCAAGTATATGTTAATGTTTCTCACCATTTATTCTCTGCCTTGTCAATAAACGATGATCACTCAAGGTAGAACATCCACCAGCCAGGGAAGGGAGGAATAGAGAGACAGAGACAGGGATAGAGACAGAGAGACAAAGAAAGAGACAGAGAGACAGAAACAGAGAGATAGAGACAGAGACTGAGAGACATAAAGAGTTCCAGATTGGTAGAAGGATGAAGGAAATGAATCCATGAGGAAGGGCCCAGAGAGAGATTATGGAAGCACACCTGAAGCCCAAAGATACAGACGAATAATAATAAGCCAGTATATTTGGGTCTGGTAGCCGCAGGGTAACCAGATTAGCTTAGAGGTTAAGGTAGATCACATAATTGCTCAGCTATTAAAGTGCAGCTTGAAATAAATCTTGGTTTCTTTGCTTGGTTATTGGGGACTGGCATAAGATAAAGAAATACAGCTGCCAGATTAATTTACTAATTGAATACATATTAAAGTAATTAATTTTACAACTGTTCTACTAAAATAATCTAGCAATAAGATGACTCCTAATGACATAATGCTATACTCATAGATCAATGCCTTGATCAGTCATCATCAGAGAAACCTCCTGCTGTAGCACACAGAAACAAATCCTAAGACCCATAGTCAGAAATTATACACAGAATGAGAGACTTCATGTCAATCAGACCTGAAAGGAATGTCTACATCAAATCCCTTATCTTAGGCAATATACATCTAACACAGTGCTATCCTTAAAGGTTCCTTACTTCATAATGCTATGTCAGGGCTTTTTACTCTTTTTTTTTCTTTTTCAATTTAAATTTATCCTATTTGTTACTTTATTTATATTTTTCTCATGTTTTACCCTATAGGTACCTTAGATATATACCATGGCTTCCAATTTAGTATTTCTATGGGATTCCTGAGTGTGCATATGAGTGAGTCTCTTTATCTGTATATCTCTTGTGCCTTTTCTCTTCTTTTTGTTTGTTTTATGCTATTACCATGTGTGTATGTGTGTTTGTGTATTATCTTATATTTTACTTTGATATTATCTCACAAAGGAGTGTTTGTCTTATAATGAGAGAAAAATGGGGTAGATCCAAATGAGAGGGGATGGGGAAAAGAATTTGGAGAAATAGAGAGGAGGGGAACCATAATTAGGATATATGATGTGAGAAAAATACCTGTTTCTGATAAAAAGGGGAAAACTGATGACAAAAAAAATAAAGAAAAAATTAATAAATAAAGTAAAAACAAACAAAACAAAACAAACAAACAACAACAAAACCCCAGAAACCAGAAAATTGCCTTTTATGCAAAACTATCTTCTGCACTTGGGAGTTCAGACTCCATTTTAGACTTACTATTAATCATTTGGGCATGGAATATTCCCCAACATGGATTGAAGGCTAGATCTTCATATACAGTGTCCAGAAATGCAGCCTTGGAGAAGAGATTGGATCCTAGGGTGCTGGCTCACTGTGCTAATCCCTTGAAGAACTTGTAATTGAGTTGATTTGGAGGCATTGGAAGGTAAAATTAACTAGAGAAGATGATCTCTAACTGGAGGGAAGTAGGTTACTGAGTGCATGTGTTCCTCTGTCATGCCTTTCTGGCATTATGTTCCAATCTAGCCTCAAGTTCTAACAAAAGAGCAGCTGAAGAAAGACTTTTCCAATGAAACGATGAGTCTAAATAAAGTTTCACCCTGCATGTCACTTTCTTTGTCTATTTAGCAACTGAAAAAAAAGTGTCTAATACTCATTGGTCTCAAATATATTGTAAAAAGAAAATCGAAGTTCAATCCATATAACCCCTAGCTCTTGAACACATAGAAAAAGACTTGTGAGGGAAAAAAAAGTGAATGACCACCTCTCCCCACCCCCTTGCCTTCATCAGACCTGCAGAGCATACAGGTTACACTCCTCCCCGATTCCCTGCTGTCCCCTCAGACCTCCATAGTAAAGTCTGCTTTCATCAGGACTGCTAAAGTGGAAACACACAGGTTAGATCCCTTCCCTATACTCATTCCCTACTTCTCTAGCCCTCTAGGGCACACCCAGTTCCCCAGAGTGAAGTCCTATCTCCACAAAACTCCATTGTCCTACAACCTTTCAGCCTGCCTTTACCCACTACCCAATTTCTTACCCTCCATATCCCCAGGGGAACTGCTAGGAGACTTGCTCTGCCCTCTGAGTTTCATTGTCCTGCCCAAGGATACCCACCAGAGGCAACTGCACCAGGTTTGGCACCCCTTGGGAATACCTGCTACATTAAGAACATCCAGGGACAACCATATGGCTAAAGGCCAGTGTAAGAACAAAACCAACAATAACTACAGCAGTATGACATGTTCAGAGCAAAAATCCTATGACAGCAAGCCTTGGATATCCTAACAAAATCAAAGCACAAGAAAATCCAATCTTATAGAGATAATAGAGGCCATTAAAGAGGAAATGAATAAATACCTCAAAGAAATAACAGGAAAATACAATAAAACAGGTGAAAGAAATAATTAAAATGAATAATAATAAATTGAAATAATTAAATGGTTCAACACTTTGGCCTTTATGGTGCTATCAGGGACTAGTGTTTTGACAAACTGTCCACAGCTGTCTGGGAATGCTTAATTGCCCCAAATAGGCACTTATCTCCCCAAGGATGTTTGGTGTTTTGCTTTTCCCAAGTACAGTGGCCACCTACACTGGGAAATGCTTAGCCATCCATCAGAGAGGGAGCCAGTCTCAGCAACACAGAGGCTGGGAGTTGTTGCTGTTTATCTGTTCTCAAGCTGGCATTTGCCATTCCTGGGAGGGGGATTTCATTAGGGAGTGCCACTATGAAATGGGAATAGCCATATTTCGGCACCAGGCTGTGCATCCTTTGAAAGGTCAGGTGACAGGAGAGAGCAAGGGACAGTGAGGGGAAGCTTTTGCATGTGGTGAAGGAGTGCTGCGGCAAGGGAAGCTTTGTGAGTGGTGAGAGTGTGGAGGCTGGTTGTCTAGCCTCTTCAATGCCAAGACTACTATACCTAGCAAAACTCTCAGTCACCATAGATGGAGAAAAGACATTTCAAGACAAACCCAAATTTAAACAATATGTTTCCAAAAATCCAGCCCTATAGAAAATACTAGAAGAAAAACTCAAACCCAAGGAGGATAACTACACCAAAGAAAACACAGAAATAAGCCAATTCATACTAGCAAAAACAAAAACAAAATAAAACAAAACAACAACAACAAAATCCTCAAAGGAGGTTCTGCATGTGCATATGCACGCACACACACACACACACACACACACACACACACACACATCACCAACATCAAAAAATTAACAATCACTGGTCATTAATATCCCTCAACATCAAAGGACTTAATTCTCTAAGAAAAAGAAATAGGCTAACAGAATGAGTGTGAAAACAGGACCCATTATTCTACTGTATACAAGAAACACACCTCAGCAATACACATAGACACTGCCTCAGAGTAAAGGGCTGGATTAAGATTTCCAAGCAAAACAACCAAGAGAAAGCTGGACTAGCCATTGTAATATCTAATAAAATAGACTTTTAACCAAAATTAAACCAAAAATATGAAGAAGGACAATTCATATTATTCAAAGAAAAAAATCCACTAAGATGACATCACAAATCTGAACATCTATGCCCCAAACTCAAGGGCAATCATATTTGAAAACTAAACACTGTCAAAGATTCAATCACACATCATACTCCACATATTAATAATGGGATATATCAATACCCCTCTCTTACCAATGACAAGTCATTGAGACAAAAACTAAACAAAGAAATATACTAATCAGTGTTATGAATCAAATATTTCTACAAATATCTAAAGAACATTTTTACCTAAACACAAAAGAATATACCTTCTTCTCAACACCTCACAAAACCTTCTCCAAAACTACCCATATAACCACAAACAAGCTTCAACCAATAGAAGAAAATTGAAATAATCCTGTTGTGTATAGTTTTGCCAACACTTTGTGTTCCCTGTTGGTCTTTTGCACACATCCTCCAGACAACTACCTCAGATCTGTGAAGAGAAAATACACTCTATTCCATTGATTCACCTGCCTGTCACTGTACCAATACCATGCAATTTTTATCATTATTGCTCTATAGTACAGCTTAAGGTCAGGGATGCTGATTCTCTCAGAAGTACTTTTATTGTTGAGAGTAGTTTTTGCTAACCTGGGTTTTTTGTTATTCCAAATGAATTTGAAAATCGTTCTAAGTCTATAAAGAATTGAGTTGGAACTTAGATGGGTATTGAGTTGAACCTGTAGATTGCTTTCAGCAAATTTAAAGAAAGAAAATATCTAATAAAAAAGAAAAAAGAAAAAGAAAGAAAATATACTCACACATGCCAGTTATTCTTAAAATGGCTTGGCTAACACAATGACTGGGCACTAGTAAATCTTCCCCTGCAACCTCAGGCCCAGTCAGGGAGTGGCCAGAGGCCACTTATGCAAGACTCACATGGCTGGTTAATTTTGTCTTCAATACTGCTTCCCCTTCTCCTCTCTCTCCTGGTCACAATCCTCACTGTGTCCTACTCTCAGAACTCTCTCTGTCCCACCCCATGCTCAGTCATTGGCTACTGGCAACTTTATTAATAGATCAAAAAACCAATTGAGGGATAGGACCTTCAGTGTCAGTAACACAGCTTCCTGATCAAAGCATCAGAACAACTTTCATACACACAATTTAAAAGTACATCTACAAGCTCTAGGGGGAAAAAAAGCAAACACAACCAATAGTAGTAGATAGCAGGAAAGAATAAAAATCAGGGATGAAATCAATCAATTAGAAACAAGGAAAAATAAAACAAAGAATCAATGAAACTAAGAAACTGAAAAAATCAACAAGATAGACAAACACTTATCCAAACTAAAAGACAGAGGCAGTACCCAAATAAACAAAATCAGAAAGGAAAAAGGAGACATAACAACAGACAATGAGGAAATTCAAAGAATTATTAGGTCTTACTTCAAAGGTCTGTCTTCCAAAAAAATTGGAAAATCTAAATGAAATGAATGATTTTTTAGACAGATACTACTTACTAAAGTTAAATCAAATCAGGTGAACTATTTAACTATTTAAACAGTCCTATAGCCCCTATGGAAATAGAAACAGTCATTAAAAGTCTCCCAACCTCCCAAAAATGCACAGATGCTTTTAGTTCAGAATTCAGAATTCTAGAAAAAATAAGAAGCAAACACACCAAAGAGTAGATATTTCTTGAAAAAAAAAAAAAAAAAAAGAGCTATTACCAATACTCCTCAAACTCTTCCATAAACTAGAAAGAGAAGGAACACTGCCAAACTCATTCTATAAGGCCACAATTACCTTGATATCTAAACCACACAAAGCTCAGCAAAGAAAGATATTTTCAGATTAAATTTTTTAGGTACATTGTTGGAAAAATACTGAATAAAATGCTCACAAACCAAATCCAAGAACATATCAAAAACATTATCCACCATGATAAAGTAGGCTTCATCCCAAGGATTCGGGAATGGTTTAATATACAAAAATATTCATTAATGTAATCACCAAATAATCAAAGAAAAAATCAAACATCATCTCACTAGATGCTGAAAAAGCCTTTGACAAAGTTTAGCACCACTTCCTATTAAGAGTCTTGGACATATTAGGGATTCAAGCAATGTACAGCAAACCAATAGCCAACATCAAAGTAAATGGAGAGAAACTTAAAGCAATCGAACTAAAAGCAGGGACTAGACAAGGCTGCCCATTTTCTCACTATCTATACTATCTATTCAATATAGTATTTGAAGTTCTAGAAAGAGCAATAAGACAACTAACTAAAGGAGATCAAGTGGATACAAATTGAAAAAAGAAGAAGTCAAAGTATTGCTCTTTGAGGATGATGTGATAGTATATATAAGTTACCCCTAAAATTCTACCACAGAACTCCTACAGCTGATAACTACCTTCAGCAAAGTGGCTACATTGAAAAATTAATTCAGAAAATCAGTAGCCCTCCTTTATGCAAACAATAAATGGGCCAGAATGGCTAAGATTAAAAAAAAAAAAAAACTTGAGTGACAGCATATGCTGGCAAAAATGTGGGACAAGGGGAACATTACTCCATTGCTAGTGGGGTAACAAACTTGTACAACCACTTTGTAAATCAATTAGATAATTTCTCAGAAAAGTGAGAATAGTTCTACCTCAATACACAGCAATACCTCTCCTGGGCATATACCCAAAATATGCCATATTGTACCACAAAGACACTTGCTCAACTATGTTCACAGCACCTTTATTTATAATAGCCCAAAACTGAAAGCAACCTAGATGTCTATTAAATGAAAAATGAATAAAGAAAATGTGGTATATCTACACTATGGAATACTGTGTAGCTATTAAAAAAACAAGGATTTTGTGAATTTTTCAGTCAAATGGATGGAACTAGAAAATATCATCTTGAGTATAGTCATCCAGAGCCAAAAAGTCAAATATGGTATTGTACTCACTTATAAAGGGACATTAGCCATAGAGTGAGTTTAACCATGCAACAATCCAAAGACCCAAGGAAGCTGGGTAATCAGGAGGACCCAAGGAAGGATTCACAGATCTCATTCAGAAGGAGAAACTAAATAGTCATCAGAAGTGGATAGAGAGAGTGTAAAAGAGGAGGGTAAAAAAGTTAAGGAAGATGGTGATCAGGTATGGGAAAAATAGGGGCAGGAGATGGCTGGGAGTGAGAGTGGAAATTGATGGGGATATCTCTGGTGACCAGTTGGAGGCCTGTGACAGGGGAGGATATGAGATCACCTTAGCTGAGATTCCTACCAAATGGTTATATAGAGACAAAAGAGGCCATCTCTTATAAAGAGTCCAAGCAGGACTTTCAGAAGAGGGAGGGGACATTAAGCCTCCCACAAAATCTTCAACCCAATATTTGTCTTGCCTACAACATGTGCATGGATAAAGTTGGAGCAGAGACTGATGGAACAGTCAACCAATGGTTGCCCCAACTCAAGCTCCATCCCATGTGAGAGAGTCAACCCCGGACAATAATAATGATATTCTGCTATGCTTGAAGACAAGAACCTAGCTTAACTATCTCCTGAGAGGCTTCAGGCAGATGCAGAGACACTCAGTCAAACAACAAGCAGAGCCTGGGAATCTATGGAAGAGTTGGTGATAAACATGAGAGACCACAAGAAGACCTACAGAGTCAACTAACCTGGGACCCTTGAAGCTCACAAAGCCCGGACTACCAATCAGGGATCATAAAGGAGCTGGACCTAGACCCTCTATATATTTGTAGCAAATGTGCAGCTTGGTCTTCATGTGAGATCCCTAACAAGTTTAGTGGGGACTTTCTAAGTCTCTATTCCCTGCCATTAGACTTCCTTCCACCTGGACTGCCTGGTTGGACCTTAACAGGAGAGGATGTGCCTAGTCCTGCTAAGACTAAAAGTCCTAGAGTGGAGTGATACCTGGGGCAGCTCCCTTTCTTTGAGAAGAAATGGAGGGGTCAAATGGGGAGAGATTTGTAACAGTGAGACTGGGAAGAGAGGCTATGATCAGATATAAAGTGAATAAAAATAAAATATTGGGGGAAAAATGAAAATCTCAGTTTCAAAAGTGTCCCATAGTCAATAACTCTGTTTTTAACCCAATGTGTTTGACCTCACAGAAACTGCTTTGGATCTCCAACCCAGGGCAGTAGGAAAGAATTTGGCATGATAGTGCAAGCAGGCTCTGTATATACCAAAAGCCAAACAGGATGAAATTAGTAACACATGCTGAGTTTTATAGAGACATGTATAGCTTTATTCCCTAGCTGTGATCTTAAGTATTATTACTTCCTTTAATCCACAATATCCTATTTATAATTAAGTTAATTACAGTATCTTAGCTTTCAAGCTATGGTCATTACAGTGCTATGTTTAGGTAAGCTACTTAGCACATTCTCAGTATTCAATGATTAGAACCAATACAGCCACACATGTCCCAGTTCTAGTGCACATGGGTACCAATAGCCATCCTTTTTTATAATGAATGAAGCAAATGATGCTGACTTATCAAATAACAAATATTGGTTTTCAAAAATAGAGTCTTCAATGACAGTCCTTAGGTGTTTCTTTGCATATTTTATCAATTAGGGGCTATTTTGTGAGAATTTCATGTATGATAACAATATATTTTCACCATAGTTAAACCTTTGTACACTATCTAATTCTTTTTTTAAAGGCTTATTTATTATATATAAGTACACTGTAGCTGTCTTCAGACACCCCATAAGAGGGTATCCAATCTCATTACAGATGGTTGTGAGCCACCATGTGATTGCTGCGATTTGAACTCATGACCTCTGGAAGAGCAGTCAGTGCTCTTAACCGCTGAGCCATCTCTCCAGCCCACATTCTCTAATTCTTACTATGTCATGTCTCCTCGCATCTACTATATAATACAATCAGTGTTCTACATTTGTACGTAGATACAGGGTTGACCATCTTACCATTAGAAACCTGTGCGGGAACATGCCACTGATAGAAATTGACTTGTTATTTCTGTAGCCATAGAATACCTGTGCGTCATCAATTAGGGGTGAGACTTGGTGAGCTCTTTCACATTCATGCTGGAATATTGATTGGTGGATTATTTATGTCTTGTGCAGACAACCATTTTTATTGAGGACTCATGTGTACAACATTCTTGTCACATTCAAAAGACAGCAATTCTCTGAATCGCATGGCTCTTAAAATCTTTTTTTTACCTCTTTCAATAATTATCTCTGAGCTCTGGGTAAGGTGTTGTGTTCTAGCTGTCTCCTTTGAGAATGGACACTCCACAGTCATTTATTTGCTGCAGTTTGACCAGTTGTGGTTCTTTGCAAGAGCTGTCAATCCAATAAAGAATCTATAATAATGACTTCTTGAGCAAGATATGTCCTAATAGCATCACTAATAATTCTGAGATAACCAAGAACTATGTGATTGAACTTAAGACCTACTCAAGAAGAGAAAAATAAGAATTGATATTGCAATTCTAGCCAAGAACCTTAGCTGAAGAGATCATAGGTTCATATATTGAATTATATTTAAGTTTATTTTAATGATAGTAGGCTGTTACCATTATACTAAAACAATATCTAATTGCTTTTTACTTATCCTGTACACATCAGTAACTATAACCTTCACCTCTCTGCAGAAAAAAAAGCTTCTACAATTCCGTGCTTGTTGTTGTTGTTAACAGCTGCCACAATCTCTTGGGTTCGAGAATCATTCCATATCAAGAGGAAAACCTCATGGGTAACTGAGGGCCCCGACTCGTGGGTAAATAGGAAATTATGGCTGACCACTTTCCAGATCAACTGACAGAACAACTGAAGGTGAAGAAGTCATGTTTTCTTCTCACTGGACCTCTTTATCAATCAAGGACAATGAATATCAAGAAATAGCAATTTTCTACAATTGGACATGCAAGGTGGTAGAAAATGGAGAAAACATGGGTCCCCAGTGAGTTAGTTATCCATCAAATGTGATATGTTTATGCCGGCATTGGACAGAGAAGCTGTCTTCTGTGCCAAAACCACTCCAATGAATGAATACTATCCTCTTGATCATTTTGGTCTTCTTACTCAGCTCCTCAACAGTGATAAACAGAGGAGCAATAGCAGGGTAGTATCCAAGAGGAATACCTGCATCTTCCCAGAGTTCTATGGGGACAGAGCAGAGAGATCAATTTTCAAAATAAAAAAAAAAAAAAATACTTTCGCAATAAGCTTCCTACTCACATCACACAACATGGTGTCCCCCTAATACATCATTTATGGAACAATGACACATTGTTAATCATTTCAAGAACAGGAAACCCTATAGGCTAGGTCCTCAGAGTAGGAGCCTCTGAATCATCTGCAGACATACAATCTTCAAAACAGCTTCATCAGCAGTACTAGTTCTGCTTCTGACACTGGCTTTGTGATAAGCACAAGATGCCTTTCATCTGTGTACTCCATTCTTCTATTATTGGATCCCCATGGACAAAAAAAAAAAAAGGGTTTAAAAATATTTTCTAAGATCTTGTTCCTAAGAAGATTTCAGAGCAGAGTCTATTACATAACTATTCTTTTTAACTGCACAATATCTTCCTTGAAACAGTGTCAAATAAATGTATACTAATGTTAAAGTTCCTGAACATACAACATGATTGTGACCTTATAAAAAGGACATATTTTGAATATGTCTCCAATGAGGCAAGACTATACTGTAATATAAAAAAATTGGAATTGACCAGCATAACTTTAGACTGTAGATATTTCATTAATAAGATTCTAGGTCTCATGGTATAAGACAGAAATAAATTATGTAGTAGAGTAAGCTCTTTGGTGATAGAATAGCATGCTGTGCACATTAGCTATTAATCACTGTGATGACAAATACCTGACATAACTTACAAGGAGGAAAAATTTACTCCGATTCATATTTGTCAAGGTGTAAGTTCTTGTCTGTGACGTCGTTCATTGTTTCTAAGCCAGAAGAGGAGTAGAAGATCTTTCTAGAAGAGTGGTTGGCAACCTTCCTAATGCTGCTACCCTTTAATACAGTTGTAGTGATCCTTAACTTCAAAATTATTTTGGTTTCACTTCATAAGTGTAATTTTAATACTGCTATGAAAACTAACATAAATATCTGATATGAAGGATTGTAATATGAGTCCCATGAGAAAAAGTTGTTTGATCCCAAATGACATGGCTCACAGGTTGAGAACCACCATTCAAGAAGGATGTACTTCAGAAAAGCTACTAACTTATGTAAACAATAAGCAAATAAACAGCAGAGAGACTTGGGGAAAAAGAAGAATCCTTCAAGAAAGGTACACTCCCAATGACTTTACTTCCAGTTATGACTATTTCTAAATTTCTATCACTGCCCAGTAATGTCGTAAAACTTATATCCAACAATGGACTGGTCCGTTGATTAGGTTAGGACCCTCATGATTCAATCTCTTCCACAAAAGTCTACCTTTGAACATTGCACTGGAGACTAAATCTTCAGTACAAATGTATTTGATAGGTCACAGTATATCATATCCAAACCACAGCACGTATGTCAGACATTTTGTATGTCATCAAGTGAATGTTTCATTAAAAAACTTGCCATTTACAAAAACTCAAATACCATAGTAAAGACAAATTATCTTTATTTAAATTAAATCAACCACATAAACCTGATCATTATTTTATCAGCTTTTTTATTTGTGCGGATAGCCTAGAAGCTGTACCCCTAAACATCTGTCTCAGATAGGGCAGAATTAAAAGATTTCTTCATGTAGTTCTCTGTTATATCTTGCAGACATTTCATGATTGAGATAGTACCAAATTTGAAAGCTCTTGTACATATTGTTCATGGTTATTCATAGACAGAATTGCAGAGAAAGATGTGTGAACCTTCACTTGACCATATAATTTATTTCATGATGTTTGATAATATATAATCTAAGAATTCTTCCTATCTTGAAACCATAATAAACTAGAGCCTAAAGCAAGAGGGTTAATATCAATTTGAGACCAGCTAAGATCACCAAGTAAATTCAGTGCAAGTGTAGGATACAGAATAAAACCTTTATCAAAATGCATTCATGTGTACATACATACACATATACAGAGAGACATGTATACATACATAAAAAAGAATTTTTAAATCTTTCTTATAAATAAGATTTTCCCAAGAATTATGTAAAATTCTATAAATTATAGATCAAAAAGGGCAAGAAGGAATAAAGCCACGTTCTCCAAATTTTCATTTTTCTCACCAGATGATCACCTTAAGACAGCTGTTTCCATAGTGGCAAACATGAGAGCAGCAAACAGATTCTATCTTGTGTTCATAGATAGGAAGCTCAATTCTGATTCCCAGACCTGTACCAGTATTGTCTGGGATGTTATTTTTCTGACAGTGTTAGTATTTAAGGGTTTATGGCACCAAAGCCATTTGACGGCATTAGATGTTTCCTTAGCCTTGCTTGGTCTGTTCTTTACTGTTCATCTCAAGATTAAATTAGTTCCATGGCATTCTTACATGAAACTATGCAGTTACTCTTCAGTAAGTAAGACTCATTTGACAGAGCTCCATCAATATAATTCACATTGTGTATGCATTGATTAATTTGATCACTGCCATAGGACCTGGAGGATGAAGTTATGAAAGGCAGCAGAAAGGATTGTGGGTTTGTGAACATTCTCAGTGGTCTTTAAAGCAACTGTCATTGGTGTTAGAGAGTTAGACTTTATGTAAATTACCATAGTTTGAAATATTGTCTATGTTTTGGCATATTAGTATATTTTCTAGGTATGAGAATACATTGTACCCATTGTATTCATATATCTTTTAGAGACTAATTGTTATATGTATATATAATTCGATCAGTGTATGTACATACATTTCTATAGAATTCAGGTTTAAATGATGATACTAGGATTAACATAAAAAGAAAAGATAAGAGGACTAGCAAGAAGAGAGAACAGGGTAGAGACAAAAGCAGCATGGGAGGGAAATGGTTAAAATAAAATAAAACGACATGTAAGTATGAAAATGCCATTATCCTGAATGCTAACTTAAAAAGTAATTTTGAAGGCAAAGCATAAAAGCAACATTAAAAAATTAAAATAATTAAAAAGTTAATTAAAAAGTGAAAAAGCACAGATGAATATTTCAAGGAACTTATTTTTTTGTTACTGAGCACCTACTTAATGGATAATTAGCAATACAATGCCATAGTTCTATTTCATTTTCTTTTCACCAAATAAGTTGGAATCAGCATCAAAGACTGAGTCAAGAGAGGTACAAAGAACTGGACCAGGTAATCAGGGAAGATAAAAAAATAATAATATGAAAAACCCCAATTGCAAAGAGCTTCATAGTTTGTCAGTCAAAAATATTCAATACAATTATTTTTATTATTAAAAAAAATATATCATCTAGAGTTTATCCTAATGTCTCAGTTATCATCACACTCCTATCAGCTATGCAAACATGATGTGTGCCTTTTCTCATAAACATTTGTGGGTGCATATGATACAAGTCAGTGAAGACTAAGCTTCACAGTGAATACTGTACAGTGAAGTGACAAAGGAGGAGGAATCCCTCCAAGTTATGAATGGATGTCCTTTAGGCCGAGCGATATTGCATACTAGTGAGAAAATGGATCATGGAGTATGGAATCATTATTTTCCTTAAGAGCATTGCATCTGCTGCCAGCCTACTCCATTGCAGAATGCATTGCATGTGTTTTGTATTCTGCTGAGTATGCAGGGGCCCGTGACAGTGTGCTTACCCTGAGGTCAGTCAGTGGAGAATGAGATACCAGCTTGCTGGAGATGCAAATACAGTGAACAACCTGATCAAAACAATGAGACCACAAATTAACTGCCTCGTTTATACATTTGTAACAAATGTGAGGATGAAGTTCTTGCTTGCCTACTGCTTTACTAAAGATATTTCCTCTATCTTTTACTGTTCTTTGCCTCGCTTTTTTCTGTGACAGAGAGAAATACGGAGCCAAGAATTCAGCTCCTTTTTCTCCTCCTAGACTGAAACAGTGGTGGTAGCTGGTATGATGTTACTGTTAAACAATTCCCTCCACAGCTAATAAAAAGATATTTGAAACTACTAAACAGAGAAGTGAAGAATTCTATGCAACTAAAATGCATAAAGTGGGGCTGAAATTCCTTTGTTAAAAAAGTAAATTAATTCCTGGATGATTCTACACATGAATAGAAAGTGTTCTGATTTTTTTTTTTTTTTTTTTGCATACCCCAAGCCTATCTTCCTCAAATCCCTGTGAATTCCTTCCTCCATAAAAATCTCCTTTCGACATCCACATATTTTATTTGTGGACCACTAAGCAACTAGGGTATGATTTTGACAACCCTGAATCTAGAAAAGATGAGGCTAAAATGTGTGTTAATATGTATAAAACCTGTGCATTTGAAAGTGCTAATAGCACAAGAATTCTCCAAAATTGTAAAAGATAATAAAAATATACTTACTCTTTCAGTTTTGTGATTTCTTATGGAACATATCCTTTAACCAGTTTTTACACAGTTATTCCTTCTCTCATTTCTCTCCCTTGTAAATTTCTTCTTTGCCTTCTTTTTTGTCCTTCCTTTTTCCTTTTTTCTTCCTTCATTCCTTCCTTCCTTCCTTCATTCATTCCTCCTTCATTTGATAGGTTGATACACCATCAATTTTATTCTAATATGTATTGGTCTTCATAGAATAATATATTTTTCTATATGTTGAATACCATTAGATACTCTATTATATCCTGAGTATACACATATTCAGAATCAGTTATTTTGTACTTTAAAATCTTAAGTCTAATCAGTTATCTTGTACTTAAAATCTAAATGGAACCATATTTTTCAAATCTAAATGAATATTTAACAATGATGAACTAATTGGACCATATGATATAAAAAGAAATCACTGTTTTATTTCTTTGTATTTTAGGCTCATGAGTGAATTGGAATAATTATAGAATAGTCTTTAATATCATTTTGTTTCTTGTAAATATAATCATGACAGTGTTCAGTGAAGGATCTGTAAAAGTTAAATTGAATTTCCTTGAGAAATGAATGAGGATATCTTTGGCTGAGAGTCTACACACACACACACACACACACACACACACACACAGACACACACATACATGCATGTGTATATATAATGCACCTAGTTTAGAGATATGTGATGGGCAGATGGGTGCTTAGTGGTTAAGAGAACTTCTTGTTCTTGCAGAAGTCCCAATTTTCATTCTAGCACCCTTGCCAGATCCAGTGAACTTGGTTTCCTCTTCTAGCCTCCTTAGGACAACTGCATTCACATGCACATACCTACACACAGGCAGAAACATACACATCTAGTTAAAAATAATATATACATATATACATACATATGCATTTAAAGATATATGAGATAACATCTTCAGTCCTTACTGCTCTTCTGTTACCTATTAACTCATTTCAAACTCCGTAGAGTATAACTATCCAGTCCTCTAAGGTGACATTTCTACTTCCTCTTTAGAAAAAGCACTGGGATCTCAATTAGGGGTCATGTGTCATCACACATCTGCCACTCACAAGATATTCATCTTCTCATTGGATGAATTCCTATGATAATCTTAACGGTATCATGCATATTTGTTGTGAGAGCTATTTGAGCAAAGTTGGTAAGTTAGATAGTGGTAAGACAAGTGAGGAAGATGCCAATGGTGGTGACAGTGGAAAGTAACTTCAGATTCAAAAAGTAATTGGATTAGTGAGACAACAAGGAGTTGGACTTGTGGTAGTTTCTAGCTCCTACCTTACCCATAATTACACAAATAATACAGTGTGTCTTTGAAAAAATACATACTAGTTAAAGGGATATGGCCCTAAAGACATTGTAGAATATGGCACTTATTTTTCACTGTGGTGTAATAAACTCTTGAAATTCAATAGTAAAGCAAAATAAATGTCTTATAAAAACCTTCTCCAATGAGTCATCACATTTAGGTAGATTACAAAAAGAGTCTGTGAGACAAAGATGCCTTTTAGTTGGTTTTGTGTTGGCCATCTACTTCTGGACATGGGGTCTGCCTTTACGAGTGACTTGTTTCCCTAGTGAATTACCATGGAGAAAACTACTTTTTCCTTTGTAAGTGGCTATAAATAGAGATAGCTTCTGAGTTAAAAATCAAAGTGTCCACTGTTCCTTTTAAATCTAGGACCCATCTAGTCAGACCACTGAGGGGTCTATATGCTACCTCAGTCTCTGTGAGTTCATATGTTTAACAGCCCTATTGTGAAGGCCTTAATTTCTTGGTGTCCTCTATCCCCTCTGCTTCTTATGTTTTTAATGCCCCCCCCAACTCCTGCAGAGTTCCTGAACACTGAGGAGAGGGATTTAATGAAGACACCCTATTTAGGGCTGAGTACTGACAAGACTTCTCACTCTCTGCACATTGTCTGACTCAATCTCTGTATTTTTCCCATCTTTCTGCAGGGAGTGGCATCTCAGATTATAGTTGAGCAAGTCACAGATCCTGAGTATAGCAGAATGTCATTAGGAATCATTTTATTGCTATGTTCCTTTTGTTTAACAGTTTTCTTCTATGTCTCTAATATATCTAGTTTCAGGTTACTTGTCACATAAGAAGTTTGTTTATGGGTTCTATCTCATGGAGTGGGTTTAAATCTGATTTTGATGTTTTTTTTTTTTTCTACTAGTTTTGTACTACTATTGCATTAGTTATCTTGACAGTAGGTAGTCATTGTAGACTGAAGAGTTGTGTGTCTGGGTTGGTGTTTATCTTTCTCCTTTGGTAAGATCAGAATATTTTTCTCTACCAAAGAGTGTCATAATGTCAGGGTGGAGGTTCTATGTAGATACTAACTTGACCTCCCATGTTCAATAGTGTAGATGTTGTCTTCAGCAATAGGGCTGACATCAGTTTGTAGATAGCCACCAATAGCCTTGGCAATATCTTAGGTTGTTTGGGGCTTCCCATGGGTTCACTTTGGCAAAGATCTTGATTAGATATAATGCATTCCTGGTACTAGAATTCTCTTTCTTCTCTCTCTCTCTCTTCTCTCTCTCTCTCTCTCTCTCTCTCTGTGTGGTCGTCGTGTGTGTGTGTGTGTGTGTGAGGAAATTTTAATTATAACCATTTAGTCACAAAGTAATATTAAAAATGCTCTGTGTTATTTAAGTTTTTAAATTATATGAAATTCTTAGCATTGCACCCACTGCTTGAATCTGTGAACCTCTTGGCTATTACTACCTTACCTCTGTGTATCCATTCATATTAAAATGAGAACATCTGTTAGCTATGTTTCACTTATCTATTATTTTTCCAAAGGATATATGAAGCAGTGGCTGTGTTTCATCTTGAAATGGACAATATATTTAAACACACTAACTGGTTAACCATATGTTACCCTACACTTGTCTAATCGGAACAGTATGTACACTACCGATCTGACTTTCAAAGGTATTTGGAAAATGTTGTCATCAACTCACACACTGTGTGCCTAAATTTCTAAATAGTTTTAATGACTATTTCAGATGGGAATGTGGAAAAAAAATATTGTCTATTTGCTTTTCTTCAGTGTTTAAAATGGAAGTGACTCTTATTTACTCAATTTTACTGCTTACATTTGCTATGTCCAGAATTCTGTATTGTACTTATTAGCTTAAGTAATACAAAACTTGAGTTCCAATGCCTAAACAAACGGGGGTTATTTTTCTTACATCACAAGAAGCTGGATCATGTTTTTATTGGCATCAATTCGGTGGCTATTATCATGTTTTCATCAGTGTAATTTTATAATTTCTGACATAATCAGATGATTGCTACAACTCCAGACCCCACATTCATGTTCATAGAAGGTTGAGGGAAAAGATAAAGCCAACTAAAATTACCTTTAATGTCAGGGAGAAACAAAGTACCACCAGAAATTAATCAAAATATTTCAATATTTATCTCCTTGGTAGAAGTATTTCAGACAGTGACACCTAACTCAATGAAAGTCCACAACAGGAGCATTAGCTATCCTTCATGCATGTGCCCATAAACCCATAGGTAATGACGGACTGGGCCAAAACAGTTGCATTTGGGGAAATAGAAAGCTCTAAACATCATTTTTCTGGTCATTCTTCATAAGTAGGGACTTTCAACTGAGGATTTCTTCTTATTACAAAAACCTATAAAGTCATAATCGCTATACCATTTTACTAGTAGACTTAATAAAAATCTCCATCAAAATATGTCTGACAATATATAAAACAGCATGCTCATTAGAAGGCCCATTTGTTTGATGAAAGAGATAAAAGTAACATTTTGTTTTACTGCTCTTTCATTAATGTTCTCATCAATTTTATAATAGTCTTCACTGTTACCTGTTCACACACACGTAATTATATACCATAAATCCATTTCTGTGGCTACTACCAGACTTTGTACCCATTCTTCCTCACATAGTCTCCTATTTATTCTCATGCACTTTTTCTATATCTGGAATTTGTATGATAAATGCATGAAATTTGTCTGACTGTGGTTTATTTTACTTATCCCAGTGATGTCCTTCTCCATCCATTTTTCTGCAAACTGCAGAGTTCTGATTGGCTGTTTAACATGGAATCGAGTGTGAGCATTCAATCCAAAGGCAGTAATGAAGTTCCAATCCTAGAACCAGCATCGGTAGAATGACTATAGTGATATCTGAAGCCTTCTGGACATTGACAGAGCTTAAGCAATATGAGCCCATGATCAGAATGATTGGCAGCACACTGGTATTTGGTGTGTTGTTCTGTGGATCAGGTTCATATCCATATGTCTAGATCCATGACAAATTTCCATGCCTACTACTGAAGCTAGATTAAATATGCTGCACATTACCAATATTCTTTTGGTTAAATCCATTTTCTGCTCTATTAATCCTGGAATACCAACACAGTGCAAACAAAAATATGTTTTTAATTCTGAGAGATTTTTTCTTTTGTTATTCAGATAATTATTACTATTGACTTCATATACAGGCAACTATAGCCTGAAGTTTAAAAAATGAAACTAGAATTGCCCTATAATTCAACTGTACTAAACCTGAGAATATATGCAAATGAATCTAAGCCAGATACTTCATGCCCATATATCCATATTTATTGCAGAATACTACAAGAATCAAATTATGTAATTAGTTTAGAAGTTTATCAACACATAAATGGAAGTGAGGTCTATTTACATGAAGGTTTGAGTCAGCCATAATGAGCAGCAAATTTGTGGCATTCAACTAATAATGACTATAACTGGACATCACCATTTTAAATAAAATGTGCCAGACTCTGTAAATACATATCAGATGTTTTCTTTTATATGTGATACCTTGATTTTCTTTATAACTATATATGCTTCTGAAAGGAAAATTATTTGGAAACAAAAGAGGAAATAATGACGTTCTGACAGGAGAGGGATTAGGGGTTGAATACTGGCAAATGATACTATATGCTTGAATGGAAATTTTAATAATGAAATCTTGTCTTATAAAATTAGAAAATGCCAATAATTTTAAATTAAAATAAGTTGTGGCATGGGTGCCCTGGTAGCTCAGAACATGAAATACCAAGTAATGAATCAGCTAAATACTTAAAGTAGCCATTGGGGGAAGTGATGTTTTGGATAGCCAACGAACAGGTGAAGTAGCCTTTCAGATAAAATGGTAAAATTTACATGCCAGCTTTAGAAATTGGTATAAAAGAAGAAAGAAAGAAAGAAAAGAAAGAAGAAGAAAGAAAGAAAGAAAGAAAGAAAGAAAGAAAAGAAAGAGAGAGGCCATTCATAGAAATAGGGCTGAAATATTAAATAGAAGTTTAATAACAATATCTTCAATCTTCATTAAGATTCCTTTGTTGTGTCTTATAAACATAAAGCAGGAAAACCCTTGCGATTTGTTTGAAAGAGCCCTGATCAATTCCTGTCTCCTGACCCAACTGTCAAAATACAGACCCAGATATTGTGCTGGTTGCTCAATTACGATGCTAATCCAATCAACAACCCTCACAGGAAATCCAATGTATTATGTTCACAATGGATAAATGGGCTTCTTATCTTTGAGAAATCTGTTTATAGTCTCAGAGAATTATCAATATTAAAACACAATTTACTTTCATTATTACTTGGTACCAAAAGTATGTTTCCTAATTTATTGAGGCTATTCCTTACTCCACTGAAAGTTATGACAGAGATATCAGTATTTTTGTTTCTGACAGATGATGGATTTAAGCAAGCATCAGTTAGGATCCTTGATGGCATGATATTTAGAGATAACTAAGTAGGACTAGCTATTGTACTTGATCCTTATCATAGGGGAAAAAGTTGTCTCATAATTCATACACTGAAGAAGTACTGCATTTTAGTTAAAGGTAACAATCCCTTAAACTGAATCTATTTGTTATTTGGCGGTAAAGCACTTGTTTCTCTAGCTTCTTGCAATTCCATCCCTGTGAACTCCAGGAAAGGCCAGCCAAGAACTGGCCTTTTTTTATCCATCACCTATCAGTCTTTCTCGTTGTTTGTTCACTTTATATTATAATTATATTTCTCCCTTTTCATTTCCGCTCCAATCCTGCTCATATACCCCTCCTTTCTCTCCTACAAATTTTGCCCAACCTTTCACTAATGGTTACTGAATGCATATATAATAACTGGACTACCAATTGGTGTACTTTGGAATACCAGTTGGTATTCTCTGCTCTGGGGCATACCATCTTTCCCATCCATTCTTCTACTCAAAAGTCCCTAGTTTCCTTTAGTAATAGCCAAGCTTAGCACAATGACAAACATTGCCCTCACTTTTTCCTTCCTCTCTTTGACAAAATTGAATCAGCCTGCAATTAGATGACACATTTTTGGCTTTCTTGAGATAGAGACCTCTCCTCTGCTGTCTTTTTTTTTTTTTTATTCAATCTTCCAGGGTTAAACCTATGCTATTGCAGATTTGCTCTTTTCCTTGCTGGACTTTTTGCTGACCTAATAGCCTTAACTAGTATCAGTTTCAGGGAACAGGAAAATTGCAGATGCATGCATTCAATGGTTTTATTGCTTGCTGTACTCGCAGAAAAATGTAAAAGCTGAGACTCAATATGTCAATGTGCATCAAATAAACCTGATGATCACACAGTAACATTTAGCATTTTCTCTCACTGTAGAAGAAAATAAATACTGCTAGTAATAGAGTCAGGTTCTGGATTTTCTGTTTTCAGATTCCACTCATTGGCATTTGGCATAACATGACAACTCTCCAAGGAACTCTCTATATCATAAAGTTAAAAAATGTAAAATCTGTGTACTGGGACATGTTGGCATTGTCCACCCATTCCCATGTCTGAATCAAAAGTAGCTGAATACAGAATGGGTTGTAATTTTTTTCTGTCATGTCGTGACTGCTGTATGTCACCTCATGAAGAAGAAAATATCCTTAGAACTACAACTGCTTTGTGTGGTTGTTTTCTCTGTAGTCATTCTCTAAGGCCATTGCTGGAAAGAGGGAGACATAGAAATGGACTTCTTGAGGTGTTTGTCTTCCTGTAATAACCTCACAATGTGCTGTCCCTGGATATTATTTTCTGGTCTTTGTGTAATTCAGAAGTTTCTTTACATTAGTCAGAAAAGTATTCCTTGGTGGATGCAATAGGATCCAATTCTGTTAAACTAGAAGTGGAATTACCACTTGTCACTCCAGGCTCTGCATGCCCTCAGATGAATGGAGCACAGAAAAACATCACTGTGTTATGAACGATTGAGTGGTTCTGAATCTCTACTTGAAACAGAATTTCTTTTATTTAGCAGATACTGGATGTCACACAGGAATTAGTCTATAAATTTCATGATAACCGTTTGTGGGTGTATGTTAATAAGTTCCATAGCAACTTTGATAAGCAACTAAAAAAAATAAATCTTAAATCCTGAAAATTAAAGTTTGGAGAATCATGATCTAAAAGAATAGCAACCAATTGTAATACTGCTTCCAAATAATAGACACTTAAAAGGGACTACTTAGTGATGTAACAAATAATAAATTTAAATTAGAGATTTATGAACAGACCTAGAAATAAGTACAATTATCTGTTGTTTTATTACATGCATGTGCACATAGATATGTGATCAAATTTAATCTAAAATCCTCATCACTTATCTAGGGTATTTAATGATTCTAAATCACTCATGATGTTTATATTTTATTATAGTACTGCATTCCAAAATAGATCTTATTTTATTGAGCAGTCATCAAAGGACTGTGCATGTTTGTGTTCTTATAGTAAACGCTTGCATTTGGCCCTTGAATCTTTGGTGTTTATTTATATTCCTTATTCCTTTGTGGCCAACAGCTTAAGAACAGAATTTGGGAAAGTATCATATGAATTCACTATATTATTCAATAATATACTAGTTCTTCACCAAAGCATATATAATTTACTTGTTCCAGCAGTATTAAATATTAACCATTTGGAATAATTTCAGGTAAATATAACTGAAGTAGAAGAACCTTGTACTTACGTATCATTTAATAGCTTATGAAGTAATGACTTATGGGCTATCTTGTTGCTTCTTCCAGGAAGTGAGACTATATTCATATTATTATATATGCTCTGTAGGTGAAGAGGACAGGTTGCTGAGATTATAATCAAGGTTGTTTTACTTGTGAATAAAGGCTTAAAACAGAAGACAGTATTCTTCCCTGTGACATTGAAGGAAAGAAAATCATAGAGAATGTGCAACTGAAATTTATAAATAAACTCATAATTTATCAAAAAGTTTCTCTAAACATGTTTTTAAACAAGACCTTAGAATATTTATAATTTTAGGAAAGACAACTATTAATTATAATTGGTAGGTTTTCAGATGGACTCTTTTTTCCTGGACCAGACTGTATAACTGTGGAGAACTCTGAGTGTAGTTGGTTAACTGTCAGGCCCTTTTAATATCACTGCAAATCTTTGCCCTTGATTAAAATAAATCATAGCATCTTGTTGAAAAACATATCACACATCAGTATTTGAATATAATTGTCCCTAAGGATAGATGTCACATAGAGACACTTAATTGACTAACACCTGGGCAAATCACATGATACATAAGAGTGAATGATTATAAGAAACCCACTTTAATTCAAATTCAGATTTCAAATGTCTGGGGCTGATTACATATTAGTTGTCTCTATAATTTGGTGGATTTCTACTACTGTTGTTTGTATTGTACTAAGATCCAGGACAAGCTTAAAGTGCAGAAAGATAAAAGATTAGTGAATTAAATGTATTTTTATTTTAATTTATTATTGTCAAAATTAAATAGACTAAAAGTGGAAAGAACAAATACAAGTTTCCAGGAAACCTTGTCTTTCCTCTTTTGCTGTAGCTTCCTTACCACTTCAACTGACATCACTGTAAAATGCTTTTCCTTGACTGAGTATTTATATTGATTTTACTTTATGATCCATGCATCATCTCTGTGATTCTATCCCTGCCCACACTAAACCACAAATAAGTCAAAATAAAAATCTAGCCTTTCTTTAGAGTAACTTCAATTTTCATTATGAATCAACCCAGTTTTGAACAGACTTCTAACATTAAGTCTCTTCTTTATCTATTTTTTTTAAATTGCATTCGTTCTACAAAACAAAACAAAAATTTCATTAATCACATGGTTTTCGATCCCGAGGCATAAGATTCTGTTAGATGCTGACTGGTCACGCTTCTCAAATACCTTTTCATTTTACTGGGATGGTTCAGATAAGGTTAAACCTAAATGAGTTCCTTACCTTCCTTACCTTGAGAATCAGAATAAATACTTGGACGAGACCTGAATTAACCTGGCATCCTGAGAATGCTGAACCTTCACATCCTTAGCACATCTAATTAAGCTAGTGGTTATCACATTCCAGCCCATTCAGAGGAACTCATGAAGGTACATGGAAAGGTCATCACCACAGTGGACCAGGAAATGTAGCACACTTACACGACTCCAGGAAGTTTCCTGCCAATCTCCTTCCCTTTCGCCTTCTATTTTTTCTTCCTTTGGTTTTCTCCTCCTCCTTCTCTCTCCTCCTCCTCCTCCTCCTCCTCCTTCCTCCTCCTCCTCCTCCTCTCCTCTTTTTCCTCCTCCTCCTCCTCTCCTCCTCCTCCTCCATCTCCTCCTCCTCCACCTCCTCCTCTTCCTCTCCTCCTCCTCTCCTCCTCCTCCTCCTCCTCTCTCCTCCTCCTCCTCCATCTCCTCCTCCTTCTCCTCCTCCTCCTCCTCCTCCTCCTCCACTCCTCCTCCTCTCCTCCTCCTCTCCTCCTCCACCTCCTCTTCCCCTCCTCTTCCACTCCTCTTCCTCCTTGTACTCCTCCTCCTCGTCCTCTCCTCTCCCCCTTCTTCTTCCTCTCTTTCCCTTTCTTCTTTGTTAAACTAGCTTCAAGCTTATATTAGAAACTCCTTGAGATTTTCTAAACGTTTTCTTCATGTGTTTTCATGTATAACTCCTAGTGAGCTGTATGAAGATTATGAAGAATCATTGAAGATATCATGAAAAAATAATAAAAAAAATAAACCCTCCCATACTAAGTGGTTTGCTCTGAGATGATATATGAACAAGTACAATTCTATGGACTGTACATGTTGTATTTATGTATTTGGAAATGTATGTATACATATATATATAACAATATTTAAAGTAAAGGAGGCCATGAATTTGATAGAAAGCTAAGGGCTTTCATGGGAGTATTTATTAGAAGGATGAAAGGGACAGGAAGAAATAAAATAATAATATTATAGATCAATCATATTGTAAATTTAAAACAAACATCATTATAAAAATTTCTTAAAGGAAATTGAATAGATCAAGAATAACACTAATGCCTTTAATATTTTTCAGATGATCAAATTAAAAAAAAAACAAACATGTGTATGCTTTCCTTGTGCAGTGTTCAATTTTTAGTTGTACAATAAAACTTATTACAAAATGTGGTTAAACAGCCTTTGACTACAGAAATATGTTAATAATATGAAATGCTTTTTCATGAGAAAGGGAGAAATGTGCAACTACATACAGCCACGAAAAAAATACTTACTCGCACTGATTTTGCTATGTGTAGTGTGTGCTCATTTTACTAGAGTTTGAGTGTGGCTACTTTGTTAGTCTATTGTTCTACTGGTTTGGTTTATATTTAGCCATTGGTAGAGATTATGAACCTCTTTGATTATGTTACTCTTAGTCCGAATGATAACACCATACAATTTTCTTTAAGTTCTCACTTAAGATAGTGAAGATTAAATATACAAGGCACATTTTTCAGAAACAGTGAATCCTAAAATATGAAAGAAAACGATGAAGGGGCAAGGTGGAAGAGGAGGAGAAAAGGGAAGGAGGAGGAACCACAGAAAGCAAATACATACAGAGGGTTATATAAAACAGAAATGAGCAAGAATATCTCCAGTCACAAAGCAAAAGGATACTCTTTCTTTAATGTTTAGATTAAAAAAAAATACAACAGTGGAAAGAAGGAAGGAAAGAAATCAAATAAAATATCTAGGAGGAAATGATGACTTTGTAATCCCTGTGGCAGTGATTTGGTTTTTTGTTTTACCTTCTCTCATTGTTTCTTTATATCTCCTGTGCCTACTACAGAAGTAAACAGTACATCTGCAGACAGCCTTTTACACACACAGCAATTTGTATGATAATTTTTTTCTTGATTGCAATTTACTCTTTAAAAATGCAAATTGTATAATTACTGTCAAACAAATGCTCTTCATGTGAAAAACAACCCAAAAAATGCATAAAAGTAAATAAATTTTGCAGAATAATGGGTTTACAGATGTAAATAAAATGAATATTCTAGTGTATTGTGTTGAACCCGATCTGTTATGCCAGAAAAATATACTAGCCTCAAAATATATTTAAAGCTTGAAATCCCCAGGTTGCTGTTGATATCTTTCTCAGCCCTAAAACAAATCCTCAAAAACTGTTGTAGCATATGGGGCATACTTAGTTCTTCTCCTTTGATAAATTGTCCTTTGGATCTGCAACTATCTGAGCACAGTAAAAATACATAAGGTAAGTCTGATCTATGCATCATACCCAACTTCACAAACAATTGAATATATGAGGTTAATATAGCTATTGAGTATATGTGCCTACTCTATACCATCTCCATAATTGTTATCTTACTATTTTATGACAGGCTGGAAGAAGAACAATAAATTTTCTTAAAATAGGGTGTCGCCATAAGTATATACATTATTTTTAAAAATAGCTATACTTCCCTAAGCACCAGCAATGTGACAGGACCTGTGCTCATTGAATTATAAAGTTTAATGTCATCAGATCTTTTACACTCTCCAGTTGGAAAGTTACACTGATATCTAAATTATGGGAAAACAATCTGTTAACACAAAGATGATTAGGAGGGACAGTACAGTTGAGAAGTCACAATGCTGCCATCTTGTACCCAACACATGCACTGTGATGTCTACTTCAGGCGTAGGAGTGAATCAGCCCTAGTTACTAATTGGTGTACATGAGCCCAAAAGTAAAAGGATTAATTGGTATTTGCCTCAGTAACTTCTATCTGAGAGATGGGAACACTAAGTCATTTACTCGCCAAGTTCACAGAGTTCCATGAAGAGCTGCATAAATGAATTTTGGAAGTTGATACAGTAAATGAATACAAACGGTTATTTTGGATGCTATTAAGTTTGTTCACTTCCTTTATTTTTTCATGCATGTAGTTTTAAGTATTACCCAGAGTATAAAATCAAAAATATTGTCTTTGAAATAAAACACAGATAACCAAATCCTGAATCTATTATTTAGTAGTAATGGGAACTACATTAAGGGTTGAGAATAATTTATTTTCCTCTGCAAAATAAGGATGGTAATTTACCTTTTATAGGATTATTAAATAACCAGAAAGGAGGCAAGGAAAACAGTTTGACCTTAGTAGACACCAAAAGTGTTTCTATTATTAGTTTATGAGCCAGGTTGGTATCTGAGCATCAAATCCTTCCAGGAAATCTTGAATTCATTACCCATTTACATACTCTTATTCATGTAGCACTATCTATACACTATATACAAAAAAATGAGTAAATATAATACCTTTCTCTACAAATAAGTAAAGTTATAATTGACTTGTAAGCATATCAAAGCAAACTGTTCTAATACCAAAACTTAAGAGACTAGTTTGAATTTATAGTACAGTTTTAAGTATATATTCAAGTGTTGCTTTCATGTGAAGATCCAAGACCATGAGGGGCTTTCCTAAAGTTTCGACTTACAAAGTTGTTGAAGGTAATCACCTCAGTGATCCTTTGATACACATCACTTTATAGTCCTACAGATCAATTCTTTTTGCCAACTATAGGTTTTAGTGCTTGAAAAACAAAGAGATTCTCACAAAAATCTTCTTTGAAAGAGATACACAGGGTTCTGTCTCCCATTGTGGCAAAAGGTAGATACTGGCATTCTTTTGCCATGCCTAGGGAAAAATGGTTTTAGAAGAATCATGAAAAGAACATTGTCTTCAGTCATAGGTACAGAAGATAGTTTGGCATACACCTAAGAAAACAAATCCTGAAGCTTACATTCCACACAGAGTCAAAGGATATATTATGTTATGCTCTCTCTATACCAGATAGAGATAATCTATGTAAGAATCAGCTAAGGTCTGCATTATATTCTGTCCATGATAGTCACCAAGTGAGTAATGAAAACTTCACAAGGCAGCTAAATTAGCTTCATCTTCAGAGGAAAAGCTGAAAGTCGTGGTGGAGTATAACCAAGATTGATCAAGGAGTCTGTTGGGCATATAAGTCCAGGGAAACATGTAACAGTGCTTCCAAACCCTATGTAGTCTCTGGTCTATTGGAAATATAAGTGGGTAAATGCTTTTATTCCTTGAACAAGCTTTTATTATATTATATTGTACATCTTGTAGAAAAGCATGTCAGTGTTTCTGCTTTATACAATGTATAATATTGACAGAAGAATCTGGATCTTTAAACATACCTATTGGGCACTAGATATAACAGGTATATTCTTGAATATTTTGATGGAAAAGAGAAAATAAATAAATGGGATATAAACATGCTGAGATTTATTAAGGAAAAATAAAATGTATATGGAAAAGTACATTATGGACGCTATTTATGTAACCCAGAATTGAAAGCTTTCAAAGAATGATATATTTCTTGTTTAGTATATATTTTAAAACATGGTATGAGTCAGAGAGATTGCTCTTGATGACAGATCTGCCTACATACCAATCAAGGTCCTGTAACTCATTCATTCGTGGTTCAATTAGAGCAGCACAGCACTGGTTTACATTGAATATGCAATTTGCTGTAGAATTCAGACATCAACTAACTGTAAGAGCTCATGGGGAGAACTATGCAAGGATGCTACTACCTCTGCACATGGTCTTGAGCCTAGATGGGTGATGATGAACTAGATGAGCATTTGGAGTAGAGTAGAACAAGGAAAATAAGGGTATCCTTGAAGATATGTTGGAACACACAGGAGCAAATTAATGTCTCTCCTCATTGTGCTCTGATTCAATGCCTCTTGGATTTCCTTCCTCCCATTTTGGACACAGTAGATTTGCCATCCTTTTTAACCACAAACCAATTAGATACTGCACCAAAGCTTAGTAAAACTTGGAAAGATCCAGTTGACATGAGGAAATCAACAGTCAGGGATCTACTCAAACAAATAGCATGTGATTAAACCAGCTTGAGGAAAAATAAATTATCTATACATTTATTCCCCCATTCCATGCCTAACAATATGTGCTCCTTATGCTCATGCTTAATACAGTGCTACAGTGAAAGGCATTTTCAAAAATATAATTGCAATTTAACTAAAGAGACTGAGACAAAACTCTATAGCTCATCTCCTTTCTATGAAATTATTTTATGGACTTTAGATGTTAGAAAATATCAGACAAATGTCTAAATATTTAGGATCTTCTTAAAAGAAAATGATCACCTGTACTAACATTCGTCATGAAAAGTTTGGCTCTTTCAGGTGTGTCCTGGCCTGAGCTGCTGCTCCAGTCCAGGGGTCAGGGTCTAGCAAGAGAGAGAGAGTGGTTATGGAGGGGCAAGAGACGTGAAGAATAGAGACAAGACAGAGAGTCTGTTCAAGTCCCATTTATTGATAGGAAATCATGGGTATATAAAGCACAACCAGGGGAATGCAGCTGAAGACACTTTACCATGTGCACCTTGCAACTGGGGGCATTAAACAACAAAACAAGATATGTGAGAAAAACAAGATGTTTATCAGAGTGTGCTCAGCTGTTGTAGGCTATTGAAAATAAGTCTCTTGTCAGGGTATATGGCCTGAGATAGCTACAAAGGTGATAGCTGCTTTCTGCTAGGACTTGGCTCCCAACAGGTCCCCCTTTTAAAATTTTTTTTCAAAAGGGAAGGCTGGGAAAACTTACAGAAACTTGCTGCCTTAGGTTAGAACAAAGGACCCCAGCTTTCCCCTTTCCTGTCTTTGGATACTCAATAGCCATTTGGTTGAGCTCCTGTATTAGGATGGTGAGGCCTCCCAGTTAGGGGCAAGGGTCTTGAGGTGTTCTCTTACTCATCATTGACTATCCGCTTAGCATGTAAGTTAGGGGTTAATCCTTGTCAGTCTTGATGACAGAGTTTTAGAGTCCCCTACTTCCAGCATGGACCTGTATGGGTTTCATTGAATAGCATCTATCTTTTGTCATACAAAAGCCATCAGTTTGTTGAACAGCATGAACCCAAGAGACAAGAGACTTAACAATGCCTGAATGGTTGGTATAAAAGCAACATTCTTTTTTAAAGGGCAGCACACAATTCCCCTGTTGGAGAAGTTAAAGGTCTAAGCCTTGTACCCAGAAATTTTGAATAGAAGAAATAATACCAATGGAATCCTTGAATTTGCATCAAAATTTTGTACCATCTAAGAAATTATAATTTCAGCTTAGTAACAATTATACAGATTTCTACCAATAGATTATGGCTGTGTAATCATTTTAGCTCTTCCTCACTGTTCCAATAAAACCATTACTTTTCCCTAGAAAGACAGCCTAATATTAATCACCTCAGTCCCAAGTCCAGGGAATTGGGGTGCTGACTCTTCATTAACTTCTTCAAGCTGAATATGGGCAATGAGATATTAGAAGAGGGATGAGGGGAAGGGTAAATTGATAAGCCTCTGAAGTCTGTCTTAACTGCATCCAGCTGGAAGGACATCAGTGGATATGCAGGTGACAAAAAGAGTCATTCACCAAGGCTATGTATTCTGTAATATACAAATCTCAAAACAAACTTTAGTATCAAGGTAATTATTTTGTTTGATTCTCTGCAATCTAGTCTTCTGGAGGCCTACCTCTGTCATGTCTGATCCATATAATTCTGGAAGATGTAACTACCTTAATGACCTCTTCGGAAAACACATAGAAAAACCTTTTTTCCCAAATCTGCCTATCCTCGAGCCACTAAACAGAAAAGCCTTTACATTGACGTTTTATCCAGAGGAAAAATATAACTACACAACTGAAAATCACACCCATTTTGAAAGCTAAATCAATCTAATACAACTGATTTACACTATCTTTCTGTTCAGCTCTCCGCCTAGAGCAACCTTCTATTTATCTATTTATCTGTTTGGTTCTCTTGACTCAGAGCAGCCTGCAATTTACTCCTCATGCCTTTAAAGCCTTTTTCACCTGTTCCTGCTGACTTATTTCCTGTCCCATTTTCGTTACTATGACCTACTGGTCTGGATGCGGCAGATTCTCGCAGTGATCACCTTTGTTTCACTTCTGAATATTAGGCAGACCCTTCTTCCAGTAACGTCCCTCACTGGGTCTCTGTTTTTGCTGCCTCACGTTGAGCGCCAAGACCAAGTCAGCTCCATCAGTCAACAGGTTCTCCAGCGCAGAAGTGAGGATGAGCGCTTCCAATTCCCTCTGTGTCCTTCACTCTATCCCACTTACTGGAGCTCCAACGTTGAGGCACCAAGATGTTCCGGTTCATTCTGCCCCACGTTTGGGGGCCAAGGGCTGTGGTCAGCTCTGCCCCACATTTGGGGGCCAGGTGCTCCAGTCCGAGGGTCTAGCAAGAGAGAAGAGTGGGGATGGAGGGGCAAGAGACACGAAGAATGGAGACAAGACAGAGGGTCTATTTATTGAAAGGAAATCATGAGTATACATAAGCACAACCAGGGGAGTGCAGCTGAAGACACTTTACCATGTACACCTTGCAGCTAGGGGCATTAAACAACAAAACAAGATATTGAGAAAAACAAGATGTTTCTCAGAGTGTGCTCAGCTGTTGTAGGCTGTTGATAACAAGTCTCTTGTCAAGGTATATGGCCTGAGATGGCTGCAAAGATGATAGCCACTTTTTGCTGGGGCTTGGCACCCAACACAGGTGATCTGGTTATTACCTATTGACCATCCCAAAAAAACATGTGTCATTTAAGATTGATAAGGACTAAATGTCTATCCCCACACTCCCATATTTTCTAGCTTACATCCTCATGATGATAATATGGAGAAGTAAGCCTTTAGAGGTATCTAGGTTAAGAGGAGCCATGATGGTATAGTTCTCATGATGCTCATGGTTCAGTGACCTTTCTAAGGGGATGAAGACTCCAAAGCAAATTTTCTTCCTCCATACCACACCATTAATCCTCTTTCTACCACCCTCTCCATATCTCTCTGTACTCCTTCTCTCTGAGAAATACCTTTCTATCAATTAATGTATCAATTCTATGGCATTCTTCAACAATTAAAGCTACTACCAGTGTCTTTTGGTTTATAACTCTTTTAGACTAGATTTTGAAATGTTGGGAGTACCTAAGATGAGTTTACAGTTGATAGCAAAAATGATCTAAATTTCA
This sequence comes from Mastomys natalensis, assembly GCA_021653895.1. Lineage (NCBI taxonomy): Eukaryota > Metazoa > Chordata > Mammalia > Rodentia > Muridae > Mastomys > Mastomys natalensis. The sequence continues at coordinate 275,361 of JAJTUV010001348.1, forward strand.
AGAGGATTCTCAAAGCCAAAAATTTTTAGTTTATGCTCACCCTTATCCTGGGTATATTTTGAAAATAGAGGAATGTTTGGCAAAATAGCTTAGCTAGAATGTAAATTGATGCCTGATGTCAGAGTCTCAAATGATATGGTTTAGGAAACAAAACTTGTAAAGATGTTAGGGAAACAATCGTGCTATGGAAGAGTAAAAGCTACCTATATGTTACATAGTAGTAGGCAGGTGAGACAGAGTCAAGGAAATTGCCATGATTCATCAGTTTCACCTTCTTGTCACTATTATCACGGAAACCAATCTGGTCATTTTTGTGGCCATTGGACCACTGTCTTTGTTGCATTTAAATGTATCACAGAATTCAGAAACCTAGATTTATTTGTCATAGTTGTTGGTTGATGTTTTCCTTATTTAGTGGAAGTATGCTCAAGCTGATATTCAAGTTCATATTCAAAGTCCCCAGGCAGTTTGGTTGCCAAGACTGCTCTGGAAATCTTGCAAACAAGTCTCTGTGGCATTTTAGTACTTCTGCTTCCAATATTGGCTGAAAACCATTACATAGAGTTCTGATCATTATACTGTGGCAGAGGATCTAAAATTGTATCTGCAACCAGGCATACTCTAGAGATAGGAACACATTCCTATGCCCAGCAAGGCACCAGTTCCAGATAATTAAATTTTAGCTAAAGGGCATATCAAAGAAATGATAATATCAAAGAATTAGGAGTCCCCAACTGTATCCATTAAGACTATTTAGTAAAGCAAATTATGTGAGATAGTGTGGCACAGAATGTATCTTAGTTCCTTCTTGAATGATCCTCTATTTACTATAAATAATAAAGTCAATTTTTCACTTTCATTAGATACTCCCAAATCACAATGACTTGAGGTAGAAGGGTGGAAATCAGTGAACTAAGAAGCTGTGGAACACTAAAGAATGGCCTCTAAAGTCTCATATAAATTTAAAATACCAAATGCTTAAAGATCAAGAACAAATGGTTTAGTTTGGGTTTTATTGCTGTGAGGAGATACAATGGCCATGGCTAGTCTTCTAAAAGAAAACACTTAGTTGGAGGGCTGGCTTACAGTTTCAGAGGTTTAGTCCATTTTCATTGTGTGGAGAGCATGGCATCATACTGGAGACAGTATTAGAGAAGGAGCTCAGAGTCCTACATCTTGATCCATAACAGCAGAAGGAGACTGTGTCACACTGACTAAACATGAGCATATAAGAGCTCAAAGCTCATTGGCACAGTGACGCACTTCCTGCAACAAAGCCACACATCCAAATAGTGCCACTCCCTATTCAGACACATAAGCCTATAGGAAGCTTTTCTAGTCAACCACCACAGAAGCAAAACATTATGATATGCAGAAAATGTTACTGAGGTTTATTCTTTTGGGGGCAGGAAAGCTTGGATGATTAAAAAAGCCAAAGGTCTTCTGGCCATCTTCCGTTACTGCCATGACATATTTCCATTGTACAGGTCCCTAGTAAGATGCCATTTGGAAACTTTAGTATTCAGTGACAAAACTAGTAGATGACCAACAGATAATGCTATACAGAGAGCAATTGTACTTAATAAAATAGGAGGACTCATGTTAAAACATAGGTTTTCATCTCTAGATGCTACTGGACTACAGTACCAGTTGCCAGCTTTGGTATTTATGAACCTCTGTTAGGGAGTAGTTCCTGCCAGAATTAATTTTCTTAGAGAAAGCAAGCCAAACTCATTATTATTTAATCAATTGCCAATATCATTTATGTTTACTTTTGCATGAGTCCGTTCACCTAATGCAAGGTTTTCTCTGGAGCTTTTTGGTCCTAAGACCATCTGAGTTTTGTTGTTGCTGCTGTTGTTTTTGTTTTCTTAGTTTTATTTCTCCAACTTGAATCACAATTTTGGCTACGATCACAATTTTATGTCATAATCACCTCAGGATATCATAGTAAAAAACCTCTAGGATGTGTGACTTAAACACTAATCTGTCTTGACAATTCTAAATACTAGAAAAATCCAAGTCAAGGTAAACAATGATTATCCTGATGAGAAATGTTTGGTTGGTTTGCAATCAATTGCCTTCTATTGTCACATGGTCAGATGGCAAGAAAGGGTAGGGAGAGAGAGAGAGAGATCACTTAAGTCTCTCTTAAACCCATCCTTTTAATTTTCATGTATAGAACTAATAATATTGCATCAAGTCTACACCCTTAAAACTATTAAGTTTAGGCTTTCTCCTACATAAAAAACTTATTTGTAATTTTTATGGACTCATTTTTGGCCATAGGCAGCTGTCAGTGCTGGCTTTGCTGTTTTATTTGGCACCTCCAAACCTATAATTGTCAGGATCAGGCCACTGTACATGAATATGACTTCTGCTCTTGCTTGAAATTCTTTACTTTGTTTCTGTTATTACCATAAACATCTCAGCATCATTAATATGTAAATAGGAACTCACAGAAATCAATATATAGATGAGGACCTCATATCACCTAGATTCATGACTTAATCTTCTCCTAGTATATGACACCTAGAACCCAGCCCAGACTAGAATAAATATCTAGAGGTGTGCTTAAATATTATAAGGTTTAGTTGTTACAGATGGTCTTCTCTGACCATTTGGCTTTGCTTTTTTGTCCTACTCCCTGCTGCTTTCAGCAAACTGCTAGATCAACAGTTCTCTGCAATGTGAATAAAAGTGGTATCTATTAACTGTGTGGAGATGCTTGTGAGCAATTTAAAACTAGTGTTCTGTTAGCTTGGAACCTCGGCTCAGCATATAAACGTAAAACAATTTTATATTTCTAATAATTGTAATACACTGTATCCTGTTGTTCCTTTCACCTTTTCTAATGAGACTCCTGTGGTGCCTAATAGAGCAATTCCTTTCTGGTTTCTAAGTCATGCATGGTCTCACATAATCTCCATCACAATTCGCTATGGACTGTGAAATGTGCCCAAGGTCACCAGGCTAGGAAGAGATGGAGCCAGAGTTTGAACTCATGCAGAATGTCTTTAGAAGCTGTACTTATTCACTGTGTAAAATAACCTTGACTCAAGGAGAATGGTGGAGCCATGCAGCCAGTTTTTATAGAGAAGTTCATCATGCTGCCCCCATCTCCTTCGAATGGCACACCACCTTTCATGTTTCAGGTCATCTGTCAGCATCAATGCATCTATTTTCCACTTTTGTTGAAAAACATTGCATCCATTAGAAAAGGATGTTAGGAGGTCAGAATTCTGTCCAATGGATTCAATACACCCAGAAGAAGCACATTACAAATCCTTTAAATCGATGGATATTTATGCTATTTTTAAGGAATAATTGTTTGGGGGAGAAAATATCTGTGAAGTTGCTCCAAGCATAAAATATTCAGGAAAAGACTTAATGTCTGCATTTGGATCTTAAATATGAGGAAATTTAAGAAATAGCCAATTATTTACTGCTTTCATACGGGACAACAAGAATTCTCTTTCATTTAAATATTGGCTAAAATGGCCTCTAGAAGAGTCTCAGTTCCAGAAGTTGTAGAAATAATGTGCTTGGGGTCCTGGCATGCTCAGAATGAATGAAATTCTTCTTTATTGGAATGATGGGAGAGGAAGGAAGAACAAGAGATGAGTTCCAAATACCATCTTGATTTAACTTTCTCAGAGTCTGTCATATTCAGACAGCATTCCTTGAAGATATTCTCCTCATTGAAAAGAACGTGTGCAATTATAAAAATAACAGACTGTCTTAAGATATGACATAAGTAAAATTATAAAGCTGAACTCCGAAAGCTGCTCCTAACATCTGGGTGGCATTTTCAGCCGTTGTGGGCTATAACAACCACCTATGTATGAAAAGTAAGGCAAAGGAGCCTAATATGATAGGACACGATGATGTTAAAGACTTCCAGCATAGCAGACTCTAAGAAAACTGGGAAAGAATCATCTTGCAGGACATGTATGAAAAGCAATTAAATGCTCCCATCATTGTGCCCAACAGTGGCACCATAGCATATAGACCAGAGCACAGTGCTCACATTCATACCCCATCTCAGTGCCAACTACATATGACTACTGGAAAGTGCTCAAAACAGTGTCCAGATCAGAGTGACTACTATGTAAATTTTTGAAAAATGAATAGTAGGAAGGCTGATAACAACTTAGTATTAATTCTCAGTAAATCTGAAAACAGGATCGCATATTAGCTTTATAAAAGGTAACCTCTGTCTTTTAATAAGGTCTTAGTGTTGGGCTAAATCCATACACAGCAGCCAATCTTCTCTGAGGAGTGAGGATGCTACAATGGATAAGTTAGTCATCTTCTTGGAATTCCACCCATAAGCAGGTGCACAAAAACTGTAGGATATTTACTCTCCATGACCATTGTATCATTTATGAATTACTCACACTAAGATTTCCAAAGTTGCCTTAGTGTCTTCCTGCTTTAGATAATTAGTTTACTATCTCTATTAATTCTGACTGATCCACTTTTCTTCAATAAATCTATCCATATTTCATTTGTTTTGTGTGTCTTTAGGTTTATTTTATTCATTTATGTGTACAAAAGATATACAATAAATCATATTAATTATTACAATAGGAAATAATCCAAAAATGCTCTTTTGTAATCAAATTAATTCAACCATCAAAGTTTAGTTATTTTAGAATGATCTCTTTCAACGCAATTCATATTTGTGCTCATTTAAACTCTGAAGAAGCTTTGTATTTTTCTATTCTCATCAGTCCTATGTAAAGAAGCTGAAAATATATTAGGGGAAATGTTTGGAAACTGTGGAGGACCAAGCAGGAATATTTTATGAGGGAGCAGTCCTAGTTATGGGACCAAAGAAAATCAAACCACAAGATGAGACCCCATTCCCTGATTGTTTCAGGAAATTTCAATACTTCTTAGAATTCACTGGTTGAAAATCAATCAATTCATCCATATTTCCATGGTATTTGGTTTGCTTACTTGGCCACCCACTTACTGATGAAAAATATAAGTCAGCAGAGAATGAAAAAAAGCCACTGAATAATTCCAGAATTAATAATTTGAGCTGAAAGTACTACATGTGCAAAAAGAAATGAATTGCTAACAGAGGTAAAGAACTTCATTTTGACACACTGGAGATTAGGTGGGGAGCAATTTGGAGGAAATAAAGAAGTCCTTTAGGACTGATTAAATCATTTAGCAACAATTATAACCAAATCTACAGAGACAGAAAATACATTAGCAATTGCCTTAGGCTAGCAGGTAGTAGTATGAGAAGTGATTGCTAATGGGCAATATACTGCTTTGGGAGAGTGGCTATAAATGTTCTACAATTAGATAATGATGATGGCAAAACTCTAAATATTCAGCCAATCACAGAATTTAAATTTTAAAAATATTAATTTTAGAGTACACACACAGACACACATATACACACATATATACTAATTAAATATATATTCTAATATATTATATATCTATTACAACTATATATAATTATATATATAATATATCTAATATATATTATACATATATATATTAATATATATATTACATATTATACATACATACATATATATTAGATATATTATAAATAAGGACTTCATCCATTCCACAAATATCACCATTGATTTTAACTAGCTCTTCTCTACACAATTTATCCTTGAAAGGGTAACCAACTCTTGTAAAAATCAAGGCTTTGAGTGTGAGTTGTAGCAGCCTTCTGCATGTTCCAGCATAGTTGTAATCTACAAAGCTCTTTGTAGAGGGTGAGTGCATTCCTTGGTTTGCACTGCAGCCATGAAAATGATAAATCATCGATGTTGTCTGATAAATGAGAATGTTAGCAGGATGTCTAATGCGGTACACTACATGATAAATCAACAAGTCAAACTTGAATCTCTGACTCTGTAACTTGTCCTTTCTCTTCAGCTCTTGCATGCAGAAACATGGGTCCTAGTTCCTCCTAAAGCCCAACAGGACACTTTGATCATCACTTTTCCGAATGTCCTTTTATATCATTTATATTTGTTGTTCTCCTCCAGATATTTTTTCTGAGGTATTTTCTACTTTAAGATATGTTTCCATTGTAACTTTTACTAACCGTCCCTAACATGGATCGTTCAACCTAAACTTGTATTTTCTCTGCTAGTTATTTACATCCCCTTCCAACACTAGTTTCCATAGTTTCTCTTAAGTTGCGGTACATTAAACATATTAAATTGCTACAATCTATTTTGGTTAATTTGCCTTTTAATCAGATTTCCTGCTTTTGTAGATCTCACCTGACCTTCTTGATCCCATTTTCACATGAGAGCAATTACAAAGAATACAATAGGTTGAAGTTCATATATATACTTTTCTCTTTATAAGTTATTTTTCTCTCAGAAATTGCCATTTGAGTATGAAGTATATTTTCTTGTTTGAACATGGAGATAAAAAAATGACAGATGGAAGGGAGAAGAGAAAGATATACTCTACTTTCTCTTGCCCATAAGAGATGGGAACATAGATACGTCAATAAAATTCTTTTCTTGCAAACACAAGGACCTGAGTTCAATCTCACAAGCTTGCATTTAGAAATGTAGCTATGTTAAGTTTAAAATCTCAGTGTCTGGGAGACACAGACAGAAGAATTCCAAGATTTTACTGGTTAGATAGTTTAGCTTTCTCTGTGAGTTCTGGAACAGTGAGAGGATTGGATAGATGGATAGATAGATAGATAGGATAGATAGATAGATAGATAGATAGATGGTAGAATCTGTGGAATTATATACAAGGTTGTCTTTTAATATTTACACACATACACATATATTAAATATATATATATATATATATATACATCATATGCATGTTCTAATATTTCATATGCTCATATATTTCATATGCTCACATAGGTATTCTCATATATAAATATTTATGTATATATCAGATAAATACAAATATATAAACAGATTTTACATTCATTCCTTTTTAATCTCTAGATTGATTTTGTTTCCTTCCCAAGAGATATAATAATGACTTAAAACTTGGAACGCAAAAACTAAATTCCTTTCAAAATACAAAATCTAGTTCTAAGTAATGATTTTCAAGATATGATCAACCTTGTGAGAGCTGACAAAATTCTTCAGTTATTAAAAGGTCTAGGTTGCGATTATGAGCAGGCAAATTAGATCACCTGGTGATGGAGTTTTAAAGGTGTAAATCCCTAACTACTTTAATATGTAACAGTTTAAAAGGCTACTTTGGAGATGATCTAGGTATATAATTAAAACATAAAATAAATTCCAAATATATTGCCCACAAAGTTAACATGAATCCATTCTAATCAAAGTGCTATTTTCTGCTGCAATAAGAATTATTTCAAATAAATTTAAAACTGATTGCAGACGAAATGACTACTTAGCAAATTGCAACTGGAAATGACATCCATACATGCTTCAGAAGGGAAGAGCACTAGAAATCAAATTTAATACCCCAAGGGGAGGAAATCACCAGGGTCAGTGAAAGTTTGCAGCCAGGGGAGATTATGTCACATATTTACATTATTATTTAATTGTATGTTAAACAGGATTTGTAAAATGAACTACAAATCCAAATACCCCCACAGAGGCAGAGTGCTAAAATCCTTCATCTGGGGTTGACAGGGATTAGAGACCCTGAAAGCCCACTTCTCCTTTTACCATGTCAAATTATAAGAGGAAAAATAAAATGCTGATTTGAGTCCCTAATGAAAGGTAACTGTGCAGTTATTGGAAACACGCTTTCACTGAAAGGCAGATCTTATTACTGTGCAGAGCTGGACCTGCGTCTTCCTACCTATAGATTTTTGATGGCAAGAGGACTGTTTACTTTCATCTGGTTTTCATTTGAAAAATCCCATCTGTGCTGAGCCTGAAAGAATTGTAAAAATACTAAAGTTACAAGCATTTAAGTAAGGTGAACAGAATTTCCTGGGTTTACTTTGCTGAAATGATGTTTAAAGAAGATTTGGCGATGTAGGCTGTGAGACCACTATAATATACCTGTTACAACTAATTATGTGTCTGAGACAAGATGCAAAGCAGAGCCTCAACCAACCCCAGGATAGCGGGCGGGAAATATCCCTCGCAGCAATATGCACTTAGACTAAGCATGGACATTTTCAAAAGTGAATGCATTATACTTAAACTAATTATGCAAATCTTTGTAATAGCACATTTATTTGCTATTTCATATTGTATGCCAAGCACTTATTGCTATACACAAAAAAAAAGATGGATATGGTGGAATGAAGGAAAGAATGTTTCTGAATTTCAGAAGACCTAAAAGTACGTCAAAGGAATTAGAAAGCCCCCCTTTCCCCTTTTTTTGTGTACTGCAAAAGGATCAAGCAAGCTGTGAGAAAGTGAAGGCTGACTGAGTTCTTCTGGCCTCCGCAAATGAAGCATGCCTCAAAGCAAAGAGGTTAAAAAAAAAAAAAGACTAAGGAATGTCAGTTACATGCAAACATTTTTTTAAAGATACCTTTAAGTTAGACATTACAAATTTGTCTAACTTATTTGGTCAAAATTTGGTCAAAAATAAAACGAAGGCAAGTCATACACAATGTTATATTCCTAAGCGTTACACTTGAGACAGCATTTTTAGGAAATATGTGATTTGGGACTAGTCCTAAAAAGGATAATGAAGGTATGTCTGACATACTCATTCCATTGTTAAAAATAATAAGACACGGAGCCCCCTGGCTTTGACCAGAGTCAGGCTGGTCATTCCCCAGGCACTGTGCTAAAGATCAAAACTGCTGTTGGTTTGTTAGGCAGTTGATGTTAGATCATTTTAACTAGTTATTTTTAGGCCCCTTTTAGCCTTGCAAGTGTGATTGCTTGCTTCTATTACTCATGTAAACACAGAGAAGTTTTCTAACACAGTGGCTGAAGCAATCGCTCAGTTAAGAACATTTTTATTTTCTTGCTGAAAACACAGGTTGAAATCCCAGCATCCACAAAGTGTTTTACAGCTGTGTCAAACATACAGCTTCAAGAGACCTAACATACTCTGGGGGCTTTTTCTTAATGGTCACGACTCAAGTGTGCCAAAGTAAAATTTATTAAACTTCCAATTCTGATAAATAATGATAGTGGTATTTTCCATTAGCCATTAATAATTACATATGCATTAAAAAATTGAATGCTTTTCTTATTATATAATAGTCTGTTTCTTTGCTAACACATAAGATACCTGAGGTCAGATATGATGTATGCTTGTTTTGTATAAATAAGTACTCTGCACTAAACAATCTATGAATGAAATTTGAAAAACAATAATTGGGTATTTATAAGTTAATATACCAAATTATAAGAACAATGAAATTATTTAAACATACAATATAAACAGAATGCTGACATTTTTATTATTTTATCAATCATTTCATATTGATCCTTAATAACAGAGTGGTTAAAAATAATAGATACATAAAAACTAGTATTCCTCTTCTCCAAATCTACTCTGGCATTTGTTGTTGAATTGTTGTTTTTTTTTTTTAATTTTAGCTATTCTTACTAGGGTGAAATGAAAGAGTAAAATAGTTCTTCTAAGTTGTATTTTGCTAATGACTAAAGTTGTTGACCATATTAACAGACTATTTCATAGGTATCTGTGGGGGTTTTTTGAACTCTTTTTTTTTTTTTTTTTTTTTTTTTTTTTTTTTTGTAATTCCTGCTCCAAATTTTAATTTGGGTTGTTTTTTCCTGGTCTTTAGGTGTTTTGAGTTATTTGTATATACAAGACACCCTCTACCATATCAATAACTAGTAAAATCTTTTCCTCGTTTTGTAGGCTGCTTCTTCATTGATGTGTGTGTGTGTAAATGTGTATGTGTGTATGTATGTGTGTGTGTGCGCACACGTGCGTGCTTTTTAATTTTGTGTGCCCCTCTCATCGATCAGTGTTAACATTAATACTTGTACCACCGTGTTCTGAGCTGAAAATGCTTTCCTGTGCTTGTAATTTAAAGCCTATTCCTTCGTTTCTTCTCTAACAGATTCAGTCAGTTCTTATGTCGAAGTATCTGATTTATTTAGAGTTTATTTATGTGCAGGTTGAGAGAGAGAGGGATAGAGTTGCTTTTGTCTACATATAGCTATCAAGGTTGACCAGCACCATTGTTGAGTACACTGTGTTTTCCCCAGTGGATATTTTTGGTTCATTTGTCAGAACTCTGAGCAGAGATTTTAGGTTTACAGGAAAAATAATGGAGTTAACAGTTTATTGAACTCCCAAATTTTCCATCCCTGGAGTGCTGTCACCAATGGTTAGAGCTGAGGGAGTGAACTTCTTGGCCTTTTATTTAAGGAATTTAAATGAAGGACCATAAAGATTTGCAAAAGTAGCTACATAGCTTCTTCAACTTGAAAGATAGATGAGGTTAAACACTGTCCAAAACACTCTTCCCATAATGCATCTGGTTTTAATCATATGGATACCCAATCACAAACAGGCATAAGATGGTAAATTGGGTATTGTCCACAAAAGCTCTCTTAAAGCACACAACTATTTAACATGTTTGTATCTGAAACCGGTTCATTCCTGATCAACGCCCCTACTCTCATACCAAGAGACAATTCCAGTAAGATTGAATGAAATCTGTTTCATGAACACAAGAAGAGAAGCTTACTCTTTATGTGTAGGATGTGTGTGCTAAATTGCTATCAAGGTACTAGGGACATTGTTTGGAGTGAAGTGTGTGCATATTACAAGCATATAAGGGTCTTAGGATGCCACATACATTCTTAGTATGTGAACAGCAAGTGGAGTCTTGAGTTTTATTCTTTGGGCTTGCTTGCCTGATGGATATCTCCTAACTTACAGTATTTTCCATAAAAGTGGTTTCCATATTACAATGCGTGAACCTGCATTGCCAAGTTATTGTACCTCTAATTCCATACTGTAGATGGTGACCCACTCTGAATATTAAACGCCTGTGGGTTAGATCTTGAATGCAATGACACTTTGTATGTTAACAGTCTAATCTCGAAGGTGCTGCTATTTGGAAATGATTGAAATTTCAAAAGGTGACACCTAGTGAGAGGCTTTTCAGATATTTGTGGGTGATCACCTAAATGAGATTGTAAAACATTATTATCTTCTCCACTCTTTTGCTTTCTCACTAGAATGTAAGTGGATTTGTGCTGCTATATAATCCCACCATAATATGAGTTCAAAGCAACAGGGCAACCAGTCATAAGTTACTTTCAAGACTGTGTGCCAAAATGAACCCTCACTTTACAAGTTACTTCCAGTCTTATTACATTGACAAATTTGTGTGCTAGCATATGCATACTTCTTGAATATCAGTAATAATAGTTCTATTGCTTAGAAACTGAGTCTCCTGGGAGCATCTTGTATGTCTATCCTCTTACCTAACTTCTGGCAACAGTTTACTATTTATCCACTTCCATAGACTTGTCTCTCCAGAGATCCAGACAGGAGAAGTCTTTTAGCAAGTGCCATTTGATGATTGGTTTCCTACACGTAATAAAATATTTGACTTTCTTCAATTTAAATGTTTATAATCTGTGCATATTATTGTTCCAAGTATTTTATTTTATTTTTTACCAAGCATTGTAAAGAGAAAACTGAATGGGGACTCTGATTATTGGCATGTTAAATTCTACAATTCTTAATAAACCAAGTACTTTGGAAAGAATAAGTAAACAAACCAACAAAAAGTACTATAGATCACTTAATTTGCCTTGCTTAAAGCAAAATAAATGGTCATATGGATTTAATTCTAAGATCCAAACCCCAAAAATGTGAAAAGAAACCAAATACCACAGATACAACGTCTCAACTTCGTTTCCAACATTTTAATCTCCCAAGAAATACCCACGGAAGAAGATTTAGGGCAGTATTAGATACCATTCAGTGGCATTCTACAATTTCTAAATATTAATTGGGAGAATTATAATAAAGTGGAAAAAAACAAGTGAAATTTACTCACAAATGTCTACTTTAAATCTTTAATCCTATGCCTTTCAGATTTCCAAATGATGTCCCGCAGGCTAAGCAGACCCTCCTGCCATGACTCATTCTAAGTATAACAGCTTGTTAGAAGATGAAAATGGGATTCTCAATTAGAAATATATACATAATGCTCAAGTTGTGTCCAGCTCTGAAAATGGAGGAGATAGAAAATAGCAAATGCATCACATTTACATAAAACAAACAGATTTTCCTCCATGGGAGGCATCTATTAAAGCACAAGTCTGCCCAACTAATTTGAGCTCTATGCAAATCCAAGAAAGCCAAATGTCAGAGACTTCTGGAAGTCAGTCCTAGCTTCTGCAACATGAAATTTAAGTTTGTAGGGGAAGGTAAGGAAAATAAATTACACTATTAATGCCAATCATTTGTACTACCCAAAGCACAAAAAAACAAAATTGTAAATCCAAAACACATCCTATCCATTACAGAGAAAATTAACATTCAAAGGATTCAAAAGTTAATCTGTCACTGATCTTTGCTGGAAGTGGACAGCTTTTTATTTTCTTTTCTCTATTTTGGGCTTTTAGGTTTTTTGAGCATAATATGTGGAGTTAATTCTGAGTGTTAGTCATGTAGATGAGAACTGATCCATGCTATGAGTAAATCTGAGCAACTCTAGCCTCAAATCTATGGTCCTATTGGCAAGATCTGGTCTATGAACTACCCACAGAGCCAGATAAAGAATTCTGTAGGTGCTTTAGGAGCAGGTATTTGTTCTGTCTTCCAATACAGAATTATTTTACTAATTCCTTCAAATTATTATAGAGTTGATGGTATTTATCTCCACAAAGCTTAGTATGTTAAAGTAGATGTCTTGATTATTGTATCAGCTATCTACACTAAGAATTCCCTTTTTTCTCTGTGTCAGCCCCTAAACCAGTCCCTAAAGACTCCCAAACAGATTTTCTTCTTGGTATCTCTACATATTAGACAATTTATTTTAATTTTAAAAATTGTGTGTGTGTGTGTGTGTGTGTGTGTGAGAGAGAGAGAGAGAGAGAGAGAGAGAGAGAGAGAGAGAGGAGAGAGAGAGAGAGAGAGAGAATACACATTTTCAGATATTTACAGAGGCCAGAAAAGGGTGTCAGATCTCCTGGTACTGTGGAAAGACATAGGAATCAAAAGCCAGTCTTCTCCAAGAGCAGAAAGATCTCCTAGCTGCTAAGTCATCCTTCCAGCCCACGTAGGATATTCATACTGCCATTACACAGAAAGGCAAATGAGAGATCAAAGCCTGACTTTTCCAAGTTATTAATGCTGAAATTTAGTATCAGAGTGTTGTCTTCCAAAGTCCAGCATGAAAAATTGAAATAGTATCCTTGTGCTTGTTTTCATAAGTGTCTACTTACCTAACTTTCCTTTTGCTGTTAAGCGTAATAGTTTTATTTGCATCCAACGTTTTTCATATTTGGATCAAGCGTTATTCAGTGACTTTAAGTCTTAAAATTGTTTGTAATAAAATTGTAAATAAAGTGACGACTACCAAATTGTAAAGGTTTAATACACAGACAATGGAAATTGTCATTTACTGCATATATTGGGGCCTTAGTAAACATGACAATAGCAACAACAGCAGGTATCTCTGAAACCTCTTTCCTTTATGACCACTGCTCTCAAAAAATAAATGCTTTAGAATAATGTTTCAGTTTTAAAAGTGACTTATGGCTGAAGAAGTATTATACCCAAGGAAGGAAGGCCATAGTTATTTCCATAAAAGGCATGTTGTCAAATTTTCTTCTAAATATTTACACTTATATGCACAAAAAAAAGTGCTGATCACATCTTGACACAGAAATTCACATCAGGTCAAAATACTGTGATTGTTAAATACTGTGTCCTAATTCAAATATCTTTATCCATGACCCAAAAGGCCCAGAAAATATCATGGACGTGGACCAGTTTAAGAACTGGAGGATAGCAAGGGGTGTCACAAAATTCTGACATCAAAATATGTCATCGTGATCATGAAAATTGACCAGCTGTAGATGCCAACATAATACTGGGTCCTCTGACTTTCCACTATAGATGGAGGTGATGCCTTTGAAGTTCCTTTGCCTGACGAGCTGTTGACATTTATTCATCCCTGCAGGACCATGTGTATAGTGCTGTAGTCACTTCAGAACTGGTCAGGAAAAAAAGGAGTTCAAAGGGAGAGGGTAAGTTGTAAAAAAATAATCAGAAGTGTATATAATGTTAACACATGGTGTATATGTATGGAACTTAAAAAAAATAAAACAAAATCCCAGCAGTGAAGAGTTCATATTGCTCTTGATTAAGACTTAACCTTGGTTCCTTATGGGATAGCTCCAGGAAAGCCTCTGGTCTGTGTGGCAGCTTCATCCACATCCATATATCAACACACAGATATTAATATACATAAAAGAAATTAAAACATAATTAATTTTAAAATAAAATAGCTAATTAAATGTTGCAAAGGCAAATAAAAGGAAGAAATGGGAGAGAACAACTTATGCATGGCAATGCCAAGATTATACTGTTTGATTCAGGTCAGTCATATCACTGTATGTATGAAGGACAAGGTAATAAGAAACTGAATATGAAAACAAATTGTGAAGTAGGATTCTATGTGGTGGAGATCACTGTGACCACACAGACCCTCTGAAGGTCTGTGAATGTACACATGATGATAAAGAGTGTTCAGAGTGAAGCAAGTTCACTCTTCACCAGTGTTTACTAACTATTCTAACTGTTTTATCAAGCATCTTTTGTAACAAACTTTAGATAGCAGGCATGGCTCTAAATTTATCACAAATATGAGTTATATATTCCTTGTAAAACCCATTGATCTTCTTTAGTTTTGATAATAGGCATTTCTATTATCTCACTTACCAATGAGACAATGGAGGAATTGCTACGCTAAAAATGTTGACCAGCTCTGGTCAAACTCAAGCAAGGAACTTGGTCATTAGTTACATTGAGTAAAGAAAAGCAGAAAATGGCATGCCTACTGCTGCACTTAATGCTCCTAACTGCTGCACTACTCTCTTTTCACATTGTCTATCAAAGATCAAGAAATTTAAACTAGAACTGAAACATTTGCCCAGCAAATGTGCGGCTGTGGGTTTGAGACTCAACTCCTAAATGAACAAACATAGGTAGATAGATAGACAGACAGACAGACAGACAGATATATAGATGAGATAGATGGATAGAATAGATAAAAATAGATAGATAGATAGATAGATAGATAGATAGATAGATGTAGATAGATAGATAGATAGATATGATATATAGACAGATACACAGATAAATAGAGGGTGCATAGATAGATAGATAGATAGATAGATAGATAGATAGATAGATAGATAGATAGATGATAGATAGATAGAGATAGATAGATAGAGTGGGTGGATAGATGGATGGATAGTGGATGATAGATGATAGATAGATAGATAGATAGATCTAATAAATGTGTGATAACAGCAATTTGTGTATGTGAGGCTCTCTGTATATGTCACTGTGTGTATGCTGCATTGTGTGTCTGTGTATGTTTGCATATGCGTATGAATGTATGTCTGCATGTGTGTGTATGTGTGTGCATTTGTATGTGTCTGTGTGTGTATGCATAAGTGTTTGCTAGTCTCTCTGTATGTGAGTATGTGTGTGTATGTGAGTGTGTGTGGGGGGGTGGGTTGGTGTGTGTGGTATAAGGTACAGGTGACAAGCTTCTCTCTCAATCACTTTCCACTTTACATTTTGTTACTTTTGAGATCATAACTTAATGTCAACATTTCTCCCTTCATTCATACTGTCCTCCAACTTCATGGACCCTTATTTTCAGAAATCTCATTGATCTAGGGCCATAACTCAGTTAAACTGGCTGGATAAAAAAGGGTCCAGGGATATATATTATATATATTGTCCTGTTCCCAAAATTGGAGATTTAGCTTTTTAGAATCGCCACTTTTTTTCTATAAGTGTTTGCCTGCATAAATGTGTGTGAACCATATGTCTGCCTGGTACACACAGAGGCCAAAACAGGGTGTGGATTCCCCTGGAACTGGAGGTACAGATAACTGTGAGCCACCATGTAGGTGCTGGGACCTGAGCTCAGGTCCTCTGCCAGAACAATAATACATACTCTTAACTGCTGAGCCAACTCTCCAGTCTACAGTTGACCTTCCCCCTGCCCCTATGGATTCTGGGGATCAGGACGTCATGCATATATGTAGTAAGCAGCTTACTAACTGAGCTCCTTCTAATCTCAAGGCAACTTCTTTATAAAGATCGTGCACAACACAAATAAAATATTTTCTCGCAACTTATTTTACTCACAATAGAAGTAATTTATTGAGTCATATATCAAAATATGACAATACTTAAATTTTAATAATCCCCCAGAGTCAGTTCTAATTGGCCAGATGAGCAAGTATGAGAAAATGAAACTGTTTCTCAGCCACATTTTAAGCATGTTTGGAAAAGAAACTGATTTGGTCACTGGAGTGTAATTCTTTGCTTCCTTTGAAATTAAAACATATACATTTTTCAAGGTTAAATATCTATGTTCCATTTATCATTTCACAGTTCTTATCACTGAGAGTCTCAGAATATGAAAGGCATTTGTATAAACACGGCTTAGAATTGTCCCTGTTCTCCATTTTTCTGAGAAACTGTAAGTGATGTACAAACGCTATTCCTGTATATGGTTCATGCCATTTCTTGCCTGGCTTCATTTAATACAGAGGTGAAGTTTGAAGAAATTGCTTCACAAATCAGGGGAAAATAACAGTTTTTCCATATTATTCAAGAACATGTTAATAGTAATCTTACAAGTCAGATGAGCCTTATAAAGTTTAGCCAAGCTTGAGTAAAACCCTAAGCTAATTTTGAATTTTATATGGTGAAAAAATACATGATTTGTGTTATCAAATTAACCAATGGAATCTAGATTAGTCAGTGGTTAAAAGCTCTTGTCCAAGACCCAGGCTACATTCATAGCATCCTAAATCAGGAGCAGAACAGCCTGAGTCTTCTTCTAGCCTTAGCAGCACTAGCCACACATGTAGTGCATATATGCAAGCAAAATACCCAACTCAAAAAATAAAAATAGGGAAGTCTGTTTCTTTAATCAACAAAATCATTTGATTTCCACAGTGCTGTTAGAGTTTAATCTGTATAGATTATGTATTTTATTTTATTATGTATTTTATCTTTTCTCCATGATTCCCAAATCTGGATTTAATTTCTTCAGCCATAAAGAGGAGTCAGTGCCCCAGAATGGCATCTTGTTTTATTTACACAAATAGGCGTGCTCCCTACAAGAAGTTTTGTGAGGCTTACATTGGGAAATGACTAGTTTCTCACCCAATATTGCTGTCAAAAAATTATATCTAAAGGGCTATATTCCTGAGCTGGGGTTGTAAATAATTCATAGCACATGTGCATACCATAAACAAAAATACATTTGAAGTACATGAATAACATCTTTGTGGCTTTTATTGTTTTTTCTTTGTATTTGAAGAAAGAACAAGTGAAAATCTGCCATGCTCCAATCTGAGAGAATTACATGTCTCTTATTTGCAGAAAATAAGTAATTTAGATAATCATGCTTAATCAAATGTATTCATCTGTAAAAGCTGGCATATTTTCTTCTTGGGAGGCAATAAGCTGTGTATAAAAATGTGTCAGCATCATAAAGGCAAATGTTCGCACATAAACTGTGTGGTCACTTCATGCCACCTTTTTGGCTATTGGAAAGGACAATCAGACGTCATTATAGTGCTTCTTACATACTAATTCTTGACTTGTTTTTCTCCCCAACCCTAATATCCTCTCCTAAGTTGATATTGATAGAAGACAAACCATACTGTTGACCTGAGTAAGAAACAAAATTTCGTTCTTGAATATAGTGTTTGATGACATTTCAAAGTAAATGCAATCAGTGCTCATGTGTGTGTGTGTGTGCATGCATGCATGTGTGTGTGCGTGCGTGTGTGTGTGGGGGGGTGCAGGTGAAGTTTCTACTTTATTTAATAGGAATTGATATGATAAACTTCTTTTCCTCTCCACCCTTCCTCTTCACCCCTGGAATCTTGACTCTTTACAATCTTATTTTCCACAGAGAGAGATACAAATGTTTTGCACTCCAATAAAACAGAGGATGATGCTACAAAGTGCTGTGAAATCTTTAGACGTTATAACAGGAATCAGATGAGCAAATGATATAACTTCAGTGCAGTTGCTGCTTTGGAAAAAAATATGTTCTTGATTTTTGAGTTGCCTAGAAGCAAAAGTAGTGTTTAATGTAAAATTGCTTTAGTATCAGTGTGGCTTGCTGGTATCATGTAACTCTGCCATTGTATCATTATAAATATCTAAAATCACTCATGTACGTTAGGGAAACATTGAAATTTGGAGCAGAGAACAGGAACTGGCATTCAAAATAAATAGATAAGAGTTGATGGCCTCATCTCTGTTGATATAGGGACAATGCCCATGGCTAGCTCAATGCAGTAGTATGTTATACACTCTGGAAACAGAAGTGCAAGCATGCCACAGTTTTTCTTATCCAAATGAGAGTCTTAAGGCTTCAAATTCTCTCTTCTAGGCTTTAAAAATGCTGTAAATGTCTTTATAAATCCTATAGCTTATCTACTCTGTTGAGCTATTGAATATCTAGTTTGGGATAGCTCGGTGAGTACATTGGAAGGATGCCCACTCATGCTGAATGCAGGGATTGTTGTGCACTAAATAATGGGTTTATAAAGTCTTCCTCATTGTAACTGTTAATAAGAATTCTCAACCAACCCAGACCTCTGTACCTGATTTTCTGTATGATCATCCGCGTCTATGAGCAATGTGTTTCCTTTAACCAGGAACCAGCCTACGAGTGACTGACAGCCAGGAAAACAGATGATAATGTTTCTGTGACTTAATCTCTCACACACTTCTACAAGAGAATACATAAGGTAGATTTTCAACAACTGTAAAAACTAGAAATATGTCTCTCAAAGGCTTAAGAAGCCCAACATGGTAGCCAATGGTTTTTGGCCTGAGGAGTGGATTCTTGCCTTCTCTTCATATGGCAGAAGTCAGGAGAGCACACCAGGCAGATGTTCTGGAAGCTATTTTTTAATTTTTTATCTTCATTTATAATTCTTTTCATTTAAATTTCAAATGCAATCCCCCTTGCCAGTTACCCCTCCACAGACTCCCTCATCCCATCACCTCTCTCTCCCTTTCCCCTTCACTCTATGATGATGCTACTCCACCTACTCCTGCCTCACCGTGACTCTACCATCCACCTATGCTGGTACATCAAGTCTCCACAGGACCGAGGCCTCCCCTCCCATTGTCATGCCAGCTAAGGCCATCCTCTGCTACATATGTATCTGGAGCTAAGGATCCCTCCATGTATACTTTTTGGTTGGTGTATAATCCCTGGGAGCTCTGAGAGGTCCAGTTGGTTGATATTGTTCTTCCTATGGGGTTGCAATCCCGAGACTTCACTTCCTTTAGTCCCTCCCCTAACTCTTCAATTGGGTTCCCCTAAGTCACTCCAATGGTTGGCTTTGAGTATCTTTATCTGTATTGGTCACATGTTGGTAGAACCTCTCAGGGAATAGTCATACTAGGCTCCTGTCAGCAAGTGTTTCTTAGTATCAGCAATAGTATGGGGACTTGGTGTCTGCAGATGGGATGGATCCCTCGGTGCGGAAGTCTCTGGATGTTCTTTTTGCCCTTATCTTTCCTTTGGACAGTAATATTTCTGGTAGATGTTCATGTGATACTTTAGTAGTATTGCTCATGCTCTGGTAACTCTGAGAACCCATCTGTTAATATGTTATTATGGTCACATCTGAACTTTGAAGAAGACACATGAATCCCACAACAATCTATTCATTTTTATGTAGGACTTAAGAGCATCTATGATCACTCCTGCCAGGTCAAGGGCAGAGACACTAGGTACTTCATTCCTGGTCCAGCTCTTTGCTCAGGAGTTTCTTTCTCTGAGATGAGGTATGTACAGAAGGAAGGAGTAAGATTGCTCTTTAGGCTTTTATTCAAATTAAAAAAGAAATATTTTTTCTTGCAAAAGAAATATACTTTTGAATGCAGTTGTTTTGGTGCCTCTTACACTAGGTGTAGGCACTTGGTGCTTGCTTCTGACTGAGAATGAATGGAAAGTCTTCCCCCTTTGTGTCAGTATTTCACAAATCTTCAGATGCTATCTCCACCTTTCGCTTATAAAGCTGGGAAGGCAGAGGTTTGGGTGAAGTTTAAGCTAGCTGTCTATACCAACTATCCCCCATGCAAGTTCCCAATTCTCACTATGGGCAACACCCTTTTCTAAAGGATGAACTATTTTATCCCCAGTTCTCCTTCTTTCTGTTTTGGCATTAGCCCCAGGAAACACAAAACTCTTCTATCTATCTATCTATCTATCTATCTATCTATCTATCTATCTATCTATCTATCTTTATATCTATTATATTATATTTTATCTATAGATAGATATATTTATATCTATCTAAAATAGATGATAGATAGATAGATAGATAGATATAGTATAGATAGATAGATACTGTGGGTGTGTGTGTGTGTGTGTGTGTGGTGTGTGTGTGTAATTAAGCATTTCTATTCATATAAGAGGATTGATTTTTTTTTTAAACATGGACTCTACTAGAAGCTCATTCTTATACTGTGTATTATACTGTTTAATAAAAGAAATGGAGAGTGATGTATTGCTGTTTCTGAGTCTGTCATCCTTCCTATCTTCTTAGTTCTTTTTTCCTAAACTATTCCAAATTAAAAAGAGAAAAGATCATTATAGTTTTGATGAAGAAGTGACTGAATAATTGGACCTCAGACTTCTGGAAATTCATGCATTTTTTTTTGTCATCTTCTCTGTTGTAGAAATAATTAAAAGCAGAAGAGCTAAGCTCATCAATCTATCTATTTGATGAAGATGTCATTGGTAAACTGTGGCACATAAGAATGGAAATAGAGACATCCTTCCCTCCACAGGGCTTCAGCCTTTTTGACAGCTGCCATGACATAGTATTCCTTGTTTCTGATGGAATATTTCATTTAAAGTAAGTACCGTTCATTTTATATTTTACAGATTTCAAATAAGACAAATTGATGCACACAGGCTTCTTTTTGTGCTTGTAATTTCATTGCTTGACGGAGCGTAATGTAAAAGCCCAAACTAGGTGGGGTCAGCTTGAAGGGAAGTATCTCCATTCGTTTTTCCTAATGCTCCTGCTTAAAATCAAAATTCAGTTCTTCTAGAGATCTGGCACATTCAAGAACCTCAAATTGCAAAGATATACTTAAGGATGGTTTATTCTGATCAGCTGTTTCATACCCAAACTTTATGACGCTCGTAAGCTATGCAAGAGAGAAACCTTTTGTGTCCTAGTCACTGGGATGACTTTGAGATCTAAACCTCAAAACATGTATAATATAACTTTCATACAAGTCATATGTACTCATACTTCTTCAGCACAGCCTGAAGCTACTGTGAAAGTTGAGGCTATGTGGCATGCACATTCCCGCCCACCACAAGCTATCCGCAGAAACTCTTCCTCTGCAGCTGCAGACTTTACTAAGGGTGGGATCCGGGGCTCTCCCTGTCTTGTTTATGAGAATTGATACTGAAATGAACCATGTCTCGAAAGACCAGAGTACGTTCTGACAGGACACATATTTATCTTCTGCGATTTATGTTGAGGACATTTTAAAACTTGGCTTCTGAGAAACAGCAGCTGAATATACACCATGAGACAGAGTGAGGTAACACTTTCTGAACAAGAGGAAATTACCTTCAAGTCATGGAGCTGTATACTGTACACAGGCGTGTTTATACAGACACATCCATGCATATGATGATCAAATAAATTCATTTCTTTTACTTTCTTTCCAGAACTAGGATAGAATTTTGTCAATATTTTAAAAACATTCTCTTCCTTTTCAAATTGTCTTTTCAATATATATAAAAACATAATGCTATCTCATAAAGACAAAATTGGAATATTATTCATTTTTCTATTTCTTTCCACAGCTCTCACACTCCATATCCATCTTAACAAACAAAAGCAGGTCCTATATATTTTGCTGTAAAGTGTGATGCCACACAGTGAAAGGTGTCTTGCTGTTACCTGAGGATGACAATTGGGTCCATTTATTTCCCATTAGTTCTGGTTCTCTTACTATCTTAGATCCCGAGGAAGATGCTGCTATGTACGGATGAAGTCATTGTTCTATTCACAGCTGAACAAATTGTCTTCCTTGCTGGTGCTGATTTCTTTAACAATCTTTGCAACTTGTCAAGGACAAGGAGGGTCAAGAATAGCTTTCCCATTTTAAGCTACACGACAAAACAGCACAAAGTGTCCCATTTCAGCAAGTCTGCATGAAGTTTATTCTTGTCATCGGTGCAATCAAACCAAATCTGTTCACCAGTGCTCAAATGTATTAGTGCCCTACTCCTTTATAATTCAGAATTAGAGAGCCATCTACTGGCTCCTCTTCCTGACTGATTTTCTAAAAGAGCTAGGCAGTCATCTCAAACGATTGAGTCGGTAGCCAAGACTTTAGGGCAAACATAAGTATTGACCTTCTTTCACTGTATTTTGAGCAAGGCAGTGATACTGTACCTTCTAAATATGAAGAGTAAAATAGGAATAGAACTTTATATTGTGCGAGTTGAAGAAAATAGAAAATATAGAATATAAGCAAAATAAAATGATATTTAGTTACGGCAAATCTGCCATATATTAGGGGTTTTGTTTGTTTTATTGTAGACAGTAATAAACAAAAACAACAAAAAAATAAACACTGAATGGACTATTGAGATGCCTACATACACATATACAAACACATGCATATATATTCATAATAAATAAATAAATAATAAGGAGATAAATGAAATTTTAAAAATACTAGGTAAACAATTTTGGCAGGAATAAAGTATTTGGAACTTGGAGATGGGTCTTCTGAACATACATGTTGCATAAATGTCCTTTCAAAAGATCTACTACTCAGAGCAAAGGCTTCTGGCATAGAATATTCCAGGGTAATGTTTAATCTCTGTAAGGCTGGCTTTTGCCATGTATTAGTCAGTAATAATTATACTGTTTCTTTTTCTGAGGATAAGCAGAAAAAAGTAGGTACTTAGTGTCCAGTAAATAGGTAGTGAATATCTGTTAGTTTTAATAAGATTATCACTCTGTTGAAATTTAATGATAGTTACTCCTGGAAGTCAGGCGATTTTTTTTTTATATCATTTCTGTTAGGTAGCTGATGCAAGGCAAAGGAGAAAAATTCACTGCAAGGTTTTGAACCACACCCCATGCTAAGAAATTTCCCTCTGTTATACCTGTTTAGCCCCTTGATCCTCTTCAGACAGTAAGTGGAAATCTTCCCTGAGGGTGTTGCAGCCAGCTAGTGATGGGACCGTGCCTAGCTTTACAGAAGCTTTGCCACTTTCCAATGTTCCAAGGGAGTCATTTGACATAGAATGCACATTGGTGTTCTGTTAGGAGCCTGGTTCCCAATGATCAGCTTTTGTTGTTCAGTTCTATAGTTCCATAGGCTCATGTTTTTGTAGGTTTGTACTTGAATTGGTTGATCCTGGATCATGGCCATCAACTTTGCCACTCTTCACAAGACTCCAGGGCTTGGCCTGATGTTTGGCTGTGGGTCTCTGCATCTGTTTCTATCAGCTACTGGTTAAAACCTCTCAGGAGACAATTATGCTATGTTCCTACCTGCAAGCATAGCAGAGCATAATTCAAAATTGTACAGATTGAGGGAGTACAAGGTATTATTAGGGTGTGATTGTGAAATAAGTAAGTTATGCTAGTGAACACACTCATAGCCACCCTAATGAAGTCTTGTTTAGGACAGTTTAGAACAGCAAGGCTCTATTCCCTTGGCTGCCTTCAGATACTGAGTAGGTGTCAGTAGGCATTCCCACACATGGTACACAAACATACTTGGCTTATTTTACTTAACATAAAAATCAAGAGCCAGCCACATTGTCACCAATCACTGTATTAAGACTCAAAAATAGTGTTCGAGAAAGGATTCAATGGTTAAGAGCGCTTGCTGATATTCAAGAAAACTTGGATTGTGAACCCAGCACCTGGTGGCTAAGAACACATAACTGATAAGTAACTCCAGTCCCAGAGGATCTGAGCCCTCTCATTTTGGCCTCTGTAGGCACAGACATGTAGCAGGAATAATATTCATAAAAAATATTTAATTATTTTTAGACTGTAAACTGTTCTGTTCTTTGACATATTTTCTTTATCTGTGCATTCATTGCTACATGCTTAGACTGACTTCATGTGTAGATTAATGTGACTCTGTAATGAACATGAGAACCCAGACCTTATTTATTTCAGCATTCTGATTACTTTCCTTTAGATATACCCACGGCAGTGAAATTGCTTAATCATATACTAGCATTAGCCTCAATGCTTCCTAAAATAGCTTCAAATTTACCTTCCCACCCACAATGTACAAGTTCTCCTTTACTCTGCCTTCTTGCTAACAATTGCTAGCTTTTGTCTTTGGATAATAATCACTCTAGCAAATAGCTCATTGTGGTTTTAATTTGTATTATCCAGCTGATTAGTGATGTTGACTATCTGTGTGTTCTTTGCAGAAATATCTGTTCAAGTTGCTTCCTGTTCCTCATCCAGATTACTTGCTTTCTTAAAAATGAGGTGAGTTTCTGACACATTTGGGGTGTCAACCACTTGTCAGCTCTTTCAAATACTTTTCTGCAAGTCTACACACTATTTATACTTCTGATTGTTTAGGTTGGTGTGTACAAGCATTTTAATTAGAAGCCATTATATTTGTCCCCTTTTCACTTGATGGTCTCTGTCTCAAGTTCATTTCCAATCAAATTGTGCCAAAATTTAATATCAAAAAACTTTTTTTCTGTTATTTTTCATAGTAAGTTTGTAGGTTTCCATCTTAAGGCTGGTTAATGTATTGTACAATAGCTTTTGTACATGATGTGGGATTAGGATGAAAATTCATTCTTCTGCATCTTGATGGTCTAAAGATTAGTTGTCTAACAAATAGTAGATGATCTCTGAAACTTATACTTTGTTCCTCTGAGTGGACTGTTTGTGTGAGTGTGAATTGTATATGTATGTGTATCTTGTGATATTTTGAACGTGTGTGTGTGTGGTGTATATGTATATGAATATTATGTGTGCATGCATATGTATTAGTCTGCCAGTATGTTATATGTATATGTATATATGTATATATGTATGTGATCATGTATGTTGTGTATATGTGAAATTGAGAAAAAATGGTGTATGTGTGTTCATACTCTTGTTTTTATGTGCAGATATTTACATGTGTACGTGAACTTATATTTATTTGTGAATTTCTGTGCAATTCTTTATATGGAGGGTACATGTGCATGTATTTATGTGCATTAATATGTATGTTTATGTGTATAAGTGTTTATATACTGTATGGTTACAGATATACAAATAAGACATGTGAGTTTGTGCTTGGCTGCTCATTTGTACTTGTGTGCCTGTGTTCCTGTGTGGTTTGGGGGGGGTTATATGTGTGTTTCTGTGTGTGCATTTATCTATTTGCCCACATGCAAGTATGTTTATTCATATGAATGGCAGTATACAGGATGTGATTGTATGTACCTGTCTGTAGGTATATATGTGTGTGTTCATGCTTGAGGAAGTATGCTTATATGTGAATATATGTGTACGTAAGTATGCATTTATATTATGTGTGCATACTTGTTCATATATACTTTATGTGTTTGCATGTGAAACTGTGTGACTTTCTGTTATGAGTCTGTGTGTGCTTAGTTAAGTATTTATGTATAAATATACATGTATATGCATTTGTATATATGGATTTGTACAAGGAATGTTTTTATTTGTGCCTGAATGCATATGTATGTTTCTTTATGTATGCATGTGTGCCTTTGCATTTGTGTATATACTGAATGTGTATGTGTATGCATGCTTGTGTGTTCATATTCATGTTTGTATGTGTATGTGATTGTGTGTGTATGTGTTTACATGTGTATATACTTACGTTTATATGTTTGTGCACACATGTGTACCTCTGATATTGCATATTTTATATTTGTGTATGTATATTTATGTTTATATATGTATGTAACTATGTATTTATGTGTATGTGTCCATTTTATGCTTGATTAGAATGTCTCTTTTTTGTAAATTTGTATGAACACATATGTGTGTATTTTTGCCCATACATATACTTTTATATGTGCATGTGTGTAACTATATTTGATCAAACATGCATGTGTAAGAATATGTGTGTGTTTATTGTATGTACATTTGTTTCAATGCATATATGCATCTGTAATTGTTCTTGTGTATATGCAATGTCCATGCATGAGCATAAATGTTTCTATGTGCATGTGTATCCAAGTAGTATGATGCATTGACTGTTATGGTTTCGTAGATTTTGAAATAAAATAAACCAAGTTCTCCAGTTCTATTTTTCTCAATATCTTTTATTGAGATCTTTTATGATTCCACATGATGTTTAAATTTGTTTTTCTAACTCTGTAAATAAAAGTCAGAAACATTTTAATAAAATTGTATCTAATATGTAGAAAATTTCAGATAAAATACATATATCAGTGATATTATCAGGGCTGCCTTTTCATGTATGTCTTCTTCAATTTATTTCATCAATATTTTAGTGCTCGAGACACATATAACTTTTGGAAATACCAGAAAGTTTTAATTGTGACATCAGCCACTTACCATCGGGTTATGGGAAAATTATTCAATTTCTCTTCTTTAAATCAACAAGACTATTAGGAACGGTATCTGTGCTGAAAATGGCAACTATAAATACTGAGTGAAGTGCAGCTTTGAAGACGGATGAAAACAAAGCCAGTGAGACAGGAAGGATAGAAGGAGAGAGCAGTGGCCAGAGTTTTGCCTGCACCTCTTCCTACGTCTCATAGCTACATCTTCACTCTGGCTGATTGAAGAAATCATTCCTATAGTCTGTATTTCTCAGATATCTTCTCATGGTCATGTGTTCTGTAGCTGCTAAACTACACAGAGACATTTTATATGTACACGTTTTTGCCTGTTTAAAGATTATCTTGTGGGACAAACATGTAAACACAACATGATATGGTTCCCTACTCTGTGTGGTAAGGACAGCTCAGAAAAATTGGTCTAGTTAAAGATTTAATTTATAACACCACCCCGAACAAAGAAATAAAAAAGCCACTTCCTTGCAGTCTGACTTGCACACCTCAATTCCTCCAGAGGATGAGACTATGAAGCCAGCTACACAAGTGGAGGAGAGAAAATCTGACATTTTCATAAATGAAGGTTCCTAAAAGTTTACCTTCATGTTCTGTAGCAAAATAGGAAGAGTTCTTTTCCCATTTAATCCAAACATTGCTTTAAATGTATGATTATGGTTTTGTTATTGCTGTGAAATTTTAATCAAACTTGAAGTTTTTAGCATATGACATAGAAGCAGTTCTTTGAACATCAGGTAGAGTCTGAGGTTAGACAAGAAATACATATTTTTAGAAATGGGACAATAAGGATACTAGAGTTTCAATGGCCTGGCAAGACAATTGGCAGTTTGAATGGGAGAGAAATCAGGGCTTCTGGAAATTGTCTGTAATAATTGCTAGCTTTGAAATATGTCTGATGTGACTGAATGAGTATCTGCAGGAAGTCTAAAATTCTAGACAGGGACCCATCTGTAGAGGCCACCTGGAGCAGTTCCCTACCTCTAAGGCCTCAGTAGGGGCCATATATCTGTGCTTATTTTGTACAATTAATTTAAAAGGCATGGTGAGAAGATAATAATCTGTGAAAAATAATAACAATGATACCTATCATGATGATACTAAACCCAATGCTTAGTCACTGATAAGTACTTTCCTGTGGCTACGTTTGTTATATGCTATTAACTCAAACAAGTGAACACAATTTTTAAAATGATAACATACACTGTAATTCCCTTGGGGAATCAGTGCTGCACACAGGGGATTTGATAACCTTAGTAAACGAATATCTGCAGGGTAGTTCAGCAATATAGCATTTGTCAAGCATAGGCAACGGCCTGGTTCCAGTTCTCATGTCTTTTACAAAAAATAAATAATAAGGACATAAAATCAAATGAAGGGAAATTGTGACTTGTTTTTATTATAACCCTTCCAATAAAGGCTGGATAAGTGGCGAGTATAAGATGCTGTGCTTCCCTGACCTGGGCCGTTTTCTCTGGTGTCTTCTCACCTGCTCCTTATGTAACCCCATTTCCTGTTGTTGGTTTCAACAATATTGCTGGGAGTCCTTCTCTGTCTTATATAACTGTTCACCTGCACATTGGGGTTTTCAATTTCCCTGCCGTTCACCCCCGAGTTCAACCTTCTCCTTCCTCTGGGGAGCAGGTCACATATTTACTTTCTCTGTAAAGCTTTTCCATGTGGCTGTAGGAAAACAAAGTGAGTAAAGCTGTTCCCAGACACACTCAGGGTCAGCCTGCATCATTATGTGAAGTGTTTCAAACACTATGTGTTTTTTTTTTTAATCTGTATTGATTTTTAGGTAAATATTTTGCTTTGGGTCCTTTATATTTCTTGCCATGGGTGAGTGGTTCTTCCTGATGACTAACCTTGCAAGACAGAGATAATCCCCTTGTGACAGCTAATTTATTGTGGTTCTCAATTAGCGAAGTTTCAAGGTACTGGGATTTGATCTGATTCCTATTTTTCTTTAATCTTGTATCTGTGAAACGGGAATGAGTTGGTTAGCTCAAGTAATGCTGATTGTAACAGAGACTTTATTTGAGGAGTTCCTGAATAAAAAGCAAAACAGGAAGAACACCACACACACAAACACACACATACACACACATACATGCACACATACACAAATACACACACATACATACACAATACACACACAGACACACATACACATATACACACACATATACACAAATACACACACATACACACACAGACACATGTACCACACACATACACACACACACTCATGCATGCACATGCACACATACACACACATACATACACAAATACACACAGAGACACACATACACATATACACACATACATACACAAATACACACACAGACACACGTACACATATACACACATACACACACACACTCATGCATGCACATGCACACATACACATGTGCATATGTGGATGCATGCACACACGCACGCACTCATGCACAGTGCACATTGGCACACACATGCACTGACACACTCTAGGTTTTTGTTTTGTTTTGTTTTTCTTTTCAGTCTTGGTGCTTTAGTTGGGAAAGGTCATTTCACCAACTTCTCTCCTTTGACTGTGACGTACATTGTCAGTTCACCTGGATCCATGGACT
Source organism: Mastomys natalensis (assembly GCA_021653895.1). NCBI lineage: Eukaryota > Metazoa > Chordata > Mammalia > Rodentia > Muridae > Mastomys > Mastomys natalensis. The sequence goes on from JAJTUV010001348.1 coordinate 304,764, forward strand.
CTATACTCAGACCATATTACATCACTGACCATAGTTTTTCCTACTTTCCATCCCTGAAAATGGCAGCTCACAACATTTTTTATTCTTCATGATCTTAGAAGCCAGATACTACCAGAAGTCTCCACGGCATTTAGACAGATAAGACATCCTCAATGTGTACATATCCTCTTCATACTGTGCATATACTATGTACACCACAAACATACATACACCATGCACACAAATGTGTTTACGAGTGAGCATATATACGCTTGTGTGTGTGTGTGTGTGTATGTATTTTGTGTTATCCTTTATGTTTGTTTTATTAAGGAACTCCTCAAATAATATTTCTGTTATAATCAGTGTTATTTTAGGCAACCAATTCATGCTCATTTCATCAAAAAGCTCATTTAGACACTAGATTAAATGGAGAGAGAGAGAGAGAGAGAGAGAGAGAGAGAGAGAGAGAGAGAGAAGAGATAATATGTATGTTTGTTGAGTCTCACAATGATTCTGTTTTCTGAAGAACTCTGGATAGCACCTCAGACATCCTTCTATAAATGTTACAAAGTTATTCATCACATACTATACAATGTTACACAACATTTACATGTCTCTAAATATTAGTTGCCCTTTTTAATTCTCAAAAATACATTGACAATATGAGTGTGGTGGAGCCTATCAGCACAGAGGCAGAAATTTCTATTTTGATGCCAACCTGGTCTCCTGTCTAAATAGATAAGGACAATTTGGTGTTGGATAACCAATGGGCATTCTCTTGCTTGGCGAAGACTGTCTTTCCATCCTGGGGTATTCCTTTATTGCCTGTAGTTCTTTGTGTAGGACTGAGGCCTTGTGAGTTTTCTTATCTCCACTAGCATATCTATTGTAATCACTCTTGTTCATCTCATGTTCATGTAGACGTGTTGGCAAGACTTTATGAGCGTTGCTTACGGCATTCATAGAAGACACAGACAAGCAAGTTTGCTATTTCTCTGGATTTTATAGTAATAATACAGCAATTGGTTATCTGATGTGAAATGATGAACTCTATATGCTCAAAAATGAAATTATATAGACTGTGAGATTATATTTATATTTAGGAATGTGGGGCAAAGCATGGAATGTGAGAAAAAGTACTATATAAAATAATTTGAAGGAATTAACGTTTAAATTTCACAGATTTAAACATTCAGATGTGGAAAAGGTATGTGATTCTTTAATGTCATCCACTACTTAGTTCAGGCTGACCAGGAATAGCAAACTCTTGTCTTCATGGAGAAACATTTTATGTTCTTACCTACTAAGCACAGTAAACTGCTCTAGGAGAAAATTTGTATATTAACCTTATTTGTGTGCTTTGTTTTACCTCTGGTTAAAACAAAATGGAAATAGAATGTGTGCATGTCTAGAGGCATCTTCATGCATTGCTTCCACTTTTGAACACTTGCTTCTTGATCTGAGTGTACCCAGAACTGTAACTGTCGTAAATTCTTCTTGCACTATGACCTTAACGTGAACATGCTTAGGAATGTGCCTGCCTTAAAGTGCTCATATTGACATATAATCTTACTAGATACAATTATTTTTTCCAAGGAGAATATTGTTAAGAAATAACTCCTTGCTTGCTGCCAGTAATAAACCTTTCTTCACTCTTTTAGCTCTTGGTTACACTGATTTTATATTCAATGAGACACAAACTCATTATCCTCACGGCACTTTGAAACAGAGAGGAAATGGAAGACATTTGTAGTTTTCATTCAGCTCTTACTTGATGCCCCAGGGAAAGGAGAAGCTTGGATGTTGAGGTAGGGTGAGGGGGTTAGGTGGGTAGATAAGAGAGTGCTCTTTCAGAGGCAAAGGGCAGGGGAGTATGAGGTGAAGAAATCTAGGCGGGGGTGACTGGGAAGGGCAGCAACATTTGGGGTGTAAGTTAATAAAATAATTTAATTTAAAATAAATAAATAAGAAAAGAGTCAGCTTAGACTCCATGTTTCTATTACAGTTGGAGGAGTTGATGTGGAGTATCTTCCAGATTCAGAAAACGAGCCCATGGCTACCTCATGTGAAGAAGCACTGTGACATCAGTGCTCATCTGGCCACTTGAACTTCATCTGTTCATAACGAAGCTCCCTGTCTTAGGTCACACTGATAATTTTCAAGTGCTCCCATTGTTTAGAATCATTGTCTCCCCTTTGGCACTCAAGGGGCATTCATCAGAATTCAGCATAAAGTTTTTTCAAAGGTACTGAAAAAGAAGATGAAATCTTATTTTCCAATACACAACAGTACCTCCCTGTGTATGACTCACTGACCAACCTGACTTCAAATAAAGTCACTTCACTAGGTAATAAAAGTCCTCCAAGCTCACTAGACAAGGAAGACCTTAATTAAAATCAATGAAGAAAAAAATCTGTAAAAACAATTAGGCACTTAAGTTGACTCCTTTTAATTTGAGGTCCGAAGGTCTTCTTGGAAAATTACTGAATCGCTAGGATGATTAAATTTGCTGCTTTGAATTAAGTTTGGATGAAATCGAAATTGTCTCTCAGATACTGTATAATATATACTACTGAGAAGCAATTCGGGAGTAATAAAACTCCAAAGATAAAAGAAAACATTTATTTAAAGAAACGGCTAGATGCCGGAGTCAGCTCTTCTCTAAAACAGATTTCCTTTGTTGAAATGTTTCCCAGGCTTTTTCCCTTTAGAAACAGCATGGTGGAGCCATTTCTTTGAGAAATGAATAGAAGTTTTACTCTAGGAAATGTCATGCTTCAGTATGAAACTTTTGGTGAGTTTTCATTGTTTACTGGAATAAAGAAAGCAGTGAACTATATAGACTCATTGTAGGGCTTATGTTTGAACTGTTGTATAACATAAGTGATGTCATGAGTAACTGTGGAAGAGATAGTTCATTCTGATAGTTATCTATCTCTCTCCTGACTCTGATTTCAAGGCCTCCTGAAATTTTCCTTGCTAAATCCCTTTCATGTAGTCCTTCTCTGTTTTTGTTTTTGTTTTTTTACATAGATAATCATGATTCTGACCTTTTGTCTTTAATTTATATTGAATCCAATTGGCCAACCTATTTGCCTATATTGGAGGTAATGTGACTCACTTCCTTCCAAAAAATAGCCATTGAAACAAAAATCAATCATTAGACTTAGTGCTCAAATTAATGGATAAAAGCTTTTTCATTTTCTGTCTATGCATGTGTGCTTGTGTGTTTGTGTGTGTGCGTGTGCATGTATGTACAATGTTTATATGTACAGTCCTGTGAGGAAACAGAGTCATGCATGCCACATCATGTGTGCAGAGTGCAAAGAACAATCAAGATGTTGGTTCTAACTCTCCACCCTGTTAGAGATGGAGTCTACTATTTTTCTGCTTTGTAGATTGGTTAGTGTGAATTGGACCTGTGAGTTTCTGGAGATTCTTCTGATTGTATCTCCTGGTTGAAATGATGGGATTATGGGTGTGGCACTACTTAGATGAACTCCTTACATGGGATCTGAACATTTACACTGAGGCTTTCACTCTTGTATTGCAAGAAGTTGAAACCACTGAATCATTGTTCCAACACTCCATTTTCCATTTTAAAAACAGGCTTTAAATTGAGAGAATTTGAGTATAGGTTATCTAGGATTACCTTGTGAAGAGAAAATAAAGTTAAAAAAACCTGAAAAGACATTGAATCTTTGTGATAAAATGTGGACCCTGATTGAACTCATACTGAAGTTTGCCCCTGTGTTTTACAGAGTTGCTAATCTTTCCACGTAGTGTACTTCTAGTGTGCTTTTATCCTTATGTAACATGAAATAAATACTTTTAAAGGATCTCATTGTCTCCCATCTCACTGCAAACCATTTGATATCATGTTGTAGACAAAGCATATAAATTTATCTCCGTTTTCAATAAGATTTTCTGATGGGCCGGTGAGACTCAGCAGGTAAAGGTACTTCTTTCCAAGTATGATGTCCTGAATTGGATGCCTGGGAACCACATGGTGGAAAGAGAAAGCCAATTCTAACAAGTTGTCCTCTGATCCCCACACCTATTCACATGGCACATTGTATACATGCTCATGTACACAAATACAAATAAACACACATACACATTTATAAAATTAAAGAAAACCTTTTTCTGTTGACTAATGTTTTTTACTCCTTAAAGAACATATTTACAAATTTACAAATTTACTCCGTAAATTTTAAGGCTCTCTTATTTGTGAGGATGGAGTGCAATGGATTATCTCCTTGTCAAAATCTAAGTTCCGAAACTACCACTCAAGGTGATCATAAGTGGAAGCAGGGATTGTATTAGTTAATTTTCTCATTGCTGTGACAGAATTACTGACAAAAACCACTCAAGGGAGGAGCTTGTTTTGACTGACAGTTTGAGAACACATCACGCTGTAATGTTTACAAAGGAATGGTGGCGGCAGCTCGGTTAGAAGAGCATGGCTCATGTGGTCACATTGTGTCTAGAGTCAGGAAGCAGAGGGAGATGGGTGCAATTGCTCAGCTTCTTTTCTCCTATTCATTCAGTCTTGAAACTTACCAAATGGGCTGGTGCCAATCACACTCTGTATGAATCTTTACACATGATTTGTCCCAGTTTGGAAATTTCCTTATAGATATACCCAGAGGTTTATCTCCTATGTGATTCTAGATACCTTTATGTTGATAATATTAACCATAAAGATACTGTGGGGGATAGTTGTAGTAGAAGTGTCCTTACCAGAGTGGCACTTCATCTCTCTCTCTCTCTCTCTCTCTCTCTCTCTCTCTCTCTCTCTCTCACACGCACGCACGCACGCACGCATGCACACACACACACACACACACACACACACACACACATACACACACCAGAACCAACATACTAGAACATGAACTTTAGACTTCAGCCTCCCCATAGCTGAGAGTTACAACTATTTGCAACATCTTCCAGGCTATGTTGTCTTGGTGATAGCAGCTTTCAAATAACTAAAGCTCATAACATAGGCAATTACAGGACAAAATATTTATATGAAATTTTACAACTCATCATATACATATAGTTCACATTATCAGTTAATAGTTGCTACAGGAAAAAATGAAGTTAAGCAGCTATAAAAACTGAATTTAAGTTCATAGTAATTGAATAACAGATAGAAAGTATACTCTGAAACAAAGTATATTTATGCCATTTAAAATCTTATTTAAATTTGTTTCTTACCTTTTTAAAAAACATAGAAAATTGTAGTGTACACTGCTATGGCTACACATCAAATTAGGTTTAGTTTCTCAATGAATCCTCCCTCCAAAATTTTTCCTTGTAGGGAAAAAATTTACAGAGCCAAGTTAACAATCACACATTTACATATGTGTTCATGTCCCTCTTTGAGATAGTCTTCAATAAGAGCTTTGGAAACCTTCTCTGACTCTATGTTTCATGACAAACCTGTACTACAGCCTTTTGACTTTGTTTGGCTTTCTTTGCCCATCTTTAATCGCTGACATACCCCCATTGAGTCACTTTTGATTTAAAATTGGGAAATGATGCTAAAACTCTTTGCAAAACTAAAGTGTTCTATATGTGATTCATAATCAAAATAATGATATTAATTTCTAAATTACCTTCTAAAATAATTGTGCTTCATAGACTCAAAGTCAGTACAGCTGACTAGAGTTTCAGTTTCAAACTCACATAAAGTTAGAAGCTCTAGACTAAGTAAACTCACATTAAGAGCAGTGTGGATACTAAAGATCATACAGTGTACTTGATTGACACAGAATGCTGCTTTGCTGAGCTTTGATACTGCAAATACTGCTGATATGGCCTGGGTCAGTATTTCCATTTTGGTCAAACTTCAAGAATGGCATAGAAAGCTTGATCATGGTAGCCTTTTTGTCTTGGGAATACTTTTATTCCTGCCCATCATGTTAAAGCTTGTCTTTAATAATATCAACATGTTGATAAAGTACGTGGCTTGAAACTGAAATGAACCCCCAGACAGAGTTATTAGTTTAACAGACTGGCAAGCCAAGCATAGGTAAGATTCTGCACAGAGACTTACCAACCTAAGACAGAAATGCATTGCTTTTGATAATGCATATTTCACGATACGTAAGAAGGTTGTCAGAACAACCTAAGACAGGCTCACTCTTCTTTATGAAACAAAAAAGGGGGAGATGTGGAGAGCTTTGGGGATGCTTGGCAAGAATATGACATTGGCCAAGGACAAGGAAATGGACTTCAGGCAGAAATCTCATGTTAGACAGAACAAAGAAGTAATTTCAGGCAGGAATTTAAATCTTAGGCTGGAACAAAGAAGTGATTTCAGAAATGAAAATGACTTTGGGCTAGGACAGGGAAGTAGGCTCAGGTATTTTGGTCATCCTGATAAGCCCTTAGAACCAGTGATCACAGGAGTGATCACAGGACTTTTTTTATTGCCTTGCTTGTTCCTTGACTATAGCAATAATTGTATTGCTAATTCCTCAACCTAGAACTGACCTTAATACTTGCATGTAATTAAAATGGTATAAAAGCAGATTGGGAGAAAAATAAAATAAAATAAAAAAATAAATAAATAAAATAAAATAAAATAAAGGTCATATAGTGTACTTGATTCACAGGGTACATCCAAAAGAGAGTACCCACATTTGGTTTATAGTAATCCCTATGCATAAATATAGGAATAATCCCAAGATTAGGTATATAATTTCCTATTTTTTAAAAAAAATGGTAGATGCTGGGAATATAGTACAATATTGGACAGCTTACCTGGCCTCCACAAGACACTAGGTTTTATCCCTTAAATCATTAAAAAAAAGACTTCACAAAAAGAGATGGAGAACTGATAAAGCCTGGACCAGTTAGCATATACATATGAGCAATGATGATATACACTGACAGATACACTAGCAGCATGTGCTTATTTTCTCTTCTGACAACTTGGTAGAAATTATATTTACTAAATCCTTATAATTCAGCAGAAAAGCAAAACTGTAGTACACAGAATTGAAGAGCTTTTTCTAGAACCACAAAGTAAGTTACTGACACAAATAAATACTTACACCAATTGTATTATGTAACTGTATTTAACAGAAATCATTTGTTTTTCATTTACTGGTTGGTTTGTACTTTTTTATCTTTTACATAGGCAAAGTATTTTCAATCATATTATAAAAGCAGTTTATAAAGTTGGCTTCTATTCTCTCTCTCTCTCTCTCTCTCTCTCTCTCTCTCTCCTACCTCTCCTTCCTACTGTCCTCCTATCCTTGTCTGTCTCTTCCTCTCCACTTTCCTCTTTTATCCTTTTCTTTTTCTGATGTTCCACTAACAAATATGGGTTGTGTAATGACCATAAAAACAGAAAGTCCTTTCTCAAAAGGCATTATAATTATTCAAACCATAGTTGAAGATGGAAGTATGGTTACATTGAAGTATTAAATTCTCAGAGACTATTGATTATATGAGCCAGAACTTCCTGCTGTCAACAATAGAACCAAATGTAATTTAAACAATGAGAAAATATTGGACTACTTCATTAGATGGAAAATACAAAGGCAAATAGACTTTCAGGTCCACTAAACCAATAACTGAAATAACCACAAACTTTATGATGTTCTTCCTTGTCGAGTCCGCCTTGACCAGCAATTAAGACACGACAAGGTTGGATCCTTCTCAGTCAGCTTTATTGCAGGAACGAATCTTGACTTATGGAGGGGGACCGGGATGGGGACCTGTACTGGGGATGGCCCCCCAGCAGCAGAAATGAGCTGCTTCTATAACTGCCCAAGGCGGGCTGGGTGATGTGTTCTCTCAGGATAGGTTCAGCTGCCAATACCTCATTAGCATAAGCCCGCTCGGGAGGGGCACGAGGCCAATGCATGCACAAAGGACTTGTTTACCAGTTTAGCTGAGCTGGCCATGCTGGAAGCCAGCTGTTTACATTATCAGGTGCTAGTCATAAGACTTTGCCATAAGACTTTGCAACCATCCCAGGTGCTATCTCAAACAAGGCTGCCTACACTTCCTAATCTGATTAGACCCACATTCCTGAATTTCACATTTGCTTGTTACAAGTAACTCTTTTAGTGTGTTGGTTTATTAGCTTCAATCATATTAAAGGTTAAATTCATATTTGCATATAACCATTGATAGTATCTATATCCTCCTTAACCTCACGCTCAACTGTAACTTATTAGGTGGCTCATTATTAAGCTCTTCTTGTTTCCCAGTAGCTGTGGATCAATTTCAGGGAAGGGAAATGACTGACTTGCAAGCATAAAATGCTCCATCTTTGAACCAATCAATGCCACTGGGAAATGAGAACTGAGGTGGTATATAAATAAATATTTATTCCCCTTTGTAAACTAAACTGAGGAGGAAGGATAGACTGAAATAGCAAATATTCATTATGAAAGTTGTTTACTTGTATACAATATACTGCACATTAGTCAGACCTCACAAGACATTCAATAAGCTGATGAATCTTCATATATACAATGAAGCAAATGCCAATGGTTATGTACATCTCAATATTTCAGAATTGGACTTCATTTTCAATGTTTCATTCTTCATATATAACACAGGATTGATATTATTCTAAAATGTCTTTTAATGATTTTCTTATTTCTTTAGAATATTTAATGTTAAATGTTTCTGTTCTATTCTTTTTGTTTAAATACTCCCCTCCTATAATCTATTATCAACTCTGTTCTGACATACAGAACTGAGGGTGGAGTAAACAAAAATCATCTTCAGTTTTACTTTCTGTAACTGCACTTACTATAACTCTCAACAATTGCCTGAATGTGCTAAAGAAAAAAAATTTAAAAATAAATTATAGGTTTCAACACATTCACTATTATGAATGTCATGAAGAAGTTTTTTAAAGATTTATTTATTATTTTTATTTTATGTGTATTGGTGGTTTTCCTACACGTATATCTATATGACATACATGGAACTGAGGTTGCAGTCAGTTGTGACCTGGTAGGTGGGTACTGGGAATTGAACCTAGGATCTCTGGAAGAGCACCCAGTGCTCTTAACTTCTGAACCATCTCTTCATCCTCATGAAGAATTCTTTCAGTGATAGACTATATAATGTTCCTGACCACCCATGTCATGAATCATCTATTTATCCCAGGCTATCCATAATCTGCATGTTAAATTCCTATAAGTCCTAACAGACTCAATTATAAGATTGAATGGGGGATAGCAGTATTCTAACACTTATTTTCTTAATAATACTTTCTATGTTGAAGAATATGCTGGGTAGTAAAATATGTCAAACAGAAGCTGTGAGATGCCTCCTTTTAGCGGTACTTTGCTTTCAGGAATCCACCACAGGTAACAATCCCTATGACTACTGAAAGACTACCAAAATTGTTAAACCAAAATTCTGTAGGGTCAATCTGAGTTAGCTTCACATAATAATAGGATTGCTACTGGACTTCTCAAGAGAAGTATGATTATATTGGTGTTTTCACTAAATAGAGTATTGCAATAAATAATATCACCATAAAACTTTATTGTTGGTGGGATTGCAAGCTGGTAGAACCACTCTAAAAATCAGTCTGATGGCTCCTCAGAAAATTGGAAATAGTTCTGAGAACCCAGCTACAGCACTTCTGGGCATATACCCTTAAGATGTTTCAACATATAACAAGTACACTTGTTCCACTATGTTCATAGCAGCCTTATTTATAATAATCAGAAGCTGGAAACAACCCAGATGTCCCTCAACAGAGGAATGGATACAGAAAATGTGGTACATTTATACAATGGAGTATTACTCAGCTATTAAAAAAATGAATTCATGGAATTTGTAAGCAAATGGATGGGACTTGAAAATATCCTGAGTGAGGTAACCCAGTTGCAAAAGAGCACACATGGTATGTACTCCTTGATAAGTGTATATTAGCCAGAAGAAGCTCAGAATATCCATGATACAACTTACAGACAATATGAGGCCCATGAAAGAAGGAGATCATAATAAAGTGTGGATGCTATAGTCCTACTCAGTAGGGGGAAGAAAATAAATAATCTCTGGGAAGTAGAGAAAGAGAGGGATCTCGGAGGGTAAGAGGAGAGGGAAGGAAAAAGGGGGGCCAGTACAGATATGGAAGGAGATGGGAGAGAAGTACAGAGGTTCAGGAATTTGAAAGTAGGTGTGTAGCAGTGGGAGAGGGGGAACAGGAGGTAGCCAATAGAAAGTTCCAGAGGTCAGGGACCCAATAAGTTTCCAGGAATGACATTAGCTGAAATATTCAATAAAGGGGAGAGAGAAGCTGTAGATACCATATCCAGTGGATAGGCATGGCCCCCAGTTGAAGGATGGGGCCACCCACCTGCCTCAAAAATATTATTCCAGAGTTACTCCTCTCAAAACAAAAAGCAGCGACAAAGAATGGAGCAGAAACTGAAGAAATGGCCATCCAGAGACTGCCCTACCTAAGGATTCATGCAGTCTACTGACACCAAACCCATATACTATTGCTAATGCCAAGAAGTGCTTACTGACAGGAGCCCGGTATAGCTGTTCCTTTAGAGACTCTGAGAAAGCCTGTCTAATACAGATATTGAAGTACACAGCCAAACATTGGACTGAGCGCCTGGACCACAATGAGGAAGTTAGGGCAAGGATTGTAGGAGCTGAATGGATTTGGAACTCCATAGGAAGAACAACATCAACAACCAGATGCCTCAGATCTCCCAGGGACTAAACCAACAACCAAAGAGTATGCAGGGAGTACCAGCAGAGGGTTGCTTTATGTGACATCACTGGGAGGGGAGCCCCTTGGTCCTGTGGAGACTTGATGACCCAGGATAGGGGATTGCTAGGGTGTTGAGGAAGGAGTGGATGGGCAAGTGGGAGAGCACCTTCAGAGAGGCAGGAGGGACGTAGGAGGAGATAGGGGGATTGTGGAGGGAAAGCTAGGAAGGGGGATAACATTTGAAATATAATTAAATAAAATTACCAATAACTTTACTATCTTTAAAGACATTGGCTAGCACCTACAGTTTCCAAAATCATTTTCTCTTTTAGCTATACTACATTCACCAAAACATTAAACACTGACCAAGATCTGAGTCTTGAGTCTGAGGACCATTGTTGAAATTCCTAGGATTTACCCAAATCCTGAAGAAGACATTGTTGCATTAGTGAAGGAGGGAATACCAACCCACTGTAGGTATTCCTGACTAGGAATCTGGACTGTATGCCTGAGGAATAGTACCTAAGTTGTAGCCCTGTCCTGCTCCTTCTTTTTTCCTGATATTGGCTGTCATGTGTAATCCTCTCCTGATACATTGAGTTTTCTGCTTTGATACACTGTACCCTTTAACTGTTAATTAGAATAAGCACTTTCCCTTGTACATTGTTTTGTTTAGGATATTTTAACACTGTAACAAGGAAACAAACTCTGAGAGTAACCATTACTGTCAAGTTATAAACATGTGGCATGTGATAGCACCTACATACCGAACCTGCTGAAATCAGAAGAGTCACATTAATTAATGGAGCACTTCACTAACCAATGTAGGATGCTATTGTGCAAAACTTTTAAGGGTATTAGAAACAAAAGACACCCTCGTCAGTACTTTCTAAAAAATGAACTCAAAGACCATTTAGTGGAAAATGAAGATACTGAAAAATCTTTCTTACTTGTCCCCAGATTCTACTTAGTAATTCTAAAAAGACTGAATTTGTTGTTTTTTTCCATTCACTACTACTACTCTCAAAGTCAAGGCAGTTCTTAAAGTAAACTCTCTCCCTGATAACTACATGTAGATTAAACGGGCATTAATTTTCTCTTCTCACAAACATTTTAGTAAAATCTCTTATCACTCATCCATCAAGGATTTATTATAACAAATATATTAATGAATTTGGACAACCACTATAGCTAGTTCAACAAACTAGAGTATAGTGACTTTGGTCAAAAAAAACCAAATCTCCGAGTTACAATAACATAAAGAAGTAAAAGCTGCCTAAGAGAATTATGGAAAATTAATTTCTTATGTATCTAATCATGTTACAATTAAGAAAATATCTTTTGCAGAGTGGTTGTATCAGCTTGTAATCCCACCAACAGTGGAGGAGTGTTCCTTTTTCTCCACATCTTTGCCAGCATCTGCTGTCATCTGAGTTTTTGATCTTAGCCATTCTGACTGGTGGGAGGTGGAATCTCAGGGTTGTTTTGATTTGCATTTCCCAGATGACTAAGGATGTCGGACATTTCTTTAGGAGCTTCTTGGCCATTCGAATTTCCTCAGTTGAGAATTCTTTGTTTAGCTTTGTACCCCATTTTTAATGGGGTTATTTGGTTGTGTGAAGTCTAATTTCTTGAGTTCTTTGTATATATTGGATATTAGCCCTCTTTCGGATGTAGGATTTGTAAAGACCTTTCCCAATCTGTTGATTGCAGTTTTGTCCTATTGACAGTGTCCTTTGCTTTTTAGAAGCTTTGCAATTTTATGAGGCCCCATTAGTCAATTCTTGATCTTAGAGCATAAGCCATTGGTGTTCTGCTCAGGAAAATTTCCCCTATGCCCAAGTATTTGAGGCTCTTCCCCAACTTCTCTTCTATTAGTTTCAGGTATCTGGTTTTATGAGAAGGTCCTTTATCCACTTGAACTTGACTTTTGTATAAGTAGATAAGAATGGATCCATTTGCATTCTTCTACATGCTGACCTCCAGTTAAACCAGAACCATTTATTGAAAGTGTGTCCTTTTTTCCACTGGACAGTTTAGCTCTTTTGTCAAAGATCAAGTGACCATAGCTACACGGGTTCATTTCTAGGTCTTCAATTCTATTCCATTGATCTCCCTGCCTGTCTCTGTACCAATACCAGAGACAGGTATCTATCACTATTGCTCTGTAGTACAGCTTTAGGTCAGAGATAGTGATTCCCCCAGAAGTTCTTTTATTGTTGAGAATAGTTTTCGCTCTCCTGGGATTTTTGTTATTGCAAATGAATTTGCAAGTTGCTTTCTATCTCTATGAAGAATTGAGTTGGAATTTTAAAGGGGATTACATTGAATTTGTAGATTGCTTTTGGCAAGATGGCCCTTTTTATTATATTAATCCTGCCAATCCATGAGCATGGGGTATCTTTCCATCTTCTGAGATCTTCTTCAATTTCTTTCTTCAGAGATTTAGAGTTCTTGTCATACAGATCTTTCACTTGCTTGGTTAGATTCACACCCAGGTATTTCTGGCAGTTCCTCAGATAATTGGACATAGCATTACCTGAGGACACAGTTATACCACTCCTGGGCATATACCCAGAAGATGCTCCAACATATAACAAGGACACATGCCCACTATATTCATAGCAGCTTTATTTATAATAGCCAGAAGCTGGAAAGAACCCAGATGTCCTTCAACAGAGGAATGAATTCAGAAAATGTGGTACTGAGTATTACTCAGCTATTAAAAACAATGAATTCATGACATTCTCAGGCAAATAGATGGTACTAGAAATATCATCCTGAGTGAGGTAACCCAGTCACAAAAGAACACACATAGTATTCCTCACCGATAAGTGGATATTAGCCCAAAAGCTTGCAATATCCAAAATACAACTTACAGACCACATGAATCTCATGAACAAAGAAGACCAAAGTGTGGGTGTTTTGGTCCTTCTTAGAAGGAGTAACAAAATACTCATGGAAGCAAATATGGAGACAAAGTGTGTGACAGAAACTAAAGGAAGGGCCTCCCGGAGACTGCTCCATCTGGGTATCCATCCCATGTGCAGAAACTGAAGCAGATGCCAGGAAGTGTATGGGACAGGAGTCTGATGATATATTTGTCTCCTTAGAGGTCTGCTAGTGCCTGACATATACAGAGGCAGATGCTCACAGTTAACCATTGAACTGATCACAGGGTTCCCAATGAAGGAGTTAGAAAGAAGACTAAAGGAGCTGAAGGGTCGAAACCACTAGCCTGGGAGCACATAGGGAGGGACCCATGACTCCAGCTGTATATGTAGTGGAGGATGGCCTTGTAGGGCATAGGTGGGAGAGGAGGTCCTTGATCCCATGAAGGCTGGATGCCCCAGTGTGGGAGAATTAGAGGACACGGAGGTGTGAGTGGGTGGGTGGGAGTGGGTACATCCTCATAGAAGCAGGAAGAGGGGGTATGGGATAGGGGATTTCTGCATGGGGAGCAATGAGGAAAGGGGATAACATCTAAAATGTAAATAAAATATCCAATAAAAACTTAATTTCAAAAAAAGAGAAAGTATCTTTTTTATTTGATTCTTCTAAATTCTCTTTTCAAATTCTGTTAAATCAAAATATTGTTAAAATATCAAAAATTTAGAGAATAAGTTGGTGCTCAGTTCAAAATATAATATGATATTTATACAAACTGCATATTAATATAGTTACAAACTAACATATATTAATAAACAAACTTTAAAAACTAGAATATTTATTATATACCCAAGATCTATTATCTATCTATATATCTATATAGTCTATATCTTATCTATGTAATTATTAATGATATCTTAGGAAATTCTATATTTAGTCTGGCTATTTGAAAAGCTGTATGTGTTGGCGTGTGTGTGTGTGTGTGTGTGTGTGTGTGTGTGTGTGTGTGTGTGTGTGTGTGTGTGTGTGTGTGTGTGTGACTATAGCTAGATACATCTCTCTTTCTCTCTCTGCCTTAATCCCGCTCTTCTTTTATCTCTCTCCTTCTTTCTAAAAAAAATAGTGCAGATATTTAAATCTTGACAAGAGCAATGCAGTGGTGACAGTTACCTGAGGCAATGTAGCTACATGAAACCTCTTGTTAAATCCTTGCCTGGAAATGTTTCTGGTCGCTGTCACCTGAGCTTCAGGAACTCTGTTACTGATGCCAAAGAAATATATCGACTTCAACCCAACCAATGTTAAGCTTCAAAGCCAAAATATGGAAAAGAAATTAAAAGATGCCAGCCTATTGTCAGGGGTGGCATGAGAGTCCACAATGAGGTTTGGAAGGTTGCATCTGACGGTCATGTCTCAAACACAAAGTACCATATTCATAAGAGAAAGAGTGCAACTTTAAAATTATGGTTTGGGGAGAAAAAAATATATAGTTTAACAGAATTTACTTAGTATTTTACATTAATTTTCTCTAATTGAGTAAATTAAAAAATGAGGTGATAATAGTTATATACAAAAACACAAACGCTTCTTTAAAGCGAAGAACTTGAAGTTGAAAATACATTGAAAGTGCTATAGTATCCAGGATTCATTCCTGTTGGTGGAGCGATATTGGGACAAGTGTGTTTCCGCCTATATCATGTGTCTAACTTGACAGTGATCTCTGTTGGACAAAAAATCTCATAATATTATGTATACCCTCTTCCATGCACAGAACATCCAGAATGTTTTATATCCAGAAGGAGTTTATTATGATTTTCTTGATGAATAAAAATATTTTTCTCTGAACTTATAAATAGGCTATATTTAACATTAAGATAAAAGGGGGGTTTCCAATAATACATACACTGAAACTGTTAACAAATATCATTCAAATAACAAACTAGATCAGCAAAGGGGACACAGAGTGTCTGTCTGTGCAATGTCTGTACATTCTGCTCTGTGGCTTCATTTGAGTCCGTTGCAATGTTGCAAAATGTCCAGGGTAAGTATTTTTCATTCTGTCACACAAAAAGAAAAATCTGATCTTTTAGATCTTGAACATTCTTCCTCTTTGACTAATAAGTGAAAATTTTGCACTTTGGGGAGCTCCTAAATTAACACAGAGCAGCACTGAGCAATGGCTTTAATGTTTGAAAACTATGATCCAGTTTTTTGATACAGAAGTTGATGAGAGAACCCTTGCACATCTAACTTCAATATAGAGAGCTAATAAAATCTTAGAAATTTGTCATTTGTTCCTTCATAGACTGTTTATTAATTAAATATAAATTGCATAGTAAGTAATTTTCTAACCACCTCCTTTTCTAAAAAAAAAAAAAAAGAATATTTCCAGTAACTTATTTTGTTCTCCCATAAGTTCACTACCTCTTTATTCTAATTTTTCCTAGAAATTATGACACACACACACACATACACACAAACATAAACACACACACAACTCCTCCAGAAACTACTATTTTTTAACTACAACAGAATTTTGTTTACAACTAATGGAAACTAAATGAAGAAATGTATAGCTAAAGGTATGAAACTGATATATATACTGTGTGATATAAACAAGGCCCAGAAACTCAGATTCTATGGTCTCTCTCATTTGTAGATACTAACAGGTCACTGGCACCTGTATATGTTTACCACATTCAATATACACATGTAGAAGCAAAAAAAAAAAATCAACTGGCCATTCAGGGCATAAATTAAGGGTACAACTGATGGCCTTAGTTAACTCCAATGGATAATAAAACAGAACAAACACGTATGAATATGGAAAAGCTATTTGAATAGAGGAGGGAATATTTGTCAAAGGTAGAAGGAAAGAGAAACTAGGATGTGTTTTGTACTTTTAAAATGTCAATGAGTATTTTACTTAATAAAAAATAAAAATATTTGTTTAGTCTTCCTTATGACAAAACAAAATCCATTGTTTATAAATACCACATTTTTTTAAAGTCATATCATCTATTGATGGCCATGTGGGTTGATTCAACATCATGCTTATTGGAAAAACGGTACCTTTGCATGTAGCAAAGTGGTATAAATGGATCACACATCTACTTCAGTTGTGTGAGGACCCTCAGTAATGATTTCCAGAATTACACCATTAATTTACAACCTTATCACCATTGCAGAAGGATTCTTTTTCCTTCATATCCAAGTAGCGCTTGTATGCTTAATAGCCACTCTCAATGGGGTAAGATAGAATCATAGTTAGGATTTGCATTTCTAACTTTTAGGTTTTTTATGTATTCTCCATATCAATCCCTGGTCATATATACAACTTTCAAACATTTTCTTCCATTCTGTACACTGACTCAACTCTTGGTTTTTCTTTCCTTCCCTCCCTTCCATCTCCTTTTGTTCTTTTGTCCTTTCTCTCCCTCAATCCCTCCCCCCCTCTCTTTGTCTCTCTCTTTGTCTCTCTTTCTCTCTCTCTCTCCCTCTCCCTCCCTCTCTTCTCCTCCCTCTCTTCAGTCCTTCCTCCTTTCTTTCCTCCCTCCTCCTCCTCCTCTTCCTCCTCCTCCCTCTCTCTCTTTCTCTCTCCCTCTCCCTCCCTCTCTTCCCCCTCCCTTCATTCCCTCCTCCTTTCTTCCCTCCCTCTTCCTCCTCTTCCTCCTCCTCCTCCTCTTCCTCCTCTCTCTCTCTCTCTGCCTCTCTCTCTCTCTCTCTCTCTCTCTCTCTCTCTCTCTCTCTCTCTCTTCTCCTTTCTCTTCCTTTGTTATGCAGAAGGCTTGAAATTTAATTAGATGCTATTTTACAAGTCATGTTATCCTGGCCTTTTTTAATCCTTTTCAGAAAGTTCTTACATATGTTTGTGACATAATGTAAACTCTAATTCTGCTTGCAGTTTCATAGTTTCAGCCTTAATATTCTGAATTGATTTTTGTTCAGTGTAAGAAACACAGTTCATTTTCATTTTTCTGCATGCAGATATTCAGTTTTCCCAAATCAATCTGGTTTGTTAAAGTGCTGCCCTTTGGAGAATATACATTTTGAGCACATTTAATGAAACCAATGTCTGTGATCCTGACTTCTTTATAGGTCGCCTGCACTGTCCATTATTCTGTGTGCCTGTATTTTGGGCCGGTATCAGTCTAGTTTTGTAACTATTATTCTAATATTTCTAATATGATTAGAGATAAGATAATATGTTACCACTTACACTATCAAGGATTGGTTTTGTGCTTCAGTATGAATTTGGGAAAGATTTTATTTGATTATTTTTTCACAATATTCTCCCATTATTTTAGAGCATAGAAGGTCAAAAATCAAGATTTTACTTGTCTCACAGATACTGCAAAGCTTTGGATCAAAAACAACTTGTCTCTATTTATAATTGGAAATTTTTACATTGTTGCTCCAATACTTAATTCTCTATCAGTCATGGTATGGGATATTTTCTTTTAATAGTCTATTCTCTAAAACTCCCATGTTAATGTATTACATATTGATCATTTCTGTGAACTACATTTCTTTCACACCTCTCTCCTCATCCCATCTACCTTCCAGTTTCATTTCTTCTTTGCAATTTTATTTATTTTATTGTTATTCATAACCCACTGAGTGCATTTAGTGCTTCTGATAGGAACCTGGTCGTGTGGCCATCTGTAACGTGCTGACTAGATTTATGCCAAGGTGACACAAGCTAGAGTCTTTTAGGAAGAGAAAACCTCAGTTGGGAACATGCCCCTACCAGATTAGCCAATGGGCAAGACTGTGGTTCATTTTTTTTTACCGTGGATTAATAATTGATGTGAGTGCTGTTGCCCCTGGGTTGGTGGTTCTAGGTGGCTTGAAAAGGCAGACTGAACAATACAGTAAACCACCCTTCATGCAGTCTCGCTTCCAGATTCCAGCCATACCTTGAATTTTTTAGCTGTATTTCCCTTGGTGATAGACTGTTAACTGTAAGTAGTAAATGAAATAAGCCCTCCACCCTCAAAAAGTTGCTTTTAATCATGGTATTATATCACAGAAACAGCATCCCTAGCTAAGAGAACATCCTACTTGTAGCCACATGACCAAATTCAGAAGACTGACTCTCCTTCCCTTAGCACATATTCATTGTTCCTCAGTTATTGGTAAAGCCTTGTATCCCCTCCACCATCAACACTACAATCTCAACTTCCTTGATCTTCTGCTGCTCTTATGCAAGCAGCCACGTTTACTATGATTTAACAAATGTAATAACTATGTAATGTTCAAAATATAGTATTTCACAGTTGTCCTTCCATCTGCCAAATAAGACTTTTTCACCATGATTTCCTAATCCTTGCATAGTGGGATACTGGTGTGGATGATCCAGCCACAGCTAAGCAGACAGAGTTCCTTCCAATCAGAACTTTGACCAGTTTTAAATTTCCACATTAACACAATGTACTACAAAAGGAAATATTGCTGAACAACGACTTGGGGGTGGGGATATTCCTCACTAGAATTAAATTTTTCTGTTCATTTGAAGAAGCCCATTGAGATTTTAATGGTGATAGCATTGAATCAATAGATAATTTTCAATAATGTAGCCATTTTCACAGTATTGTAAACTTTTATCAACGACTGTAGACTTTTTTTTACCTTTCTATAGACTTCAATTTTTTCTGCATTGTTAAAAAAATAGAGAGATACTTGGCCACTTTAAATTTATTCTTAGATTTTTTAATTGCCTGTTAAGAATTTAATTGTTTTTCTAATTTCTTTCTCAGTATACTAGTTATTGGTATATAGAAAAATACTGAATGTATATACTGTCATTGAATCTTGATTCTTTTACGAAATTGTCTATCAGACACAAGAGTTTTCCAGTAAAGCTTACAAAGACCTTTTAGCCTAAAGTCATGTCATATAGAAGCAGTATTTGCTTGACTTCTTCCTTTCCTATTTGCACCATTTCTACCTCATTTTCTTGTCCCGTTTTGCTGATGATTCAAGCAAATATTAAATAAGAGGTGAGACAGTGGATGATCTTGTCTCATTCCTGACTTTCGAGGGAACCTTAAGTTTTCTACATGTACTATACTGTTAGCTCCAAGTTGGTCATATTTATTATGCTGAGGTATGTTCCTTCTATCTCTAGATTGCTCAGAGCTTTCCCCATATAAGAATATTGAACTTTGTCATGGGCTTTTTTTTTTAATTTTTAGATGATCATATGATTTTACCCAATGAATATTTATGTGCTGAATAAAATTTATTGACTTGTGTATGTTTAATCATCCTTGACACTCCAGAAGAAAGTAATCTTAGTAGGGTAGGTGGACTTTGTAAATGCACTGTTGAATTTTATTTGAAAATATTTTCTTATAATATTTTTTGTTCTTTAGAGGAATTATTTTCCATTCCTTTATTTATTCCTTATCTATTTTTCAAGGTGATAGTGGCTTTGTAGAATTTCTTTGATATATGTCTCCCTTATCTGTGTTCTGCTGTCATTTGAGGAACATCATTGCTAGTTCTATAAATGTCAAAGAATCCATATGGTAATGACTTTGGGTGGGGACAACTCTTTACTAATTCATCAGAATCACTACTCCTTCACCATTTAGCTATATTTCTATATTCCCTTAACATTGGTACATCATTCATATCTACAGTTATATCCAGTTTCCATGGATTTGACAGTTTAACAGAATACAGTCAAGACTCCACTGCAAGGGACAGATACATTCTCTATGGCCAATCCCTAGTGACTTACTTCTACCAGCTAGGCCACAACTACGAAGGTCTCACATTCTCGCTAGTGGTAGCAACATTCAATCTTAAGAGTAGTGCTAGAACTTTGGAGAGAAGAGGTAGCAAATCAAGCACTATGATGAAAAGAACTCAGCTCCCAGTCTGCTACTTTTTGTGCTAGCAGACCCTCAAAATAATAACCCACCCTGCAGGAGAGAGGAGACTTTGAAAATTGAATGATCTACTAGATCTCATTAGATCCCTGAAATCCAGCATCTCCAGTCCCATCTGGACCCAAATCATATTCATAAAGAGGACTCCTTTGGAAGCCTGATAGTTATTGGCCATGACCTTGGCATTTGTAATTCCTGCAGTGATTCTCCAGCTTCCTTTTTGTCATAAGGGGTTATTGTGCTCTTTGCTGTCTCAACACTACAGTATGTTCAGGCCCAAATTCTTTTCTTGAGCTGCTTCCCATGGTCATTTCCCATCCAGAAACTTGCTAGGCATCTTCACTTGCGCTGAATTGCATCTGTCCCTTATCCTCAGAGCCCCAGAATAGCTCAGATTCAACCAAACTCCTCTCAAGATGACACCTGAGGATAGTACTCTGAGATATTGGGAGCATCTGAAAGGATTTCTCCTCCAGTAATGTTCGTCATGCAGGGAATTCACAGACAGTCAAAATGTATCCAGTGAAATTTAAAGCCCATAAGAACTGTGCCATATCCCTCAGTGAGGACTTCCAGTCACTGTTGCCTGGGCTCCTGGCCTTACTTGTGATATTGACTTTGCCTTCTCCTCTATATCTCTCTTATAGAAATATAAAAGAACTATTATACCTTTATCTGTATACCATATTTTCTCACTCGCTTGCTAGCTCTCTCGCTTTCTCACTCTCTAGCTCTCTCTCTCTCTCTCTTTCTTTCTCTCTCTCTTCCCGCCCTCTCTCTTTCTCTCTCAATATATCTTTCCTCCTCTCTTTCTCTCTCTCCCCTTCCTCCACACCTCTCTGCTTCAGCCCCACTGTCCATGTATATGGTATACTAATAAAGGTGACTGCCTTCACCTATGTAAGTTTATGGGGCTGTTCATGGAAGGCAATAGTGAATCTCACAGCCAATCATTTCTTCTTATGTTTTGACATACTTTCTCACTGAACCTGGAGCTCAATACCTTGGATAAATATCGCTGACCACCATGACTAGCTGTCTGGAGCACTGGGGATCCTCCAGTCCTTATATATCAGATGCTACCATCATAGGTATGTATCACTGTCTGCAGAGTTTATGAGGACGCTGAGGATCCAACGCGGTTCCTCCTGCTTACCTTGTATTTCACTCACTGAGTCACCTCACTAATCTCTAAGTCTTTACTGATTACCTATGGACACAAACCGAGCTTCAGCTTCACTATATTCTATTCTTTTGAATTCATGTGAGCCCCAGATGTCTCCCCATTCCAGATTCTAAAATGCAGGTCCAGTGTGTGTGTGGAACATGGTGTGTTGCAATCAAAAATATGCCTAAGGCTAATCCAGAACTCAGTAGCAAATGGTTGTTACTATTAGACTGTATAATGCTCAAAGGTTTTGGGAAATAAGATTATTTGACCTATTCTGATATTGAATCAGACACACCTATCCATTTGGGGTCATAGGTGATACTATTATTGTTCTTATAGTTGAAGAATCTTAAAAGTGGGAATATTAAAACTTATTATTGTAACTGTATGCGTGTATGTGTGTGTGTTTGTGTGTGTGTGTGTGTGTGTGTGTGTGTGTGTGAGAGAGAGAGAGAGAGAGAGAGAGAGAGAGAGGAGATGTTTATTCTGATTTTTGTTTGTAAAACTTGAAAGTATTTGTTAAACCCTAGTTATTAGTTTACATTTTTCTATCTTTATTGATCTGTCTGTTTGGTAACAGGAATTTCAGCAGCAAGCTATTATGTACATACTTGAAAAATCTCATTTGCCCAAAACAAACCTTACCAGATATATTGAAGAAAATAAGCACATCATTATAATAGAATATTTCAAATATATTTTCTGTTTCTGACAAAATTAAGCAAAAGCTCACCTTGCTATCTGGTTCGACAAGAGCAGTTTATTTTTGTGTAAATTTTAGAAGTGTCTTTTGCCATATTTTTTTTTTTTTTTTTTTTTTTTTGGTTTTTCGAGACAGGGTTTCTCTGTGTAGCTCTGGCTGTCCTGGAACTCACTCTGTAGACCAGGCTGGCCTCGAACTCAGAAATCCGCCTGCCTCTGCCTCCCAAGTGCTGGGATTAAAGGCGTGCGCCACCACCGCCCGGCTTTCTCTTTGCCATATTTTAAGAGGAAAAAAATGCATGAAAAAAATTAATTTCTGAAACTACTTCATATTTAAGGACACTATCTGACAAAGTGTTTGAAATAGAAAAGACAAATTATTTTCATGATTCAAAAGGATTAATGAGCTTTAAAGTAATGTCAGCACAGATATTGGGCTGCATTGTTATCCTGTCTTCTGTAGCACACCTCAGGAAAGGATGCACTTTCTGCCACAGTCTAAACTTCAAGCATGTGTGCAAGCCAAAGGCAAGAAAAGAAAGGGTATCAGATATAATATTTGCCTGTGAGAAAGGTCGGTGTAGTAAGGTTCATGTAAACTAGGGTATGAATCAAATATGAACATCACTTAAGGAAAAGAAGTAATGATTAGGTGGATTTGTATGTTCTAAACAGACTGTTTCAAAGTCATGTTCGTTAAAAGAAGCCATGTTAATACTAACAGTAAAGGTAATTGAAAAAACAATGCAATATTACTAGAAAAGGGCATGGGGCATTACTCTGTGTGCATGTGTGCTTGTGTGTGTGCATGTGCATGCATGCTTGTGCACGAATGCTTGTGCATGTGTTTGTGTGTGCATGTGTGAGTGTGTGCGTGCATGTGCATATGTGTGCATGTGCATGTGTGTGTGAGTGTGTGAACGTGCAAGTGCATGTGCCTGTGTTTGTGTGTGTGTGCATGTGCATGCGTGCGTGCGTGCATGTGTATGTGTGTGCGTGTGTGTGTGTGTGTGTGTGTGTGAAATCTGGTTGTTCCAACTGAGATAAACTATCCTGTTGTCCAATTTCAGGTTTTTTTTTTTCTTTAAATACCCAGTAGAATTTTGTCAGCCAGATTCTGCAAGAGGTTTTAATTTGAACCAAGTTTTTGTTACAATGTAAAGCTGCAACATTTGGCAAAGCACAGAAACCCAGACTTTGCCCTTCCCTAGAGAATTCATGGTTGCTTCGTGGACAAAAGTTCACATTAGAGTGTGACAGAAGTAACTTCTCTAGGTACTCTGCAAAAGCGTTAGGAGGATAACATCAATGTGGAAAAAAAACTATAAAAGAGATGCATTTTTCTTTACTAAAGGAATTTCAGAACATAGATATATGTTGAAATTCCCAAGTAGTGGATGCTAGTCATTGAACTGCCACTCAAAATTAGAAATGCTTTACAATATAATTTTTAAATTTTCATAAAACCTCTATGTATAACTTGATCACAATCATTTCCATCTCCGCTTTATTTCCAACCCTTTCTTCTTCTTGAAAATTCTGTCTCCGACATTCAAGTATCTTTTTCTTTTTTCTTTTTTTGTCTTGAAATTCTCTTTTCTTTTTTTTTCCTTTTTTTAATTTTATTTTTTTGCTTATTCACTTTATAACCCGTCCCAGTCACCCCCTCCCACAATCCTTCCCCATCTCTTCTTTTCTGAGTACCCCCTCCTCCTGTATCCCCGACCCTGCCACTTTAAGTCTCTGAGAAGCTAGGTGCTTCCTCTCCCATTGAGGCCAGATGAGGCACCCAGCTAGAAGACCATACTCCATATACAGGCTGCATGTTTTGGGATAGCCCCCACTCCAGATGTTTGAGACCTGCATGAAAACCAAGCTGCACATTTACAACATATGTGCAGGGAGGCCTAGGTTCAGCCCATGGAGGTAGATCTGTGTAGACTAGGTATGCTCCACGGTTGGTGATTCAGTCTCTGAGAGCTCCAAGGGTTCAGGTTCGTTTACTCTGTTGATCTTCCTGTGCAGTTCCTATCTCCTTAGGGCCCACAATCCTTCCACCTATTCTTCTTTAAGAGTCCTCAAGCTCCATCCACTGTTTGGCTCTGGATGTCTGTATCTGTCTGAGTCAGCTGCTGGTTAGAGCCTCTCAGAGGATAGCTTGCCCCTGTCTGTTCTCAGGCTGGAGGTTTAGATCCTGGGAGCTCTGGTTGAATCTTTTGATACTCGTTCTAAAACGGACAAAAGCACCCTGAGGACCCAGCTATACTCCTCCTGGGTATATACCCAGAAGATATTTCAACATGCAACAGGGCCACATGCTCCACTATGTTTATAGCGGCCTTATTCATAATAGCCAGAAGCTGGAAAGAACCCAGATGTCCTTCAACAGAAGAATGGATACAGAAAATGTGGTACATTTACACAATGGAGTACTACTCAGCTATTAAAAATAATGAGCTCATGAAATTCTTAGACAAATGGATGGAGCTAGAAAATATCATCCTGAGTGAGATGACCCAATCACAAAAGTACACACATGGTATGCACTCACTGATAAGCGGATATTAGCCCCAAAACACACAATACCTAAGATGCAACGCAGAAACCTCATGAAACTCAAGAAGAAGGAGGAAGACCAAAGTGAGGGTGCTTTTGTCCTTTTTAGAATGGGTATCAAGTATCTTTTTCAAGACAAGGTTTTACTATGTAGCTTTTTGCTGGCCTGAAACTCATTATTTAGTCAAGGATGGCCTTGAACTCACAGAGATCTAGTTGCCTTTGCTTCCTGGGTACTACCACTAAAGATGTGAGCCACCCAGCTGTCATATCCCTTTCATGAGTCTGCTTCCATGAACATAGGTGGCAGCTTATTTGACTGAACAAGTAGCCATTTTACTGAAGGACATTACTCTGTCCTAGAAACTTTAACTCCCTGTAAGTTCCTTTATGAGGGGTAGAGCTTTATGAAACCATCCCTCTTCTGATGGATGACTGACAGGTCTAGTCTTACACAGATTTTATGCAGGTAACCACTGCAATTATGAGGTCATGGGTCCAACGGCCATGACATTACCTGAAGAGGTCCATTTTATAAAAAAGGAAACAAAACTGACAAGTAATTCAGAAGTCAAAATTCTGAACCTGCATACATAATAACTGTGTTATGTAATCCAATGCAAAGCTTAAAAAATAATCCTAATGAGTAAGGACCATTGACTTAACCTTCTTCCTTCTACTGGAATAGGGTGTTTGGTGCTGGAAAGGTGGGTCAATGGGTAAATGTGTTTCTGAACAAGATTGAGGATTTTAATTCAAAACTTCAGAACTCACATCAAACCAGGCACAGTAGTAAATGTTTGTAATCCCTGTGCTCCTACAGAGAGATGGGGAATAATTCCCAGAAGATCCTGAGCCAGTTTATTCAGTAGCAAGCAAAAAGACACCCCGTCTCAAACACAGTAGAAGATGAGTAATCACTCTGTCCTCTGACCTTCAAATGTTCACAGTGGCACATGCTTTCTATACATCATGTACCATCCACATACACACACACACTCACAAACACACATATGATCTTCAGTATAGTTTATGAAGTACAGGAGTTCTAACCAAAAGGTTTTACACAATCTGCTACCATTTTATTTTATTCTGAATCCTCGTCACTTAAAACCTACTCCACTGATAGGTAAGTCACCTTTGCCATTGCAATTCATGGTCAACATCCTCTGATAACTCCCAGCCAGGTCCCATCTCACTTTCATTCCGCACATGACAAAATGGCATTTGCTGCCTGTCCCATAGCACAGCTTAAATTCATGATCTTTTTCTGTTCTTCCTATTTGATCTCCCAGTTAAGCAATTGGTCATCCCTCCTACTCTTACATCCTTCCATGAACACATTTTGAAGTGATAGACAGATTAGGTTGTTCTCACCCAACCAAATGCAAAAGATAAACAACAATAACAACAACAGCAGCAGCAGCAACAGCAGCAACTGTGCACTATAAATCCTTACTGTGTGATCTTGTGAAACAGTGGGGCTCTGGACTGACCTCTTCACATTCTGCTGTGTTCCACAAAACAAGACTCCAATATCTTAATGTATATGAAACAATTTATTTGAAATTGCAATTTTTCTTGGGAGCTGAGTATGAATGGAGGGCTCTGGTAAAAGTGTAAAGATTTTTCCAGAGCACAGAGATCAATAGAAAATGCATTTATGAAAGCTTGGATTTATTCTCAGATGCTGGGAAAAGTGAAAATCCTGATTTATGAGCTAAGGATTAAGTGTAGGTTATAGGCAGTAGAGGAGACAATGCTATGGTTTTTCTTTCAGTATTTTCAGTTTGACTCATCTCAAGAATGAAAGCAAACAGATTTCTTTCACTAAGATCAAAATGAAGACTTGAACTTGAGTTAACAGACTAGTTATCTCCAACACCACTTCAATCAAACAGTGTTTTGTATGTCAGGTAATGCTGGTCCCGTGGATAATACTTTGCAATATACCAAAGTGAAAGATAAACTGCAGTGGTTTCCATGAAATAATTTCCATTATTAGTAAAAGAAGATTGTGTGATATGAGAAAGAATAGAGATGTCATTGACAAAGCCTTAAGAAAGTCAATTATAGGACAAAATAGTCTTTCCCAAATCTTGGATGATATTTAGTAATTGGCATTTTGCTCCTAAGAAATTTAAAAGGATTTTATCCAAAGAGATTCTATTAAATCAACTATTTGTGCACATATTCTTCCTTTTTGAGAGGCACTTGCTACAAAAATATATAGTACAAATGGTTGGAAAAATAACAACTAATTCATCATTTTATCATTGATTCTTTCTCTCTCTCTCTCTCTCTCTCTCTCTCTCTCTCTTTCTCTTTCTCTCTCTCTCATCTGAGAGTTTAAATGTATGTATCTGGCAAGAGGGAGCTATACACAATACATGCAACTGTAGTTATGCATGAAGGCCAGAGAACAAGTTAGAGTGTGTTATTTTATTTTGTTTGTTCCTTTGTTTTAGGTTTTGTGTGGATGTTATTGCTTGTGTTTGTTTTGGTTTTTTTTTTTTGTTTTTGTTTTTGTTTTCTTCTGTTTTGTTCTTTTGAGACAAGGACCCCATGAATCTACTTGTCTCTGCTTTTCCTACACTAGAGTTATGAGTACATACCACCTTGCCTAAAATTCATGTGTGTGTTTGGCATTGAACTTAGGTCTAAATACATGTATGCCAAGTACTTTACCAACTGAATAGTCTCTTCAGCTCCTCATTATTGAAAATTCTGATACAAGACAGAGAAGACTAGATTGTTTGGCACACAGGACTTTAGATTACCATGATATTAAATGGGCAAAATTAAAAACTACTAAAATCTATTCCATGGCAAGAATTTGGTTGCATTGATTGAAAATAAGACATCTTATTTGGTAAAAGAAAAAGAAATACAACCCATTTCCTATCATACAGGATACTTCAGAGTTCCTCTGGCTAGCAGAAAAAAGTACATATAGCATATAAGCAATAATTATGCAAAATACAATAAAGCCATGCAGTCAAATGACCAAAGCATCAGGTTTGTATCCAGTTCCTAATCATTATCTGCCCCCTTCACAGTACCATCCTCCTTGGTAATAAAGCATTATAATTTACTGTGAAGTTGACAGTAAAAATGTTGTGCTGTTGCTCTGATGCTTCCTCAAGCATAGAATATGCAAAGAATGAAGATAGTGTTTCCCTCAGAATAAAGGTGGAGTAAGTCCATTTGTTCCCAGCTGGGATTATTAATATGTTCTCTTTATTACAACTTTTAGAACAGTGTCAAACAATTTTTAATCAATATTCATTCAGTGATTAAAAGTGATACATCAAAGAAAGTAAAGACAGTCTGGGACATCAGAAGAACAACTAATATTTTGTTAGAAGACACAAAATGAATACAGGACATGAGGTAGCATTGGACTCAGGTTTATATCAACATATTGCCATCAGTTTTGAGGCAGCTACGTCATGGATGAGCTTTCTTATGTTTGCCATGGGAAAATGAGATCCATCAGGGTTGTAGTGCTCAAGGCTGTCTGCGAGGATATAAGGACATATCTGTGGCTGTGCCTTGAATGTAAACTTAAGTTACTTCCTTCCATTTCTCAGAGTATCCCCGTTGCACAGAGATCCCTATTGCTTCGGTGTCTGTGTTTTCTCCAAGACTTAGATCCCTGAAAACAACTGTCCCTCTTCTCTCTAAAGCCTCATTGTACCTCCCAAGCTCTGTGATTGTGAGCAACCTTATTTCCCTTTACTAATTGTCATCTTTCCAGCCAATATCTAGCTTGATCATATTACTTTGACATGCTCATCTTATAAAATATAGAAATGTAGTTTAAGCCCTTAAAACTAGAAGGGTGGATAAAACAGAGCTCACATGGACATTTTTGCTCTAATTTGAATCTTGAGCCATTATTTCCATTAGTTGACCATAGCTGACCTTTCTTTGCAAACTGTAACCTCATAAGGTAGTAGGATCTTTATTGTTGTTCAACTGTTAAATGACGGCATAAATGTCATGTTTTGCCACCCTGTTTTAGTCTAAAGGAGTTAAGTGACATCTGTTTGGTATCTCTTTCAATCTGTTTTGTTTGAGGTAATTATCTTCCTAGATTTTATTTAAGGAAATGAAAAATGAGGCTGAAACAAGCTATAAACCGTCAAAGTATTTAATTATTTCTCTATACAAACTTATAATTGTAACCACAGTCTCCTTGGACCAAGGATATCTGTAATTCCAGAGTGATTTAATTCCTACAGAAATGAAGATCTGGTCAAAGTCCAGATTCTTCCATATTATAGCTCTTTATTTGCCTGAATTGTTAGACTTCCAGTTTAAATATTCAGAGTCTTTGATGATACTTTCTTATTAAAATGAAACCTCACTCTTACAAAATGTCTTATTATCACTGATATGCTCAACAGATGTCCAGAATCTTGGCTAAAGTCCCTTCAGGACTCCAAGGTCATTATTGATGTGTCCAAATGGTGAGTGTCACTTTTCTGAAACAAATTCGATCTTACACTCATGGGATTCTTGTGGTGTTAGATTTAAACTGTGAAGGATACAACTTTACAGATAACATTGTATAAACTAAACAGAAAGCCCAATTTGGCAATTGAAAAAATGTGCAAAGTCTTGCGTTACACTGAATATGGAGAATTCTTCTTGTAAGTCTTACATGGATTTCAATGTTTATTATTCTTACAGTATTTCAGATCACAGTTATATGAGCAGAGAGCATACTCTGAGCTGCTGGTAAGCCAGCCTCAGGATGTTAATTAGTTTTTAATAATCAGTGTTGAAACCTATACATTAATAAATCACAAATGATCAAAGTATAGCAATTAGTACCTAGTTATGTGGCCAGATGCTACACACATATGAACTAGGAACCCTGAAATTGCATCAAAAGATATATGGTGCTCTTGTATTTTGTAATCTTAAAATCTATTATGAACAACTAATTAAAAAGAAAAAAGTATTTCATTGTATTTATGTTTGATCCTTTTCCATACTGTATCTTTTATGTAAAATGACACTTCAGTAATATTCTTAGATAGCAATGAACAGAATCATGATCCTCTAAACAAAATATAATGTGGGAGAGCTATTATTGCATTAACGTGTGAACTTTTCAGTGTATCCACTGCAAATCTATCTTTGTTTATGATCAAGTACGCATGTAATTGCCTTAATGAGCACCTAGAGACCATCATCTTGTGGAAGAAAAAAACAAAAACAAAAACAATGTCTTTGGTTATTTATACTTTCACCAAAAACTCAAATTAAGTGAAACAGCATTCAAACAATATTCTTTACAATCAAAATGAAATCTTCAAAGAATTAATATAAATTGTATATTAAGAATAATTGAGATCCTGGGAGTCTGGCCTCCTCTGGGTTTTGGGGGATTGGATACAAAGTTGACACCTTAGGACTGCTCCAGGCACAGGTGCAGACCAGAAGGCAAAAAATACAGCAAAAGGTATAAGGCATGGAAAGAGATACAATATGGTGTGAGCAAATAAATCTTCTATGAAACTTAACAGGTAATAAGCAATCTCACTAATACTTTCTGGTATTTTTATTATAAGAGAACTATCTATAGCTCTCAGGACAAGAAGCCTAAAATATAACTAAAGTTAAATATGAAAGTAACTCAATTGCCAGATGTAATTGTTGTCTTAGAGGCTTACAGCTGCATAAGCTCACCTTTTCTAGTTCTTCCTGAAGTTTGACTTCAGGTTTAGGCTGTTATGGCTCACTCCCCTCTCCAAGCTGACTGATTCAAACTGACTTCTCTCAACTTCTCACTGAATTGCTCTTCTTGGCCTCAAACTAGCGCTGACAAATTGTTCTAATCTTCTAGCTCCTTCTTATTCTCTGGCTCATTCTGTCATCACCTACAACCTGTCTTTGTAGAACTGTCCCATCAAAAGCTTAAGCTCCCTTAAGTTACCTCTCTTTCCTTTGTTCTCACGAGAGTTGGGCCTATTCTAAACTCTGGCTCATCCCATCAAATCTTTCTATAATTCATTACTGTGTCTGCCTCTAAATTAGACTTTGCTTTCAAACGTGACTGCTTCCTTCTACTTACTAACTTCACCCTCATTGTTTGGGATTAAAGGAGTGAACTAAGGGTGTGTCTTCATTCCAGCTGGATCTTATATACCTAGAAGGTCTTTGGATGTGTTCCCTTGCCAGAGCAGCCATGTTAGTGGATTAAAGTTCTCTACAGTAAATTTCTCGTCATTCAAACAGGATGTACACTTAAGATCAGCACTAAATTAACTTAGGGAACATAGATGTCTGCATTATACCTCAAACTGAAGTATGTCTCTATGAAGCAGAAAACTTTCTTTTGTTGTAACGTCTGTGGAAACATGCAGATACATTGATGGAGAATCTGTCTGTGTAGGTATAATTAACTTGAGAACTCAATTTGTAAATGTATGCAGAGTTCAGACAAGTATCAAATTTATGGAACAAAACTTACTATGGTCCATGCTAGCCGCCCTCTTCCATTTCCTCAGTGAGGACTATGTTGAAGTACATAACAAGGTATTGTCATGTATGTAAAAGTCACACACTGTCTTGAACACAGAAGACATGTGAATGCATGCCCTCTGTAAATGTTAATGTTATGTGTGAACTTTACTGAGTTAAGGGGATGTCTAGATGGTTGTGAAACATTATATTGGGTACATATAGTGTTCTGGGGTTCACTTGGGTGTCTAAAAGTGTAGAATGAGTAAAGGAATAAAGAATGATCACTGGTATGGGGGACTGTATATTCAATTCCTGTATACATGGAAAGGTAGAGAGGAGGCAAATCCAGTCTCTCTTCTAGAGCTAAGACAGTCATCCTTTCTCTGCTTGGGCATTAGAGTGGTGGGGTTTCAGGACACAGGCCAAGATTCTAAGACTTAAAGTAGGAATTCCAGTGGTTCTCATACATTTTGGCCACTAGCTGAAACTCAGGGGCAGCAAATTGTATTATTTCCCAGTCTCCATATCCTGGTGTTCCATTTTGCAAAGTAAACCTCTGAGACATAATAAATATTCAATTTCTTCTGTATCTCTGGAAAAATCCTAAGATCTTTCCCTTCCCTGATCACTTACCTCTCCATGTTCACTCTCTAGAACTCTTCATCTTTACTGAGCTGCTGACTGGTCTCCAAATAAACCACATAGTTTTTCTTGGTTCCAATTTGTTGAAGCTAAGACTCTTTCTGCCCCAACAACCTTAACACAGTATTCAATATTCTTCAACAATAAAAATACCAGCTTTACTTCAAAGAGAACTATGAACACTCCAGTGTAAGTGAACAAGCATTTCTCCATGCTGTTAAGAATTCAATTCCTTCCAGGACATCTTAGCATTCACCTAGAATCCATTCTACAAATGCTCGTACGTTGTACAAAGGACATCTTAGCATTGACTTAGAACCTTTTCTTCAAAACCTCATAGGTTGTATAAAGGGCCATGATTAAATTAAAATATAACCCAGATCTCGACTATTTCTGAAAGTGTCTAAGCTAAATTGTACATTATGAAAACAGGGAATTGTGCTTATACCTAGGGACTACCTAGATTTTGCCCATGTTCCTAGGGATTTATTCTTCACTTTACCATAAGCATTAGTCTGTGTTCAGGATGGGTGACAGCTATTATCTTGCCTGAAAAACAGTATGTGTTCTGTCTTCTCATTTGTAGATTTTCTAGTGATCTGCACTTTCAATTTGCCATTAATGTTGCAAGAGAGTAACATGCATTTCTGCCCCTCCTTGAACATGACTTAATCAAATGCTTTTTGATTCATCATACATCTGTGAGTGACCTATAGCCAGACTCAGGCTAGAGACTACTCATACAACCCTTGGGCTGGTGGTTTGTTATTCTAACCCCAAATTCATTATATCCATTATTTCATATAAGTATTTATGATGAGTGAATGATACTGCAGAAATCAACAAATGTTACAAATTGTAAAGGGGCCAACAGAGAATAGAATTGAGGCCTAAATATTTCTAGTCAAAGAAGAAAATGAGATTGAGATTTTTAAATTAAAGCTCAAAGTGATTTAGATCTAGGTCATGGATCTGAGTAAAAATTAAGCCCACAAGGTGGATATAGTACCTTAATGTCATGCAGCCCTTCTCTCATTCCTCAACCAGTGATGCAAAGTTTTCTCATCCCTAGACATCTCAGCCATCTATCTATAAGTCACCCAAATGTTCATAATAATTATATGATGGTAACTTCACCTATGTATTCCCAATTAGCCTTAATTGTTCAATAAGCATATTTAAACATGATTTTTAAAATATGAATTATCAGGAAGGACTATTTTGTGATCCTTTATCTGTGTTTGTTATTTACACTACGTGCTACATTGAGCCACATAGGAAAAAATACCTTCACTTGAATGTCTTGTCCTAAATTTCTAATGAAGGTAAGTGGACGCCAATGGCTGTGAAATTAAACCAATCAACCAACCAAACTAACAAACAAAACGTTCATTAAGCCCAGACATAGAATTTGCCTTACTATTAATTACATATTATTCTTGGGTCAAACATATATGCAATGGCATTAAGAGATCTGGAGACAACCTAAGCCTCCTTTTTTTTTAATGTGCTTTTTTAACAAAGGAGAGTGTATACATATTAGATTAATTGTATTCTCCAATCCATTTATCTTAGAATTTGACCAGAAATACTACCTCTCTAAATGTGCCCTGAAGGCCTGGTGGCATTTATCACAATAGAATGTAGAACACTCTGGAGGCAAGAAGCTTTAATAGTTGAATCAGCCTTCTTCTTAAACCCTACAAAACTCCATGTGCTCCTAAATCAACTCTTAAAGCAATCACTTAAGGCAAGTGTCAGGGAAACACTTTGTAATTTTAAAAATAAGGAAGTAGGGTCTCTGAGATGAGCTGACTCCTGATACCCAAGGATGAATGAAGTTAGCCACAAATACAAATTCATACTACTGTAACCCTAGTAAGAACCTCTTTATAAAATAAGAGTGAGGATTTTTATTACAGCCACTAGTAAGAAGAGATTTGTAAGAACCAGAAGTAGATCCCAGCTTTGACATGTCTAGTACTTTATTTAAACCTCAACTTTAAACATATCTAACCACCACTAAAATAATAATAATGATAATAATAATAATAATAATAATGAGGAGGAGGAGGAGGAGAGGAAATAAAACACACCTTTTAACTGACACAGTTGAATACAAACCATGCTATACTGAAACATTAGAAGAACAATTATTCTCAGGGAAGATGTTAGAGAATTCCTTATATCTCATCAAGATAGTGACTATATCTTCTTCCCCTCTGCCAAAAAGTTGAGGTCTACTTTTCCATGGGGATTTATGAAGACCTTTCAAATATTTTAAATGGGGAAAAAACAAAAACAAATATTCTTTTAGAAATCCTTTCCATTGCTTGCCAATATGCACACCTCCCACCATGCTTTGCTGACAGGACTGATTTGCAGAAAGAGGGTTTAACATTACAAACACACTTTCATAGGCATAAAAATTGAAGCAGGTCAATATTTACATCATGTTGCTGATCTGTAAAGTGCACACCCTGTGTTCTGCCCTAATAAATAGCTGCCACTCTTTCTTCAGCTGAGAGTGGGTTGGCTCCCTCAGTGGTCCCTGCATTCCGGGAACGATCTAATTTTTTAGGTCTCCTTTGCAAAAGCAGGTCAATTGCTTTCTCTCACTACTTCATATTGGTTTCCAATGACAGACTTTATAAAAACCACTTAGGTCTTCTTAAAGAAAAATATCTATAATCATGCTGGGTTTATCTGTCTCCAGAATTACATGAGATCTAATTCTTAATGAGAGAAGAAAAGGGCTTTGTTTCAGGTCTATTTTGCTGTGCAATTTACAGGTCATAAAACATTATATGAACTTAACATTTCCCAATATTCCTATGGCCTGTAAATCACAGGAATAAATAATACTAAACTAGGAGGTGAAACTCTTTCTAGCTTTCAGCCACGAGAGGTCTCCTAATTATAGTTCATAGTGAGCTTTAGCTCACAAGCCCCATTCACCTTGTGAGTGAAAAGTTTAGTGGACGTTTACTCAAGGCATCCTTAGTCCAGTTGGCCGGCAATAACCATAGAGCATCTCAGATTTCTTTATTTGTTCGTTTCCTTTACATATTTTTATTAGTGGTTGTAGTGATCTCATCAAAATAAGTAATACAGCTCAGGAGTCAGAGGTGTGGAGGCATCTGGAGCAGAATCAGTACTCAATTGACAACCATGTCTTTCTCAATTGACAACCATGTCTTTCTCAATTGACAACCATGTCTTTCTCCCACTGGAAGAAAAAAAAAGCCAACATCAAAGATCAAAGAGCTTAATAAGTAAACTTCAAAATTTTGAAGAAGAGGGATGAAAATTATTGCAGGAAACATAAATTTTCAACCTACTCAGCTATATTCTCATTCGCAAAAATAGATCAAGAACAAATGAATGCTTATTGCCACAGTATTTATAATATCAAAGGTAGAAACTTTACCAATATGTTCAAATATCACACACACACACACACACACACAATATATGTATGTGTATATACACACACACACACACACACACACACACACCAAATATATATATATATATATATATATATATATATATTAAACAATAGCAAAAAGATTATATTCTGTCATTATTTTAGGAACATGGGTAGAATTGGGTAACAAGGAAGTGCAGTAGGTCTGTTAATAGAAAGGCAGAGCCCACGTTGTCTGCCATAACTGGAAGGCTCAAATAGAAGCACAAATAGTCTGCTACATAGATGTAGAAAGCAGAATGAAAGTCACTAAATGCTTCTGAGAGTCAGGGGAGGGGAGGTAGGTCCAGGTGGAATGGAGTTGGGGAGGTACTTGGAGGAATGGAGGGAGGGGAAAACATACTCGGGATATATTATATGAAAAATATTTATTTTCAATAAGAGAAACAGAGAGAGTCGGGCAGAAGTAGGAAAGAGGGTGTGGGCACTGTATAGTATAGTCTAGGGAGGAAAACTAGACACAATGCTTTGTAGCAGAGAGAGTAAAACAACATACAATACATTAAAAAATCGACTAGAGGAGAGGAGAAAGATCCCAACATAGGAATTGTGATTTTAGGTTAATAAAGAATTTGGCCAATAAGTATGAGGACCTGAATTCATATTTCTAGAACTTCCACATGAAGTTAAATTTCATATGTATGTAATGCAATGTTATCAGTGGCAATTGGGAAAGAGTGACACATGACTCCCTCAGGTTCTCAACCTGGTAGAATAATGTACTTGGTGAACTTCCAAACCACTACAGAAGTATGTCTCTAAGAGAAGGTAGACATTTCCTAAAAAGTGTTATCTGAGGTTGTCTTCAGACCTCCACATGCAGTTACACAATGTTTATCTATGCTTTATATCTGCACCCTAAAACACACTTATATGGAAACAAACACACGCACACACGAAATAAAAATAAATGGTAAGTATCTATAGTAGAATACTCTACAGAAACATTGAATTGTAATACTGTGAAATGTTTTATCATTTTAAAAACTGATGGAGATGATTCAAAGCTAGATACACAGATGTGAGAAAGGGAGGTAGACTCCCAAGAACGTACACAAATGAAGGTGAATATGAAGGCCCATCTGTAATTATAGCTTTAGGAAGGAGAAACAAGGGATTCCCACAGAAAGTTGTCAAACCATGATGGCAAGCTCTGGTTTTGATTAGAATACCCTGCATCTGCTGAGTAAGGTGGTAGAGCCAGCAAGTATAATTGCTGGCATTCATCTCCATAGGTGCATACATATACATGCATATGTGGCCACAAACATGTGTGCCCATACATATGAGAACATGTATATACATATGTAACATACACACAGGAAATAAAGATAAGTAGAGAGAGAGAATTAAATTTAAAAATATTTTAAATAAGGTAAGAACTCCTCTCCCAGATTAACAAATGCTTCTAGAGACAAAGTTTGAAACAAAATCAATAGTCCATTTCCTGTTTTTACCTATGCTGGTTTTTGCATGGAAGAGGTGAACTATTTCAAATTAAGAAAGCTTCTAGGAAAGAGAAGGGATTTTGCCTTCAGGGCTGTTGCAGATGTGACTTTATTTATGCATGTGTTTGTGTGCACACATCTCAAACTCTCTGAGAGGAGAAGGGAAAAGCTCAATGGAAATTTGCTCATCTTCAGCTATTAAACTATGTGACTTCAGTAACAAAGCAGCATGGTACTTTTGCTTGGGATATTTTTTTGCTTAGACATGATTGAATCTTAGTGCTTGACTCTTAAGGCAGGATAAGTACACTTCATTTCCAGCAAGTTGAAACAAGGCAAAGCTGGAGACGGCATGGGTGAGGGTCATCTCCTACGTCCTTGAAGTCTGTCAGTGAGCTTAATTCCCACTGTGGTTTGAATAATGCTGTCCCCTTCAAACTTGAAACTTGTTCCCTATTTGTGGTTGTGTTTAGACTGCAGCCTTTGGAAATTAACTAAGTCTCCCAAATGACATTAGCACCCTCGTTAAAGCTAAGGTTAAAGCAAGTACCTTATTGATCAACTGCTGTCTGAGAACACAGCCACACGTGGCACCAATTGGGAAGCAAAGAACAGCTTTTACCAGACATGAGCCCTGTTGGCTCCTGATGTTGGAAGTCAAACTATGGTACTTTAATAAAACAGCACACATGGGTGAGAACAGCACCTCTAGCTGAAGTATAGTGAAGGAACAGTTCATGTGGATGACGACTCGGCTCTGGCTATGGATTAGATGTCAGCAGCTATTTTTGAGGCTTTCATGGTTCTAAATGACACTTTAACATC
Organism: Mastomys natalensis; assembly: GCA_021653895.1. Taxonomy (NCBI): domain Eukaryota; kingdom Metazoa; phylum Chordata; class Mammalia; order Rodentia; family Muridae; genus Mastomys; species Mastomys natalensis. The sequence goes on from JAJTUV010001348.1 coordinate 342,562, forward strand.
TTTGCTGATGTCTGATCAATAGTGATGCCTCAGCAAGCAAGATGCAAAGAAAGGTTCTACAAACAGATCTGCAGAAGTTACAAGTCCTCAGAAGGAGGTTGGAACATATCTAACTAATCAATTGTACATTACTTTGATAGTATTATACGATAATATGATGTACATATACTCCATAACTAATTAGGCTATTGATTGATCATCAACCAGATCAATTACAACCCTTGGCCCTTGTATATTTTTAAAGGTAATTATTTTTCTTATAAAATGAAACAATAATCCTGTGTTAAACCAGCAAGCTTATGAAGAAACTCTTAAATAAATCTTTGTATTCTCAGTTAAGTTTGCTGTTCTGTTAGTTTCTTTAGCTTGACCGAGTAGATTAGACATTATATAATGCTATTTTGTTATTGTATTTCTCAATCTGAGGGGAAATAACGTAAATGACCAATGGAAACATCTGCAAGCAACTCGAAATTATATGGAGCCATTGAACAATGGATGTAAAGTACAGCTTCTTCCCAGACAGAACTTGGTCCAGCTCCAAAGACAACAATCTTATCAAGAGTACCATGGGATCTTTATTCATGATCCCATAGAGAGGCAAGGAGTCTCTCAGTGTAGAATCTTAACAACCATGCAATATCTTGGAACAACAGGAAGCTTCCCAGCCGTAGCCTAAGATTCATCCTGTCTCACAGGGAAGCCTTCTTTCCTCCCGCTCTCGTATCATTTTATATATCAACTCCTCTTAGAGTTCTTTTCACATTTACCTCAGAGCCCTTCTGAGAGGGTACCTCAAATAATAGTTTTGTTCTAGTTTTCCAAGGCGCTAATATAAAGTGTTTGGTGGATTGATACTGAACGCAAGACCCAGAGGTTTAAATTCTCATTCTGTTTGGAGTTAGATTTACTGCATAAACAGAAGTGACTTCATTTGAAATGCAGCCCACTGTGAGCTCAGGAGATTGTGTCCAGTTAAGATCAATTGGCAAACATGTATGAGTGATTCCAGGTGAAAGAGAGGCCACAGCATCGACTTGATAGGATAGTCCACAGTTCCAAACTCCACATTCATAACAATTTAAATACTCAAATCGAATTTGTGTGTGTGTGTGTGTGTGTGTGTGTCTTTAAAAAGGACAGGAAAACACTGTCATCTGTGAAACACAGTAGAGAACTCATTGCATCTCATAGAAGTGGAGGAGGTTACTCAAATCTGTACTCCTCACAGGACCTGTTTGTGTCATTATGATAACAATGAGTCATTTGAAACTGTTACTAACAGACAGAGGTAGATTGTTCAATATTCAACATACACACATTGCCCTAAATGTATAAGAACAAAGGAGGAAGATTTTTTTTTATTATGAACACATTAACAAAGGCTGAAATTAAAATCCCATGGAAAGTGGTTTATCTAAGCAGGTCAATAGAGTCTTGGCTTTCGTTTAGCTGTTTGGCTTGTTGACTGGATTGGAAGGTTCTTGCTAGAAATATCGTTCTGAAAAATCTCATTTGTTGATTAACATGACAATGACCCCCAAAGCAACTCAGTTTAAAAGGGAGTATCCTTTTACCTGCCTCAGTTTGTTACCAAGATTCCTTTAAGATGAGAAGCTAGAGTAATATTTTCCACTGGCTCTTCCTGCCTGACTTCACCCCGTGTTAGTTCATTCATGATTCTGATAGACAGGCAAGCACATGCAATCAAGAAATAAATCATTTCCTGGGAGAAAATAGTCAGATTACAGAGAATGATAATTTAGATTAACCACGTGTTGTGAAGGTAAGTTTAACAGCAACAGGAATTAAGTAGAAACCTCAGAAGAGCACAGCACATCCACCCAGCAGTAGGAAGAGATAAATAAGGACTCACAGCAAGAGCCCAGTTAGAACCAGCCCAGCGTCTTTGAGAAAAACTAAAGATTTTCTAATCTTTGCTAAGAAATAGCATCTGCCGATAGCCTCATGTATTCTTCCGTTTTGAAGAAATAACTTTAAAGTGCTTATTTTTATGAGAAGTTGATGTATATCCTTTTCATCATTTTGAGTCTTGTCAGCTTACAGGCAGTTTACCAATTTTGACTTTTTTGTCTCACTTCACGGTATGTTGTCTGAATTCCTCATGAGGGAAAATTTCAGCTCAGAGTTCGACGCCCTTGAGAGATGATGGCTAGACGTTGCTGTGTGTATTTACCAAATGATATTTTTTTTTTTTTTCAGTAATAACTTCAGTGTGGCTTTACAGCTCTGTGTTACTTTGTCTGAAGAGCTCAGGGGGCCACAAAGATCATTTTCACCTGCAGCCATCAAACTGCATAGTCTGTGTATCGGGAGAATATAACCCAGTTGTCAGGGGAAAAAAGCTTGTTAGAGGTCAAGGGCAAGAAAGGCAGAGAGCAGACAGCTGTCACTCTCTCTGTGTTCCTTAAAGACACCTTGTTAGCCATGAATATGAATGCCTGGCAAGGAGGAAACTCAATACAGGGAAGGAGATCTGTAACTATGCTCACTCACTATTGCCTGCGTGTTTATAGAATTCTGTATTGCACAGCTGTTAGGCTGATACTTTCAAGTACAATCATTGTGGGAACTTACGGCTGCCCTAAAATACAAAAACTGGTAATGTTGATAGGCTTTCAAGCAGAGAATTGTGTTTTGGTTTTGTTTTTTGCTGTTGTTGTTTTTATTTTGGCATTCTCATTTGTTTTGTTTTGCTTTGCTTGTTGGAAAGATTTTTGATATTTTAAAGTTAAAGACAGATGTTCAGGAGGACTGGGAGGTGATTCAGTGTGGGAAAAAATGGCGGGCAGCGGTGGAGTCCTGGGCCCACGAGGCAGCGGCCTGGGACCTGCGGGGTGGAGGCTGCCTCGAGGCTTCCAGGCAGCCTGTGTCACATACCGGAGGAAGGTCCCAGGTTCCAGTGGCTGGAGGCTTTGGCGGCAGCGGCAGGCCTGGCAGGCCCCAATGATACGAGGAAGTCCTTGGTTCCAAAAGGGTTTATTGTCATGGCGGATGGTAGATGGATCTGGAAGTACCCCCCCCAAACTCAGGGCAGGCCTGAGTTAAATAGGGAGGGAGAAGTAGGAAGGGTCTGGGGAGGAATGGTTAATTGGCTCCGCCTCTGACCTTCATTAGTATGTAAATCCCTAGGGCCTGAGGCCTGTAGTTACACCCTCTACCTGTGCACTTTGGGAGGGGCTGTAATGGTCTAAGTGACTGAACAATGTAGGTGCTTTTCAGGACCCTGAGTTCTGGGGACGTAGCCGAACTCCTGCTGTTTCTCCCTTGGAGTCTCGGGGTTCTAGGCCCATGCCCAGCCTAGAACCAGGATATGCTTATGCAGTCCCACAATTCAGTAGATAAAAAACTTGCTTCAAAGAGCATGAGGACTTCAGTTTAGGTCCCCTTCACATAATGCAGGATAGGGTAGCTCACATCTGGAATTCTAATAAAGCTTCAAGCAAGATGGAATGGGGAGACAGGAAGATTCTCCAAATCTTGTGGGAGAACATAAGCAAGAAATCTTGTCACAGATAAGGTGGCAGGCAAGGAATGAGACCTGGGGTTATCCTTTCAGGGCCATATCTGGGCCTTGGCATATAGGTAATCACACTCACAAACACACACAGACACACACACACTATACAAAGACAGGATACTAAACATGGACACAGACACATACACACATAAACAAACACTATACAAAGACATAATACCAAAAAAAAGAAAAGAAAGGAAGAAGAGGCAATACAAAGACATACTTCACAGTAAATACATACAACCATGCTCTATCTAGCTGCTGTCAGTGGTGCCTTATAGAAAAAAAAAATGAAGTACAATCTAATACCAGTTTCTGAAGAGAGCATAGACTCTGCCGAAATTTTCAATGATGTTCTTTCCCTATGTTAATTGAATAGCTAGCTCAAATTTATAGTTACTGTTCCAAAGGTTAATTCAATTAGGATTTCTGAAAATTCATTAAAATACAGGCTTTGGGGACTGAGGAAATTATATTTCTATTAAATCCAGCAAATAAGAAGGTGTTAGTCTTTGGGTAAATGGTTCCCTTATTCCAATATTTCTGATATATGATTTCTCTGTGTTAAGCTAAACTGATAGGTCCTATAATTTTATTCTCAAATATTACTACTAATTATACCTCTCGTAAGCCAGCTCAGCATTGCTGTAAGTTTTAGGCCATGCTCTTCAAAAACCAGGTATGCAATACAACATGCAAACGTATAGCCCAAATCCATTCCATTTGTTCTTCTGTTATATTACTTGCCTTTATGGAAAATAATTTGGGGGCAGAACACGTGTACACACTTTTCATTTGAGCAGACCTAGATTGCAGTAGGGAAATTGTAAGTGCAATGTCCCTGGACTACACTGCATGATCATGTCTCAAAAAAAAACTACATGGTATTAAGAACGATGATTTTAAAATTTATGCCAATATTAGTTTGTTAATAACTAATAACTTGCAACCTTTGAGCTACATTATATGAAAGCTGGGGTTTTAAAATGCAACCTCAGTAAGAAGCATGTGTGAAAGTTCTTTTTAGAATAATTCACTGTTTGTTGAGCTTATCACACGAATAGAACATTTCTGCACTTCTCTCTTTTCCTCCAAACAGCCCCATGTACTCCAGACCATTCACTCAAATTCATGACCTCATTTTCTATAATTGTTACAGGCACATGTGTGTGTGTGTGTGTGTGTGTGTGTGTGTGTGTGTGTGTATGTACCTGTGTACATGTATACATGTGTATGTTTATGTGTGTGTGTGCATGTGTGTGTTCATGTGTGTGTGTCACTGTGTGGTATTTTTTTCATATATAACTGGCTCTATTTCTCCGGAAAACTCTAATATAGTATCTAAGAGCCCTTACTTTAAATATGTACCTAAAATATTTGTTTATGCAAAGGACAAGGAATTTTGCTTAGATCTTAGGAGAGATGAAGGATTTTATTGTACATGCTTGTATCTAGAACCTTCAATTTCATAACAGAATATCAAAGTTACTCTGATTTCAGCTCAACGACTACGAGGAAGGAAGAGGTCCTAATATTTATAAAATCAAAGGACATAAAAAACTTAACTACCTTTAAAACTTTATATCAAAATAAATAAAAATATCAAGAACAGCGAAGAGTCTATGCTTTCATGCTTTTTTCAGGATAACAAGTTAATCTGTCATTGTTTTGTGGATGCAGTCAGTAGACTTGTGACACAAGATGAGCCACAAAGTTCTTTATTACTGAAAAGGAGAGTAGTAATCAGATTGTCCATATTTCCTTCCCCAGTCTTCAATGACTGCAGAATGACAGCAGAGAGACATTTGACATTTTCAGAGGTTGCATATAAGAGACTATCCTAGATCTTAGCAACTGAAAGTTTCATTATAACATGAGCATGTCTTCTTTGTGCTCCAAAGGGAGACACTGTCTGCCTTTGGTACTTGTTGCTATGTATGCTTGCTTATACCAATTTCTACAACAAATTCAGTGTCCCTGCTCAGCAAAATGAGCTACCATAGTAGATATATACAGATAGTTATACACATTTATTTAATAATTAAATAATTGTGTATATCTATCAATATTCATGTAAAATATATGTGTAATTTTACACTTAATTAAGAATAGCAGAAAAGAATATAACCAGGTTCTAAAATACATATTATAATTTACAATTTAATTGTGCTATTATCTTGATTTGAGGGTCAGTCTTTAACAAAAACCATTTCTGCTTGCTTTGTGAAGCAATTTTAAGATAATACCAACTCTGTGTCCTTAAAAGACCAGCTTGATGAGTTTTTTTTTTTTATTATTATTACCTATATTGTATCAGGAAGGATCTTTAGGTGGACAGTTTGCATATGTTCGTTTATCATAAGAAATATTCAACCTATTGTTTTTCCCTTTTCTCATGTTGGCTCAAAAGTGATTATTAATGCAGTCCCAAACATAACAATGTTCATTGACTTTATTTAAGCTATAAATCATGCAAGTAAAAGGAATCAACCAAAATGGATATTGGTCCTTCTTAGTAGAAATGCAGACAGTTCTGGAATGCAGAGATTTCTTATTGTTTTTTTGCCAATGCATGACAAAACAAAATGAAAATAACAAGAAAATGATAGATAACATTGAAACTCTAGAAAATATTAATACTTCTACAATTGAGTGTTTGTAGTCCTTCTCACTGAAATATTTTCTACTTGGTTATTATTAATACATCTAAATTTGTATGGTCTTCATTTTTTTCTTACTTAATTCTACACTTTTTAAATTCTAAGAAAACAACATTGTTAAACAGTTAGTTTTAATCTATTATGCATTGTTATACAAATTAAGTATTATATTTATAATGTTATAAGGCATTCCCAATAATGCTTTTCTGTTTTAGACAACTGGCTGGTCTGGAGGTATCTGTGTAGACAAGACTGGCCTGGAACTCACAGAGTCTACCTGTCTCAGACTCCAGAGTGTTGGGCTTAAAGGTGTGTACCATTATACCCAGTTCTAATATTTCCAACACATCTCTTGAAAAGATATCATATTTGTTACCAAACAGTACAAGTCTATAATTGTTTGTCCAAGATAATACTGAAAAAAATATATATATATAGTAACTCTTAGGCATTAAAAATACATTAACAAGCAAATTACTGAGTATGAATGAATAAACCACAATTACTATCTCAGCATAAGTAAATCTAAACATTCTGCTAGACATTCATTAAAACTATACAGACAGACTTTTAGAAAATATTAAATTGTACTTAGAACCAAGATTTGACTACAAAATGGAATAGTTTGGAAGAATTAGAATAATGTATGATTTTTAAATCCTGATATAATCTGTATCCATTCCTCTGTTGAAGGGCATCTGGGTTGTTTCCAGCTTCTGGCTATTATAAATAAGGCTGCTATGAACATAGTGTTGCATGTGTTCTTGTTATATGTTGGAGCATCTTTTGAGTAGAGACCATATCCAGAGGATAGGCATGGCAGCCCAGCTGAGGGATGGGGCCACCCACCCACCTCAAAAATATTAATCCAGAATTCCTCCTGTCAAAAGGAAATGCAGGGACAAAGAGTGGAACAGAGACTGAAGGAAAGGCTATCCAGAGACTGCCCCACCTAGGGATCCATCCCATCTGCAGACACCAAACCCAGACATTATTGCTGATGCCATGAAGTGCTTACTAACAGTAGCCTGGTACAGCTGTCCCTTGAGAGACTCTGCCAGAGCTTAACCAATACAGATGTGGATGTACACAGCCACACTTTGGTCAGAGTGCTGAGAGACCAATGGAGGAGTTAGGGGAAGGACTGAAGGAACTGTAGTAGCTTGCAAACCCATAGGAAGAACAACAATATCAACCAACCAGGCCCCCCAGAGCTCTCAGGGACTAAACCATGAACCAAAGAGTACACATGGGAGGACTAGCCGCTCCAGCTGGATAAGTAGCAGAGGATTGCTTGTCTGGTTTCAAGGAACCCCTTGGTCCTGTGGAGGCTCGATGACCCAGAGTAAAGGAATGCTAGGGCGCTGAAGCAGGAGCAGATGGGCTGGTGAGGGAGCAATCTCATAGAAGCAGGGAGAGATGGGAGGAGTTTTTGGAGGGAAACTGGGAAGGAGAATAACATTTTAAATGTAAATAAATAAAATAACCAATAAAAAAATCCTGACATTAAAAGCCAGGCAGGCTACAGGTCCAGATATGAACTTTTAAAACATCATACTACAACGTAGAAGACCATAAGAAGAGTAATTATTGAACGCATAATAGTTTCAATTATGAGACTAAATTACTGTGTTTCTATGAACACATGCATGGCTTTTACAGAAAGCCCTTGTCCTAATAGATTTCTGCATAACTATTATAAATTGGATCCTTCACCAGCAGTGGACTATTTAGAGGTTCAAGTAAAAGTTGTTTATTAGAATCACTTTTCATGAAGAGGAGGGAGGAAAGGACAAGACTAGAATGAGGAAACAAAATTACAAAGCTCAAGACTCCCTCAGTGGTAGAGCTGTCTTGATTGCCTTGATCTTCAACTTGAGGGTTGTACCTCACCCACTGTAGCCATTGGAAGGCAGGGTTCAAACACCTGGATAGTTTACCACTTTAGAACACAAGGTGGTAGACCATACATCTAGTATCCCTGCATCTAGGATGAATATCCTTCATTTTAGGGATACTCCATGACTACCAGAGTCTACCTGTTGATCTCCTCAGATCCACTGCTCTATGTATGTAGTGGCAATTTGGGGATTTGGTTTCTTAAAAAAAAAAACAAAAAAAAACAGAAATAATATAAACATATGATTTTCATTTGTTTTGTTTTTGTTTTAATCTCAGGTATGAGAAATGAGGTTTCTTCAGATTGTCCAGAGCAGCTTATTATGATTTTCCTCATGCTCTAGCAGGGTTTGATTTTGTCAGCTGCAGATAGTTTCTGTGATTGTGTAATGTTTGGAATTCTGGGGACTTAATTCTTGGGACCCAAGAAATAAAGGAGTGTTGTTTCTTAGTTGTTGATGGTTGTTATTGGTCATGGTTGGTTAAGTATAGTTGGCAAAGAAGAAATAACAGAAATAAAAAATTAGATACCCCCGAGAAGAGGGAACTTACCCTAAGGAACTTGACACCCATAATCAGCAGGAAGTGGTCTCCCAATCACATCACCTGTCATTCCCTTAATAACCCTGACATTTTTAGGGATCCATTTTCTTTCATCTCATTTATTCTCGCTCTTGTGGGACTGCATAAGGGTATCCTGGTTCTTGGCTGGGCATGGGCCTAGAACTCCGAGACTCTAAGGGAGAAATGGCAGGAGTTCGGCCACATCCCCAGAACTCAGGGTCCTAACAAGCAGTCCAATCTCCATAGACCTACATGGTTCAGTCATGTAGGCTATTACTGCCCCTCCCAAAGTGCACAGGTAGAGGGTGTGACTACAGGCCTCAGGCCCTAGAGATTTACATACTAATGAAGGTCAAGGGGCAGAGGCAATTAAGCATTCCCCCCACTTAGAACCTCCCCCTTTCTCGCTCCCTACTTAACTCAGGTCTGCCCTGAGTTTGGGGGGTACATCCAGATCCATCCACCATCCGCCATGACAATAAACCCTTTTGGAACCAAGGACTTCCTCGTATCATTGGGGTCTGCTGGGCCTGCCTTCGCTGAAGCCTCCAGCCTCCTGGAACTCCAGACCTTTCTGTATGCAGGTCCCCCACCTCATGGAAGTCTCCAGGCAGCCTCCCCTGCTGCAGCCCCGTATACCCACACTCTCCTATTTAGTTTTATAGGGTTGGAAGGATGGAAGATAGAGTAGTGAAGATTGGTGGAAGGAAGAAGAACCCACAAAGTAGCCAAAGCTCAGTATATACATCTAGAAAACAGCTTCTCCAGATACCAGTTCCCAAGAGGAACATTAGCAAGAATGCTTCAAAAATATCTTCTACAAACACTCATAGTTATTCTCCAAGTTACAACTGATGAGCGATTCATAGTCTATTATTATATTTTCTTCTTTTCTCTGAAGTTACTACCTATTCTACCTTAAGTAGAAAGCTCATTGACATCAACAAAATATCCTTAATCTCTGAGAGTCATGAAATTCTCTGGCTGAAGTCTAAGTAACAGCCACAATTACGCAAAGGAGACACAAGAAATTCATATGCATGGATTGCCTTGGCTTTGTATATAATTTCTTCTGCTCCCAGTGGGAGTCAATAGCCTTAATGCCTCTTGCTCTCCAAATGCAATTACTCATAAGACAATGTACCTATACTTTTCTGTCTCCCTGTCCTCTGGAAAGTCAAACCTGTCCCAAGTGCCAAGTTATAGCTATGGCTTACATTTCATTGTTATTTGTGAATGAATGATCCATTTGGAGCCAGGCTGTCTAAACCTGCACAGCCCAGGATGATAAGACTAGTACAAAGTAGAGGATTAACCCTATTTAAGTAAATTCAGTCCTCTGCCTCTGACTTTCAAGACATAATCTCTAAGCCTTTGGACCATCGGACAGTATGTTTTGACAATTTAATTATGGAAAGGGCATTGGGCCATGTACAGTAATCTAATTTTTTTAAATTCTATTTATAGTGAGGCATTGGGTCACACATTACCACCCATTCTTTGGAAAAAGTGGAAACTAAAGCATGGATACCCAGACATGTCTATTTGAGTATCATCCAAGAAGCACTCTCTAGGCTCAGTTCAGCATTGCTGTGTGGCTAAAGTATACAGCTATTGCCATCCATCCTTTCTAAAAGAAGTGTTGTCCTTAAGAATTCACTGAGGAATGAGATGAGATTGGCCCTTGAATAAACCCTGAAGGCCTTTCCATGAGCCATTCACTAATACGGGTTTTCATCTGTATCTTCTACACCAATGAACTACAGGCTTGAGTGAAAGAGGTTTACTGAACTCAGTACTATAACCCATCCTGTGGATCACTGAACAGAGGATAACTTTGGGACTTTCCAACTTGCAACAAGGAAACAGTGAATACAAGTCAGGACAATTGGGTTCTCTTTCATTGATTCTGACATATTTCTAATAGTAACCATTGTCATATGAAGTGTCTTGTTTCAAATCATATATTATATCCTAGCCTCAGGATCTGACCCACAGTGAGACTTCCCTACAAACTGGCATTTCAACTCCACTGCCACATGCCAAGCCAGTGTGATGGTATCTGGTTGTAATAAAGAAGCAGATGATCTTATATTAATGGATCCATCTACATAAATATCCTACAGTAAGGTGAACTGCCTTATCTAGCAAGACCCTTAAGCTCGCCAAGGCTAATGCCATTTAAATTCTGGAATAATGAGAGATGATTGCTGAGGGAAAAAAAATGAAAGCTCAGAACTGTTGTAAGTAGGGAAAATTCCAATGTGTGTACATTCCTGTTATTTGTATCTTTAGGCATCTACCAGGGTTCTAGAAATGTACCCTCCATGTAAGGGTGTCTAAGCCAAATAAATTTTATAATAAAACAACATTAAGTACATAAGTTATAAGCAAGAGAAATATATGTCCCACAGGTCTGTAAGCCAGAATACTGAGATTGTGTTTTAGAGATAAAAGATGAATGAAGGTTCCCCTCTAGGGCTTCAGATCACAGATTTCTCACTATATTTTCTTGTAGCAGAGAGACATCAAATTTATCTCTCTAGACTCTTCTTATAATGTACCAATACCATTCCTGAAGTTGTCCTCTGATTACTTGCTGTGACTCTTTCAATGCATGGATTAGAGAGTTCCAAAGTTTCTGTTTATAAAGATGTGTCTTTCCACGTACCACTCTTAATCCTGCAGTCTTAGCCTATACATAGTACTTTTAACCACCAGTACTGGAGCTGAAGGCAATGACTGCCAGGTTAAATCATCCAAGCTGCAGAATTGTTTACAAAATAGCCTCTGGTCTAAAGCAGCTGTACCTTTCTTTTGGCCCAGGCAAACAGTGCATGACATATGAGCTAAAACATTATCTTTAGTTATGTGATTGCTATCTCCAAAACACAAAGAAATATTATGTTTCTGTCTTCATTGCAGGCTATAGAAAACACAGAAGTGAATATTTGTTTTATTATCTGGCCAATGCATATCTAAAGTTTCACTAATTTGGTAGATTCCTGCATCTTCTTTCCACAGAATCTGGAACAAAAAATCTAGCACATCCATGCAAACTTCTTTGCAATCACTGAGCTGTCCATCTTGTATCTCAACTTTGCTTACAGTTATCCCTTGAGCTCTTCATCATCATCATGGGAAACAGCAGTGATCCTTAGCTCTTTCCTTAATACATTTCAGTGCCTCCAACT